>JAOWBW010000179.1:1146762-1661381 GCA_026119855.1 Campanula takesimana
TCCCTCCGTCCCAAAACATCTTTCACCCTTTTTGAAAAGCAAGGGAATTAATAAAATGTGTAAGAAAAGTGGGTGGTGTGAGAGGGAAGGAGAGAGAAAGTGAGGTATAGAATATTAAATTGATAGTTGTTGTGAGTGGAGAGGAGAGAGAAGTAGTGGGAATCTTTTCCATTTTGGGAAAGTGAGACTTACCAATGGGACACCCAAAAGGAAAATATGTGCAAGGTGTTTTGGGACGGAGGGAGTAATAGTTACTATAACTTAATGTAATGACTGTATTCATATAAAGTAACAGTTTGTATACATAAAAGTAATACATATATACAGAAAAGTAACTGTTTTTTCTATGTTTTTTTTCGTTTGCCAAAAAGTAATACTTATTACAACTAAAATGTAACGACGTGTTACTTATATGTAATAATGTTTATACATAATTGTAACATATATGTATAGAAAAAGTAATAATTCAACCATTTACATTTTTAGAGCTAAAAACACTTGATTAGTGTTACATGTAAAAGGATTTTTTTTTCAAATAATTCTCTTTTAAATCATTATCTACCTAAATGACATTTGGGAAACTTTATATACCAAAATGACCATTTTTTGTGAAATCGGCATTGGCATTGCCGACTTTGGGTTGAAGTCGGCACTACCAATGCCGACTTTAGGCTAAGCAAAATTCAACCGATTAGGGTAAGAAGAATTAGGGTTAACACGGGGGAATATTTTGGGAGTTTGATTGTCGGCCATTGTCTGGTAAAAACGGCATTGTCATTGCCGATTTCTGGGTGAAGTCGGCACTACCAATGCCGACTTCAAGACCGGTCAAAAACTCTTCAAAAGCGCCGCCTCCCCCTTCCCCTTCCCCATTCTAACCATACCCTTCAAACCATCCCCATCTTCATTCAAACCAAGTCCCATCCCTATCTTCATCTCACTGTATTGCTCAGAAATCCCTTTTTTTTGTCAGAAGATCTTGTCAAAAATTCGAAATCATAAGGTTAGTGCTATCATCTTTATCTTTTTGATGAAATTAGAATATGTTAATTTGTTGAGTTTATAATATACATGTTAATTTGCTTATGTGATTTTGTATTAATTTAACAAAAAGCTATTTATTAAAAGTTGATGAAAATTCACATTATCGATTGAATTTCGTTAGAAAGTTAACAAAAATGGCCATTTTCTGTTAGAATATTAACTGATAAATGTTTTGTTTTGTTGATCTATTAGGTTGTTGTCTTTGCCGTCACACGCTCCAAAAAACTACTTAACATTACACTTTCTAATGTTTCTAAGGTCTTCCCTAAAGATTGTTAAGTTAATGTGTTGGACATGTAATATATGGATTTGTGTCGGATTTACTACCTACCGGGATTTATGTAATATTTTCCTATGTGACCGGGCTGTGGTCACTGAATTTATTTGATTTTTGTTATATTTCCTATGTGACCGGGATGTGGTCACTGAATTTATTTATTTATGTAATATTTTCCTATGTGACCGGGATGTGGTCACTGAATTTATTTATTTATGTAATATATTCCTATGTGACCGGGTTGTGGTCACTGAATTTATATGATTTTTGTTATATTTCCTATGTGACCGGGACAACAAATATAAAACATTCACGAATAGTTAAATATACCACAAGTTCAAATATAATAACATCCACAAATACTTAAATATATTACAAGTTCAAAGTTCAAATAAAACAAACATTCACGAATAGTTAAACAAACATATTACAAGTACTAGAAAATAACATTTAATCTTCCTCCCTAAGAGTTGGACATCTTCTTTTAGTGTGACCTTCTACCTTGCATATCCCGCAACGAAACTTCCTTTCTCCACCTGCCAATCCATCCTATTTCTAATCCGCCTTGATTTAGGTCTTCCTTGCTTCTTATCACGACGGTGCATCGGGTTAGGATAAAAACTTGGGACAAGATGATCTACATTCCAATAAGCCTCGTCATGGATCGGATTAAAAGTGCCCCTCCATGTATTGTAGTACGCCTCAAGACTGTAAAAGAAATCAACATAATTCAAACCGTCAATATGTTGGGCTTTGAAGCAGGCAAGACCATGCGAACAAGGGTAATGATATTGCACCCATTTGCCACAAGTGCATGTTCGAGGACCCAATTCCACCACTTGAACCCTTCCACCCCTTTCACCGCGTCTCCCCGTTGTCACTTGATAAACACCTGATGCAGTATTGTTAAATCTTCTAACATTATGATACCCAGCCTTCTTCAAGTTGAAGTCATACTTTTGTTGGACCCTTTGACTGAATAGTAGTCTCGCATTTACGTTGGGTTACCAGGATACCCCCCTAAAGCCCTTATTGATCCGAGAGTCTACTTTGAAAGTATTCCACACACCTATAGAAGGCCATCTCAACAATACCTGAAACAGGCATCCCACGCGCTCCTTTCATGACACCATTAAAAACCTCAGACAAATTGGTAGTCTTAATTCCGTACCTATATCCACCATCATGCGCCATTGACCACTTTTTAACATCCAAAAACTCAAACCATTTAACTGCCTCGCGATTGATGATACGAATCTGAGCCAAGTAATTTTTCATCTTTCGTTCCTGGGTGGCGCTAACAGCACGCCAAAAAAAGATCTTTTAAGCCAACACCCTTATGAGCATAAAGGAAATTAGCTCGTAAATGCAACATGCACCACCTGTGCACAACATCTCGTGGCCATCCGTTTTCTCCCACAGTGGCAAGGATCCCATTATGGCGATCAGATATCAAACAAACTTCACGACCCCTAATAACATGTCGGCAAACAAGATGTAAGAACCAAGACCAGTTTTCATGGTCCTCTTTTTCAACAAGAGCAAAAGCAAGTGGAAGTAAACTATCATTCGCATCAACACCCATAGCAATAAGTATTACCCCTTTATATCTTCCATGCAAGAATGTGCCATCAACAGAAATGACAGGACGGCAATGAGAGAATGCTTCCAAACAAGTGCCAAATGCCCAGAACACGCGGTCAAAAGAACCTGGAGGACCAGCGTCAGGACGGTTAGAAAACTGCACAATGGTTGAAGGGTTCCACTTTTGAATAGCTGCTAACAAACGTGGCAACTTTCTATAAGATTCGTCCCAATCCCCATATGCTTGAGCGATGGCTTTTTTTTTACCACACCATGCCTTCCGATATGAAACATCCTTACCGTACTTTGATTTTATATTTATCATGATAAGCTTAATCTTGTACTCTGGATCAGCCTTGACAAGATCGAAAACAAATCGTCCTATAAACTTAGCATCTAAATTAGGATGATCGCCGCTAACATCTGAAGCCAAGCAAGAATGTGGACCTTGTACTTAGTTACTTCCCAGTACCCACCCTTCTTCAGACTCACATTCACATAGAAATTGCAGGGGAAATCTTTCACCAAACACTCAATAGCCCACTTTTGCGGTGTGCTCTTTCTCACCTTGAACCTCAAATTCTTCATAATATGGTACTTCTTTATTTGGTACTGCACATCAATCTTCTCTGCGAAGCGAATTCCTTGGCGATTCCATCACTCTCCGCATTCCATTCTGCAAACTTGTATTCACTATTATCATAATTCTCTGACCTTTCACCAATATCACGGTAACATGGATAGTCTGCTCTCCCATACATTTGATTATGCGGTTCACCTTGAAAAGTAACCATGTGTGCTCCTACATCACCACCTTCCCCATCATCACCCTCATTCTCGCTATCAGTTGGACTCGAACAATCTTCATATCCAGAATCAACATCAGAACTTATTGCAAGGATATGACCTTCATAGTCTGAGTCATCATCATTTTCACGTTCCTCTACCTCTTCCCCTTCCCCTTCCACTTCTGCTTCCACTTCCGGCTCCACTTCCGGTTCCACTTCCCCATGTGTTTCAAAACCACCAGTATATCTCTCAAGGTAGTTAACATTATTATCAAAAACTAAAAAATCCATGATAATATACAACTGCAAGCTACCTACCCCACCTAATTGAGCAGAAACATCAAACATGACTTTCATACACATATCATTCTCGACTTCAAACGGAATGTAACTTGCAAACCCATTACCCATCATATGAGGATATCTACAAATAACTTTCAACTTAGCATCTCTTGGATCTATATCAATTTTCTTATATAACTTCCTAATCAATTTTTCGTAACCCCAACGAGTTTTTGCCCTAAGTGGAAATTTCGGCCCCTGTTCAAGATTACTATCTGCAAACGGGTGTTCATCATCTCCTCCCCAGTAGCACATGAAAATAAGTGGAAGTCCACTCATATTTTCCCCTAAACAAATTAATTCAACAGTCAAAATATATATAAAAAAATGCAACAAATAACATCATTAAAATTTGTTACATTAAGAAAATTTCTTGATCTTCAAAAATTTATATGAAATGTCAAAAATTTAACTGAAATATGCATGGAAATTTAACTGAAATGTCAAAAATTTAACTGAAATTGTAAGAAATGTTAACAAAATAACAGTCAAAAATTGTTAATGTAATACATTAAGAAAGTGTAAATCATATATGCATGGAAATTGTAAGAAATGTTAACAAAATAACAGTCAAAAATTTAACTGAAATGTCAAAAATTTAACTGAAATATCAAAAATTTAACGAGTTTTGCGTTGGGTGTTAAATGTTTAAAGGACAACACATCTTTTTTTTTTTTTTTTACTGAATTATAGTTTAATAACTCTAGTTTGCATTCACATTATACAAATAAAAACATATAACAAAGATTAAAATGTACCTTAGATGCTTGAATCAAATTCACCAAATACAACTTTTGAGCTTTCAACTTGAAAGGGAGAGAGCTTTCAACTTGAAAGGGAGAGAGAAAAAAAAATGAAAGATGAGAATCAGATATTAGAGAAGTTTGTGTTTTGAATATGAAACGAGTGAAAACTTCTGAAGCCAGCCGCGGGTGTTTTATGGAGGCCTAAAGTCGGCATTGTGGATGCCGACTTCAGAAAACCCTAGTCAAAGTCGGCATTCCCATTGCCGATTTCTGCCAAATTGCAGACTCCCAAAATATTTCCACTTTGACCCACTTTAACCCACTTTGACCCTTTAAACCCTAATCCGGATTTTTGCTTAACCTAAAGTCGGCATTGGTAGTGCCGACTTCAACCCAAAGTCGGCAATGCCAATGCGATTTCACAAAAACTGGTCATTTTGGTATATAAAGTTTCCCAAATGTCATTTAGGTAGATAATGATTTAAAAGAGAATTATTTGGAAAAAAAATCCATGTAAAAGTATTACATTATCTATAGAAATATGTTATAATCTCTTTTATTAAAGTGTTACATTTACTTGTACAAACAATTACATTCATATATGAGTTGTTACTTTTCAAATGTTACTTTCTTTCAAAAAATTAAATCAAAATACACAATATTTTACATTTTGCAAAAGCATTATTACATTTCAGTATAAATGATAATTACATTTAGATATTGTTTGGGTTACATGTAATTGTAGTTAGTATTACATTTGAAAAAATGGGTAAAACGAGCTTTTGTTTTTGTAAAACACGTGTTGCGTTATCTTATGAACAATGTTACTTTATATGTATACAGTCATTACATTAAGTTATGGTAACTATTACTTTTGGTGAACGGCTGAAAAGCCGAAAAATAATATAAAAACTCAAAACCCCCCCCCCCCCCAAAAAAAAAAGGGACCTCTAGGAGACTGCCACGTGGCGGGTCATACCCCATGGGTCATGGGTCAACCCGTCTCATGCATGAGACGGATCCCCTTGTTCTCATGGGAGACCACCTCTTTTTTTTTTAAACATAACTTTGTTCCTAAATATTTTTTTTTAATTTTTTTCACCAGTCTCTTTATACTTGTAAAACTAAATGTTTGGAAAGGAGATTACAAGATTATATATGAATCTTTGCCACCAAATTGTACAAAAATTGAAATTTTCAAATGTCTCTTAAAATGAATTTTGAACACTCATTTAAGGACAGAGGTAGTAGGATTTTACAACTGCGCTTTCTAGATTCGTTGGTGAGTGGTGACAGATCCTGAAGTGATAAAACTCTTACTTCTTCATTCCCTAGTAAGGTTATTAGTTTAGTTAGACTTTACATAGAGATTAAGAATAAGTAAATTGTGAGTATGAAAAGTAAGGGCCAATTGCAATTTGGTTACCTTAGTTTTACAAAATTTTGCAATTGGTTACCAGGTTTGTCAAGGTTACTATCCGACTCCTCAGTTTACTGAACCGGAGCAATTGGGTGTAAATCTCGTTACCCAGTTAAGAAACTAACGAAATGAAAACCATGTGCGAAACACGTGACTTTAACGAGGGCAAATACGTCACATATCTTCCCCATCCTGTTGTTAGTGTACCGCCATCAACGAGAATTCCGAGCCACCGTACACCGTCGCGGCCAAATTCACTACGCCGCTCAAACTCCCCGACGAACGCCGGATGTGGACAGCGGAGAAAGCCGGAGTACGGAGAGTAATGCAGCCGGATTTGGACTTGAAACAGCTACTAATTAGAAAATTAACCCTACCGACGAGAACATCCTTGATATAACCAATAGCTTAGATTTCGACAGACACCAGAAGTTTCTCCGGCGAGAAACTCCAGCGAAACACGGAAGAGAAATTTCTCGTTCCAGGTAGGGTTTTCACCACCAACATTATCGATCTTGGTACGGAGCTTGACGGAAGAATCAACCCAAGCAAGTGCGTAGGTTTGCAATCGGCGCAAACGGCGGCTTCAAAGATTGGGCGGAGATCAAGGTAATCTCTAGAATTCGGGTGTTGTTGTTGTTCTGATCTTCTTCCATTTTCAATCAAATTGATCAAAAATTGCTTGATATCTGTCTCTCTAAATTAATTTCTTGTTGAATCTTTGTTTGAATTTTGGGGGTGGGGTTTTGATCGGAGTGAATTGAAGTTGAAGAAGATGGGATTTATCAACAAGAAGGGGAAGGGATTTGGCAGAGATGAGGGGGGGGGGGGATTTATTTACTAAATAAACATTAAAAGCATAAAAAAATATTATACATTTATGTTGACATTTCTACCCTCGTTAAAAGACACGTGAATCGCACACGGTGGAGATTTTGTTAGTTTCTTAACTGGATAACGAGATTTACACCCAATTGCTCCGGTTCAGTAAACTGAGGAGTCGGATAGCAACCTTGACAAACATGGTAACCAATTGCAAAATTTTGTAAAATTCAGGTAACTAAATTGCAATTGGCCCGAAAAGTAATGTAAGAGATAAAAAATGTGTAGAGAGTTTTTTCTATGAAATTGACAAGAGTGTCTCATTGTCCATTTAAATAATACAACAACCAAGATTCTTAGTGTGTGACAAACCAAAAAGGTAAGTAAAATTTTTAGTGTGGGACGGATGGAGTATAAATAACGAGCTGGCTCGAGTTTGGGTTCATGAAATCTCAAGTTCGAGTAAGTCAAAGTGTAACTTGACTTAAGCTCGAACAAATAGTCAAACTCATTTTATTATCGACTCGATCGTGTTCGACTCTTTTAACTCGTTAAAAGTTCGAGTTGTATTTGTTCATGATCAACTCAAGCTCGAGCTCGGCTTAATAAGCTCGTTACACGAGTATTTTTGTTTTCGACCGGCTGGAATTCGACTTATAACCTCAAATTTGAATCGATAAGCTCGAACCCGAGTCGGTGAGCACATTAAAGAACACATTTTTATAGAAGAAAAATCTAAGCTCAAGCTTGGCTCGTTAAAATTTCGAGTTCAATATTGACTCGAGTTGTTCGCAAACAACTCACAAACAGTTCAAACTCAATTTGACTCGAGTTCATACAAACAATTGAGCTCGAGCTACAACCCTTATGGATATGGACATGTGGAGTTTAAATACTGATTAAAAGATGACAAAAAACTTCTATTCGACCGTCTAACGGCGTGAGACGAGTCGCCCCACCCATTGCCCAAAACCCGGTTTACCCACAGCGCGCCACGTGTCTTTGTTAAAAAAAAAAAAACCAATAATTTTAAAATGTTAAATCTTGAGATTTTGAAGTCGGAAAAAAAATTTAAAAATACCGGTGTGTTCGTTTCGACGAGACGAATAAAACTAGATAGGTCATGATATGGTTTGATTTTTTTTTTTAAAATTTTTTTTTAACATACAAAACAAGTGAGCTGCTCGTCATAATAAAATGCAACACTTTCTTATGAAGAAAGTAACAGTTTGGTCTTAAAAAAAGTAACACTTTATAGAGTACATGTTACTTTTTTTCTTTAAAAAAAGAGTAAAAATTCATGTATATAAGCGGTTTTGTATTTCAATTGAATGTAAAACCCTAGAAAAGTGTTACAATTGAGAGGGAAAAAAGGTTACATTCATTTATTATAAAATGTAACTTTAGTTTAGTTGCCAATTTTATGTTATCTTTAATCTATTTCACCAAAATTGTGGTACATTTTTGAGAAAAAAAAAGTGTTACATATGAGAAAAAAGTGTTACATTTCTTTTTAAAAAGTGTTACTTTTACTAGGAGAAAAAATGGCCGGAAAAAAAAAGTTGAAAGGCAAAAAAATAAAAAAAATGGGTCGACTTACCTGTGAGCCGTCTCACGCCGTGAGACGGTCCCACAGGAGACCGTCCCTTAAAAGATTTTTTTTTTTTTTGAAAGCAAACAGAACTCTAATTGCATTAATAAAGTTTAAGAAGATGGTGCTCCACAAGCCGGAGACTCACCCAAGTAACTGGTTTACAAAGACAAAACTATCGTCAACAATTTATCTGCCCCAACAAAAGAACATAATACATCTTGATTATGAATGTCTAATCCTAAACCAAATCTCCAACCAAAACCCTTACGAACAATCACTTGTGACGCACAAATGCTTTTCCAAGTTACACTTGGACACGGCCTAACACTGGCCTTCAGAAAATCCCTGAACTGGAAAAATTTGACGTTGAAGACATTACAAAGTAAAGCATTTGGGTAGACAAAAAATGTCCAACCAAACATCGCAAGTATTGCATCAGTGAATACAAATAAAATACAAAGGCTCTCAACATGGAGAGAAGGCAAAGGCTCCAACATAGGAGAGAAGACAAAGGCTCTCGATAACGGAGAGAAATCAAATATAACAAGATGTAAGACAAAAATTTGAAGAACTGAAAAAAAGATGTATGCCGAATTGTTTTTGAGGCAAGATGATTGATTGACGCTAGAATGTCGCCGGGAATTATGATTACATTGAACAATCTCCCTTTCATGGAATCCATGAAAATAATGGGTAGCACCAATCTATTTATTAATGAAAAGCATGAAATTTCTTCTAATTTAAACATTAATTATTGAATGAAGTAATAATTAATGTTTAAATTAAAAGATTGAAGATTAATGTTGGATGAATAAAAGGAAAATTGCAAATCTGGAGAGGGAAGGAGAGGTTGAGGGTGACGGTTTATGGGATAGTAACAGAGTGAACATTTTATTGACAGTCAACTGTTTGTTTATTCATGCTCTTCTTATTGGGCCACTTTTGTAGATTATTTATTTGTAAAATTAAATATGGATCATTTTGTTTGTGGGAGTACTGTGCAGTCCGGTGACGTGCTCATCTGCTCCACTACGGTGCTAATCTCTATACATTGTTTATTTGACTAATGTTTTATTTTGTAAAAGTAATTGTTTAAATAGAATTGTCATAATTTTATCCCTCACTTAAATGGTGTATGCATTCGACTATAATTTAAAAGTGTCTCATATTTTAGAGAAAGGCAAAAGATAATTTTTTATTGATATGTGAAGGAATTTATACAGAGATTCATAGAGTTTTCTATCCCTAAGATTTACACTATCTCCTAATCTATACAATTGATTTGAAATTCAAAATGAAAGATATCAAGAATATTAACAATAATATTTACAAGATGCTAACAATAATTTAAGATGGGGCCTGATTCTTGGGAGAATCCGTGTGATTCTTAACATGCTCCCGCAAGACGGACGTTCCAAGAGTAAGTCCGATCTTGAAGACCAATGATGTGAACCGGGTACGTGGTAGTGGTTTTGTAAGAGCGTCAGCGAGTTGGTCAGTGCCTGAAATATGTTGAAACCGGAGGTTGCCGAGTTGAACCTGTCTTGCACAAAGTGGAATTCCAAGGCAAGGTGCTTCATCCGAGAAAGGAGGACAGGGTTGGCCGAGTAAGTGGTGGCCCCGAGATTATCACAGTAGAAGACTGGTGGTGAGGTAAATGTTATGGTGAGTTCAGATAGAAGGTTGGTGACCCAAATGATTTCGGCGGTAGTAGCAGCAATAGCACGGAATTCTGCTTCGGTGGAGGAACGAGCAATAGCTCGCTTTTTCTTGGAGGGCCATGCAATGGGGTTGCGACCAAGATAGACAAGAAAGCCAGTGGTATAGATGAAGTCATCTTAATCACCAGCCCAGTCGACGTCACAAAATGCATGAAGAGAGGACGGTGAGTTCTTGAAAAGTTGGAGTCCCATATGAATGGTACCATGGAGATAGCGGAGGAGTCGTTTAAGGGTGGTCCAGTGTGATTCTTGAGGGTGATGAAGAAATTGAGCTAGTTTGTTGACGGAGAAGGCTATGCCAGGCCGAGTGAGGGAGAGGGATAAGTATTGAAGACTACCAATGATGGCACGATATTCAGAAGGATTGCAAATGGGTGTTCGGGGAGTGGCCGAGAGTGGTGGGTAGGTGGCCATTGGGGTGAAAGAAGGCTTATAGTATAACATGTTATGACGGGTGAGAATGTCGGTGATATATTTGGATTGGGTTAGAAGAAGACCATGAGTATTGGATGTGACTTCAATCCCGAGAAAGAATGAGAGGGGTCCAAGATATTTAAGGGAGAAGCGGGTGGCCAAACTATCAATAAAGGATTGGAGAAAAGTGGCAGAGGGACCGGTGACGATGATGTCATCTATATAGACAAGAAGTAGAAGACGGTGTGATTCATGATTGTAGAGAAATAAAGACGGATCAGCTAGAGAGGTGGTGAAACCAAAGGAAAGAAGAAAGGTTTTGAGAGCGGTATACCAAACGCGAGGAGCTTGTTTAAGATCGTATATTGCTTTGGAGAGACGACAGACATGAGAGGGGTGGGTGGTGCTTTCAAAACCCAGGGGTTGGGACATAAAAACAGTTCCAGATAAGTCACCTTGGAGGAAGGCGTTATTAATATCAAGTTGGCGTAGGGACCAACCATGTGTCAGGGCAAGAGAGAGTATGAGTCGGATGGTGACGGGTTTGACAACAGGGTTAAAGGTTTCGGAGTAGTCAAGACCTGGGCGTTGGTGGAACCCTTTAGCTAGAAGTCGGGCTTTGTATTTATGGATTGTGTTGTATTTGATGCAAAAGATCCATTTACACCCAACAATGTTTGGAGCTTCATGGAAGGGGACGAGAGTCCAGGTGTTGTTTCGAAGAAGGGCATTGTACTCATCAAGCATTGCATCATGCCAGTGGGGGGGGGGGGTAGAGAGTGCTTGTTTAGTAGTAGTGGGAAGGGACATAGGTGTGGGGAGAGAGGCTAGATAAGCATATTTAGGGTTTGGTTTAATGATGTTTTTGGTGAGGCAAGTGACAATGGAGCGTGGAGAGGCAGTGGTTGTGGTAACCGGTTCGGGTGTGGAAGTTAGACGAGGGGCTTGATCAGTATGAGTGGAGAGGGGAATGGTCCGACCGGGTGATGGGGAAGGCCCGGTCGGGTGGGTGAGGTGTGTCCAGTCGGGTGATGAAGGGGTCTGAGCGGGTGAGATATGAGTGGTCCAGTCGGGTGAGGAAAGATGTCCGGGCGTGGGGCTTGGGGAGGTCCGGTCGGGTGAAAGGGTGTGTCCGGCCGGATCCATGTATGTGTGAAGAGCTGCGGAGAAAGGGGAAGATGGTGGGATATTTTGAGCAGGACTGGGTGCAGGGAGTATGGGGAGAGAGAAGGTGCACCATTGAGAGGGTGAGATAGGGAGAGAGGAATAAATGGTGTTAGTGAGGGAGGTATACGGAAATACGGTTTCGATAAATTGAACATGTCGAGAGGTATAGAGACGGTTGTTGGTGGGATCTAGACAGTGGTAGGCACTCTGAGATGGAGAATAGCCGACAAAGATGCACGGAGTGGATTTTGGTGCGAGTTTGTAAGGGGAGTAAGGTCGGAGCCATAGGTAACAGAGACACCCGAATGAACTAAGTTTGTTGTAGTTGGGTTGAGTTTTGAATAGGCGGAAGAATGGAGACTCATTTTTTAGAGTGGTTGTGGGCATTCGGTTGATAAGGTATGTAGCAGTGGTGAAGGCATGAGGCCAGAGGGAGAGAGGGAATTGAGACTGAGCGAGGAGGGCGAGGCCGGTTTCAACAATATGTCGATGACGGCGTTCTGCAAAACCATTGTGCTCTGGTGTGTGGGGGGGGAGGTGAGGTGAGAAATGCCATTCCGGAGAAGGGAGGGAGTGAGTTTGAGATATTCGCCACCATTGTCAGAAAAGAATTGACGAATGGGACGGGAAAAGTATTTTTCGACAAGTGTTTTAAAACGATTAAAGGTGGCAAAGGTGTCAGATTTGTGTTTTAGATGATATAGCCAAGTGTATTTTGTATAATGGTCCACAAAGATAACATAGTATTTGTAATGATCATAGGAGTATATGGGGGAGGTCCATACATCAGAAAAAATAAGATCGAGAGGTGCATGAGATTCAAGAGTAGACATAGCAAACGGGAGTTTGTGACTTTTATTAATTTTGCAGGAATTACAATTGGAAAATGAACTAACAGGAATTGATAGATAAAACTATTTATTTAAAAGGGAAATAATGGGAGGGGCAGGGTGCCCTAATTTATGATGCCATGATTGAAGAGTGGAGGTAGTTGCGACATGAGCTTGATGAGAGGGTGGAGTCCAGAGGTAGACACCATTTTCAAGCTTGCCCTGGAGAAGAACTTGGTTGGTGGAGATGGCCTTGATAAGAAGAGAAGATTGTGAGAATTCAACAGTTTCATGATTATCTCTACAGAGTTGGGAAATAGATAGAATATTGCGAGATATACGAGGGACATGTAAAGCGTTATTGAAAACAATGGAGTATTTGGCCGAAGAAGCCTTAGCGAACTTAATTCCTTTTTTTTACTTGTGGGAGTAGAGTGACCTTCTTATTTTTTTGTGCCTATTATTTTTTCTGCTCCTTTTATATCTCTCTTCCCGCCTATGTTGCAGAAAACGTCTTCCCCATGCAATCTTTCGTTTTTCAGAGATGCAGGTATGGTCACATAAGGAACTCTTAGTAGAAGGCGTAGGTTATGAGGCAAAGAAAGATCAAGGCAGCATAGCTAACTAGCTTGAACCGACTCCCTGCACTAATTGGTTTACTAAACTTACTTCCTGCACTGACTTGTTGCATTAACTCTCTCCATTAACTTGCTCTCTCGTTCGCAAAGGAACCGGAGTTTTAACGGGCCAGCCCTTTTTTACGCGCCGCTTTCCCATGAAAGGAAAATGAGTTTTGCTCCTCTGGATTGATGAAGAGGTGACCTCGTGCTCTTCCAGAAATGAAGGCAAAGCCCCCCCCCCCCCCCCCCCCCCCCCCGAGCCCGAGGTTGTTTCGGAATAACCGGTGTTAGCAAGAAGGGGAAGGAGTAGAGCCGTCAATTCGGGAAAACGGGACGGGACGAAACTATGAAATCCCGCAATATTACGTGACGGTACGGGACGTCCCAAATTCTTCGCGTGACGGAAAATCCTCGTCCCGTCCCATCCTACCTCGGGACGCGGGAAAATTCGGGACAAATACGGGGCAAGAAGACGCTAATATTATAAAACTAAAATCTAACTAAGATGATGTCAAAACAATAAATTTAAAACATAAGACTAATCATTTACAATCCAACAAGATCAAAACTTCTTATTTCATAAAATAGAATTAAGGATAATGAACTCACACAAAATAATTCTCAAGATTCCATATCACAGGAAATATCAAAATCTCAAGACTTCATATCACAGCAAGAATCAAGTCACAAATAATGCCCACTGTATTAGCTACTACCCATATGTATTAGTTAGACGTTTTTATTTCCTTAAATTTAAATATAGGATTGTGATTATGTAAAGGCAAAAATCTCTCTTGTAAACAATATATATACTTTATGTACTCAACATTTATCTTTAAATAGCTTAATCAACAAAAAAATACAATGGGTAGTTGAAAGAAAAAACTAAAAATTAAGTGCTAAAATATCTTTGAGGTTAAAAAAATTAACATTAAAATTAAAATTTTAAAAATGCGGCACGTCTCGTCCCATCCCATCCCGTCCCGCTTTGTCCCGCGTCCCAAACGGGATGTCCCAAATAGACCCACTTTTATACGGGATTAGAATATACTATCTCATCCCGTCCCATTTATATGGCGGGACGGGACGTCCCGACGGGACAATCCCAAATTGACGGCTCTAGGAAGGAGCCCCTACTAGCTAATATCTTGTAACGCCCATCCTTAATCTCGTTAATATTTGACTTATTTGTTAAATTCTTGACATGCTTGTTAAATTCTTGACTAGCATATTTATATGCTATTTTATTTGAGTTAATTATTTAATTACTTTATAAAGTTAAGGTGGTTAAATGTCAAAGTTAAAAGTTTAGGGGCCTTTGTGTCAAAGTTAGAACTTGAGGGGCCTAGTTGCAATTCTTTGAAAGTTTAAAGTATATCTTGTGTTGTTTGCCTGAGAAAGGCAAACCATTCTCAAACATTCTCGTACTCCTTGTGTTCCAAAAGCTAAGTTAGGAATTCTCCCTATTCTCGACTCCTCGAGCTTAATTATCACTCTGTTCGTGATTCCGGTCCCGGATAAATATTCGTGGCGTTGAATAGAGCGTTTCCTGCCGAACAGAAATTAATTTGGGTCAACTTGATTTCGGACTAGGTAAGTTATTGACTCCCCCTTACTTGTAATAAAATGCATATATGTTATTCCCGCTACTTGTTTTTGTTAAAATTGTGTTTTAAGCAATTATTGTGATACTTGTAAATTTGGTACGAAGGGAGTATAAATATGCTGCGTACAAAAGAAACTTGGAAAATTGGTTTAAATTAGTTAACCTCCTGGGTTGTTGGTTTGTAGGAAATTACACTCCTATCCGTGAGACGGTAAAATAGTAACTTGATTTAAATATTATTAGAAAAATTGTACCATTATTTGTGGTATGGGGAAATGAATGGAAGTATCTCTAAATGGGTATTTTAGTATAATATAAAATTGTATTTATACTTTTGGGGACAGTGAAATATTAAATTGGAATAAAAGGAAATTGTCATATTATTTATGGGACGGTAAAAGAAATGAGTTGAGCCTGAAATAATGTTTTGGGTAATGCCTAAGAGTTAATAAAAGTTACTCCTACGCTTGGGACGGGAAATTTCTTAACCTGGGAAAGAAATAAAAATTTCGCATTTTGGTACCTTGTGCGACCGCACAAAAATCCTTGGGCGACCGCCCATCTTTCTGAAAGGTTTTTCAAAGGAATTGACCTGCTTGTGTGCGACCGCACAGGCCATTTTAGGCGACCGCACAGTTACCTGAAGAACAAAATGTTGTTTAAAGTTTGTATAAGTTGGAAGTAACTCTAGTTAAGGTACATAACCTTAGTATAAGATGTCCTAGCAAGTGTTGTGACACCTTAGGGGCATCAGAACTTGGTTTTAAACGTGTATACTCATTTAATTAAAATGAGAATTTAGTCTTGTACATGGACGCTTATAGAACTCAAATGAGAACTTAAGTATAAGAGTAACAACTCTTTTATATGTCTTGAAAGTGCTATGAACAAGCACTTATGTGTTATACTTGTCTTGAAGCCAATGATTGTGTACCTTAGGGGCATTAAAACAATGACTTGAGATTGAATATCCTATGTAGGGGATTATGAACTTGTAAGTATGAGTTGTATAGCTCATTTACTTAATTTGAACTCGAAGTATTCTTGGTCTAGGTTTAGAGTACTACCCTAGATGGCCTAGATGAGTGTTGTAGAACACTCTAGTACTGAAAAATAGTCCCTTTGTGAACAAATGAAATGTGAACTTGAATCATAATTAAATGATAACTTGAGTATAAGAGTAGTAACTCGTTTATGTGTCCTGAAGTTAATGTTTGTGTACCTTAGGGGCACCAACTGATGTTTTGAGCTTGAATGTCCTAAGAAATGGATTGAGAACTTGGATATAAGATGATAAAATCTTGTAAATGTCTTGAATGTCTTGAATGTCCTGAATGTCCTGAATGTCTTGAATGTCTTAAGTTGAGACAGTAACTTGAAGTATAAGACAATAAAATCTTGTACATGACTTGAACATCCAAATAATTGGATTAAGACTTGAATATAAGATTATAAAATCTTGTACGTGCCTTGACACCAATATAGGTGTATGGTAATAAACTTGAAAGAGTCTTGATGTGTATATGCGAATCTTGCATATATTTACTTGATAGAATGTGGCTTCTTGATTGATTGGTACATGGTATGAATAACCAAAGAATTGGGTTATGGAACTAGATAGATAATGATTAACTCTACTACATACTTGAACTTGATACATGTATATTGGAAGTGCTATAAATAAGCACTAAAGTGTAAATGATTTAGTTTTTAATCGTGTATATACTCAATGAAGTATATAAAATATAAAGAAGATATATTGTCTTGAAATGGGTTCCTAAAGAAAATAGGGACTAGTGTAATATGAAGATAATTCATATAATCGTGAATACTACGATTTAAGTAATAAGAATAACTACAGAACACAATATGTGTTAGAAAATGTATTCGATTACTAACGATACATATACGTGAGATATGACTGTGATTAGGTGTGATGTGACCTATTCTACTACGTGTTTAGAGTCTAAGGTATTGGGCTCTATTTGATAGTAAGGGTATCGTGATAGACACTTTAATGTGTTAAACGTGATATGAATATGTACGTGCAAACTTGGCATGTGACAAAGTGATATAGAATGATATACCCTACTACTTATTTGAGGTCTGTTATTAATAGACTCTAACTTGGATTGACCGTGTTATATGGACACCCTACGTGCCATTGATTAGATTGATTTGTCTTCACAATGATTGAGTACGTGTACTTGTATTCTCGTGAGCACATGATATATGATTACATGGTGCATATTCTCGTGAGCACATGATACATGATTACATGGTGCATAAAGACTGGTCCACTAATATGGGACTTAGTTCTATTCTCGTAGTTCAAGTAAACATCTACTTGTGCATTCTTGTGTGAGTCCAGCTGGTTCTCCTTGCTTGTTCGAAAATATATAGGTTCACGCTTGTCGCGAGAGCTGGGGTTTAAGTGACAATCGGGTCCCTATGTATTTCCGCCTGACCCCTTACTACCGGCCATAGTAAGGGCATAGCTTCCTTGGTTGGAGCAATAAGCCTGACCTAAGTGAATGCTAACTCCTGTCCTGTTCACCTCATGGATCTTGTTCTTGTGGATGACACTGGTTACCAGGTCTTCTTATATACTGCACAGCAGTTTCTTGTTCTTGTTCCTAGTTGTCCTCAGCTAGAAAAGCATCGACAACAAATGGTATTCTTGGGAGGAATAAGGAAGGATTCAGGTAATGATACGTGATAGGCCTATGTGCATCTTGGTGAGTTGGTTTAGCCTCTCACTCTACTTGACTACTTGTTACATGAACCTTTCTTGAGCTTGATTACTTGTTGAGTTGGCTTAGCCTCTCCTATACTTGTTACTTGATGATACTTGGTATATGTTTAGTTGAGTATCTACTTGTATTGCATGATAACATGACATATAGTTGCATGTTAATAGCTTACTGAGATTTATCTCACCCTTTATTTGTTTAATTGTTTCCCCCCCCCCAGGAAAGCAGGGGATAGTACCCAGTGAGGCTCGACTTAGCTGGGAACTTACTCAGCAGGATATTCTTGTTCGAAGTTAGTGTCCTTTTATATTTTGGTAAGGACGATCTTGTGTGAGTTAATAAACTCTGGGCTTGTATTGGGGTAGTATTTGTTGTCCCTAGACAGTTCTTGATGCCAGCTTATTTGCTAGGCATGTCTTCCGCTGTATGTAACCTTGTTTGGTTTAATTTTCTTGGTCTAGAACTCGTTGTGAGCTATCTTAGCTCCTTATTCTTGAGTAGATATAGCATGTCAGTTTGTTTTAACAGGTATTGTTCCTGTTTCCCGTTAGTTTCTTGTTTCTTGTTAGTTACGCGCACCAGGTTCGAGGTTCTATTAGGGAATCCCGAGACTTGGGGCGTGTCATATCTGCTAGTCACGGGTCGAATTAGAGTACTTCAACTTGGAAGATGAAATCCTACCATTGATTTCTGCGCAAATCTCGTAGTTCTCAGTAACTCATCGGGGAGAGAGAGAGAGAGTTAGTGCAACAAGTCAGTGCAGGAAGTAAGTTTAGTAAGCCATTTAGTGCAGGGAGTCGGTTCAAGCTAGTTAGCTAAGTCGAGCAGGTCAGTCACGGTGGTATATTAGGAAAGTTTGGGAATCGTCCGCTCCCGTTCATGTGACGGACCAGATAGCTCTGGTGGCCCCCACTTCTACCTCTATCAAGTGGCAACAGCCCCCCACCTCCACAGCCATAGCGCGAAGGAGCAGCCCCTTAATCCGCACTAAAACCAATCTTTTCTCCAAATCTATATATGATGCTAAACGGAGACTTCCGGAATAGCGTTGACTGACGTTCCCGATCCACTTCGTGGCTCACTCACTCTAGTAATTTAGTCCCCTTCGGGGCTTTTCCTGATCTACGAACCGCATCCCCTTCGGGTCTGCTCGCCTCACTATTAAAAACGTGATTCGTATAAACGTGATCCCCTTCGGGTCTCCCTTTTTTTCAGAACTGCATTCCCTTCGTCGGGATGTGAAATTAAAGCCTTGAGACAAGTGATAGCTGAAGAGACCGGTGAAGTCCGAAGAGAACGAAAACCAACTCTTAGATGCCACTAGAATCACTAGATCCATAAGATCTATAAGTAACCGAATTACATTAAATGAGACTGACGGGCATCAAAACACGTGTTGACCATCGCTCATGTATGTTTATACATTTCGCTAAATTAACACGTGTTTTTCTCTATTAATTTTAAATATCTCTTAACCATCCCAAATCCCTACTCGACCCATGCGCTTGGTAGACTTGTCTCCGACTTGTCTCCCTCACCCTTTCCCGATCTTCCCTCTCTCTTGCTTTAACCAGCAAACTCCTTAAACAACTAACTTTCCTAATATACCACCGTGACTGACCTGCTCGACTTAGCTAACTAGCTTGAAGGGGATCGACTAAGGTGCGTTGGATCTCAATTCGTTCCCATCAAAGGTGAGCAAATGCTCTCTCTTTTATCCATCCCACTAGTAGACCAGAGGGGGAACTGCCCTACTTTTCTTCCATAACATAACGGGGCGGGGTTGAGCGCGAGTCGAGGCCCCGATCCATCACTAGACTCAATTCGTACACAAAATGGATAGTCTAAATCGCTTCAGACACCCCCTTCCCTTAATGAAAAACCCCCATTCGAGTAGTCTGACCAGAGGCGAGAGAGAGAAATAGAAAATGAACCTATGTTGGAGATAGGAAGAGCAGAACCATCTCCGATGATAACATCATCGCTACCATCATAAGCGTGATGAAGAGAAAGATTGGATAAGTCATTGGTGATGTGATTGGTGGCACCACTATCCATTAGCCAAGAGGGTGGAGGAGTTTTGATGGGGACATTGGCTGTCTGGGCTTGCGGCAGCGAGGGTTTCGGTTGAAGGAAGGGGGAGATGGAAAGGTGACATTAGGGTAGTCGCGACTGAATTGACGGCACGCAGAGATGACATGACCAATGTAACGACAGTATTAGAATTTGCCTTTGAAGGTTTTGGAGGAAGAGGCGGGGGAGTTAGGATTTGGAGAGTTTGTCGGAGTGGGAAGGAGAGGTGGGGTTGGTGATCGAGAGGATTGACCACGATTTTGAAAGTGGACAAGATGGGCCGACATAGGGGTAGTGGGAAGAGGATTGTTGTGTTTAAGGGTGAGTTCATGGTGTATGCGTTTTTCGTGTAGGGCTTCAAATGTAATAGGGTTGTCACGTGCGCGGACGAAGTCAATGATAGCCTTGTAGGGTTCATATTCGAGACATTGAAGTACTTTGGCAATGATGTCTTCTTGGTCCATAGGTTTGCCAAGGATTGCAAGTTTATCAGTACAAGCTTTGATGGAGTTCATGTAGTCGGTGATGGTGTGGGTGGATTTAGTAATGGAGGCGAGATGGTCTTTGACTTGAAGGATATGGCCTCGGGATTGGTTTGCGTAAGTAGTTTTGAGAATAGTCCATGCTTCATTGGAGGTTTTTGCTTGGTAGACAAGGGGATCAACGGCGGCATCAAGGGTTCCAAGAAGGGCACCAAGTATAAGGCGGTCTTGCCGTTGCCAAGTTGTGTAGGCCGGATTTTTGTTTTCTTTGGTGTCTGTGGTGATGGTTTCGGGTGGGATGGGGTAGGTGCCATCAACGTATTTGAGGAGATCCAATCCAAAAAGGATGGAGGTGAGTTGGGAAGCTCATGCGAGGTAGGTGAGTGGTGTTAGGGTTTTGCAATGAGCAAGATTAACAAAGATGAGGGAGTTGTTTGGATCGGTTGAGTTGGGGAGGACAAAGGTGTTGCCTGGTTCAACCATGGTGGTGGGAGGGGAATGCCGAAAATTTTGAGGAAGAAGTTGGAACGAGACTAGCTCTGGTTACCATGAGAGAAAGGCAAAAGATAATTTTCTTATTGATATGTGAAGGAATTTATACAGCGATTCATAGAGTATTCTATCCCTAAGATTTACACTATCTCCTAATCTATACAATTGATTTGAAATTCAAAATGAAAGATATCAAAAATATTAACAATAATATTTACAAGATGCTAACAATAATTTAAGATGGGGCCGTATTCTTGGGAGAATCCGTGTGATTCTTAACAATATTATTATTGGACAATTCTACTTTCATAAAATCCATTTTGTAAAAGTAATTGTCTAAATAGAATTGTCATAGTTTTATGACTAACTTAAATTGTGTATGCATTCACTATACTTTGAAAAGCGTTTCATATTATTATTGGACAATTTTACTTTCATAAAATCCACTGTAACCGACGCATTAATGACTTCCATGGCTCCATTCCAAGTTTCCAACCCCATAATTTAAGTCCATAATACCCGATTAAAGGGCGTTGACACGGCGTGTACGTAAAGCTGAGTACAATTTGAATAAGTACTACTCTCTCCGTCCCGGTTTAAGGTTTTTAATTTGATTATGCACGCTTATTAAGAAATTGAAGCAAAAACAATGAAAATGAGTCAACAAAAAGTAGATAGTGAAGGATATAATTGTCCAAAACACTCTTCATAAAGCAAGTGGGTGAAAGTAAGTTAGGTAAGTAGTGGTTTTTTTGTAATTAAAAGAACTTTTTGAGGGTAAGATTCTCCAAAGCACTATTCATTCTTTTCCATTTATGGAATAAAGCAACTAAGAGCATCTCCAATGGAGAACACCAAATTTGGTGTAAGTTTTACACCAAATGTTACACTAAATAAAAATCTTCTCCAATGTATCACACTATTTTTCACACTAAAAAAGAATATTCTCTATCCACCTCATTTTTCCACTAACACTCATTGTTACACAAACAATACTTGAAGTCTATGATTTTACATATAAACCCCTCTCTTTTAATTGAGATTATATACTATTATGTTTTTATAATTATTTTTATGCATTGTACTTTTATAATTAAGTAAAATATATTATATAATTTATTAACATATAAGTTAATTAACATAATTTACAATGTGTGAGTTTTTAAAATTTAGAGGGACTAAATGTGACAAGTGAAACTATTACACCAAATTTGGTGTAAATAAATAGTGTTACACCAAATTTGGTGTAACACTATTCATTTACACCAAATTTGGTGTAAAATATAGTGTCCATTGGAGGGATGAATAGTGGGCATTTTAGTGTTATAGTGTGAAATATAGTGTCCATTGGAGATGCCCTAAGAACTTTAAACTGAGACAAACCAAAAAGGAAAGTAAGAACCTTAATCTGGGACGGAGGGACTACATGAGTTTTCAGTACAAAAAAAATTATCTAACATTTATGTACTCCCTCCGTCCCACCTCACTTGAGACCTAAGAGGTGGGCATGATAACTAAGGAAAAAAAATAATAAAGAAAATGTGTGGTAGAAAATGAGGAGAGAGAATGAGTGGGGTTAAAAGTAGGTTGGTTGAATAAATTATGTGGTAGAAAATGAAGAGAGAGAATGAGTGGGTGGGGTAGATTGAATATAAAATTATAGAAATATGACCATTTTGGGGAGTCTCAAGTGAAGTGAGATGACCTAAAATGAAAATAAGTCTCAAGTGAGGTGGGACAGAGGGAGTATATCATTAATATTTAATAATTAGGCATTTATTTTAAATATTATTATGAAAGTATCCATTTGTTTTTAAAAACGAGAATTAAATAAATATATTGAAAAAGTAAGTGTTGTATATGAAAAAGAGAGAAAATGCGGTAGAGAATAGTAAGTGAATAGTTATTTTAAGTGAGAAAGAGGTGGACCCTTGTGAGAATACTTATATCCGTCTCATAGAAGAGACGGGTCAACCCATGACCCGCGTGCAACATTCTCCGCGAAGCATAGGATCCCAACCCATGCTCCACTCAAAATTAGCGACCCATGGCCCAAAATATTTTTTTTTCCCAAAAAAAAAATTGTTTTTTATTGTTTTTTAGTTTTTATATATATTTTTTGACTGTTTTTTTCGTTTGCCAAAAGTAATACTTAGTATAACTAAATGTAACAACTGAGTTACTTATAAAGTAACATTGTTTATAAGTAAACGTAACACCAATTTTACAAAAAAAAGGCTCATTTTACTCATCTTTCAACTGTAATACTAACTATAAATACGTGTAACACTAACAATAACTAAATGTAATTATCGTTATACTGAAATGTAATAGTGTTTTTCCAGATTTTTATTTTGAGTATTTTGATTTTTTTTTTTTTTTGAAAGAAAGTAACATTTGAAAAATAACAACTTAAATACATGAATGTAATTCTTTCTACAAGTAAATGTAACAGATTAGTAGATGGAATTGTAACAAATTTCTATAGATAATGTAATACTTTTACATGTATCATGATAAATTTAACCCATTGTAACTTATTATTCGAAAACATATGAATATACTATTATGTTAGAGATTATGCCCTAGGCCCTTGAGAAAGGCCTTGCGTTACATCATATTCTCATTTTTTATGGAGATAACAACTTGGATTATAATATGTTTTGCATGTTTCATATAATAATCCCGTCCCTAGTATTTATGAAGAACTAGTATAAGTTTAATTGATGATCATGTGTATATGATACAAATTAAACTTTATGGGTACTTATTGGTGAACAAGTACTGGACATGACCCACCTATGAGATTTATGTCATGGTCAAATGTCATAATTAAATCTCATATAATTATATCATTTGATATCCTTAGACCTGAGATTATCATGGTCTTCCACATGATGAACATTATGTTTGACATAGTCAACCGCTACCCTTAACCAGGTAGTCATAAAGGCTATGATTGGCATAATCGGATTCTTGTAGGGAAGAATGATAAGTCAATATGGAATTTGTCCCTCCTCAAGAGAGATATCTGCTTAGGCCACTCGTAGAGTGAGATTGATGAAATGCGTGACCACGCTCAAATGAATTGATGTGATCAATATCATTTGCTCATAATCAATCTACTCGGGATCGAGAAAGCATTGAATAATATAAGTTGACGTTGACCATGACTTATGCTCAATATGATATCGCGTGACAAAAGGATTGTGATTGTTGGTAGTGGTGCCCTAGGCACGTTTAATAAACGTTGTAATTGTTATCAATTATTTCATATCAATAAAGAGATGTTTTGATTATTATTGTTGTTCATGTTTACTGATAATAATCTCCGTCCCTAGTACTTGTTAAGCACTAGTATAAAGGCTAAATGATCATGGGATGATCATGTTAGATTTATGGGTACTTGTTTGGAACAAGGTACTGGACTTGACCCGCTGCATGAGATTTATGTCATGGTCTATGTCGTACATATATCTCATATTAGTTATGTCATTTGAATCCTTAGACATGAAGTTATTATAGTCTTCCACTTGATGAACATTGTGTTTGACATATTCAAACGCTACCTTAACACGTAGTTATAAAGGGTATGATTGGCATAATCGAATTCCCGTTGGGAAGAATAATAAGCTAAATGGATTTGTCCCTCCACGGAGAGATGTCAAGCTTGGGCCCCTCGAAGGAATGATGTTGATGAAATGTTCGGCCGGACTCAAATGGATTGATTGGATCAATAGCATTTGAATTATCAACATATTCGGAATCGAGAAAGTATTGAACAAAACAAGTTGACTGTTTGACCATGACTTGTGTTCAATGACATCGTGGACAAAGGGATTGTGACATATTCTAAAGGAATGCGAAATTGTATCTAGTTACACTATTTGGATAGGTATGACGGTTTGCTAGAACCTAATCATATCTTATGGGTTCATGTTTGAGCCCATTACCAACTTAGTGTAATCCTAGAGGGTCACACACAAATAGAACGAATCATAAAGGACTAAATTGGAATTATGGAAAAATGTCAGGTTTTGGCTCTGGCACGGTCGTGCGCCTTAAAATGGCACGGCCGTGCCATAAATCCAAACCAAGGCAAATCTGTCGACATGTTTGACACGACCGTGCCAAGAAGTCAAGCACGACCGTGCCGAAATTGGTCGACTGGGGGAAATCACGCGGACCTGATGGCACGATCGTGCCAGTTTATAAGGCACGACCGTGCCAGTCAAGTCGGCCAGAATTCCTTGTTGCCTAATTTGGTGACGGGATTTAGGATTCCTAAGTCCTTAAGGGTTAAGGATTGGGACCTATTTAAAGATCCTTTCAGCAGCCATTAGACATATGATTGTGAGTGCCTCCATAAGGTTTTGAGATGTTATTTTTCTTGTTCTAAGATCCCAAAAAGTGAAGAACAAGAATATTCATAATTCCATATAGTTCTTGCAATTGTGAAAGTGTGTTTCACAATTTGGTCTAGCAACCAAGATCAAGAAGTTGCTTGATATTCGTTCGTGGTGTGGATACCGCTAGAGGGTGAAGCTCATCATCTTCAAGGTTCGAGTTCCTGATCAAGTTTCAAAATCTCCACCAAGTTCAAAAGCTAGAAATTCATAGCATCAAGGGTTAGTTATTCCTCTATTCATCTTGTTGTATTTGATTTAATCATATGAACGGATCCATGGCTTTGGGTTTCATTAAAATTTTAAATGCTTTATTCCGCTGCGCATGTTACAACGAAACCCAACAGTGGTATCAGAGCCCCGTTCATGTTGATTATTTCAATACTAAGATCATGTTGTGAGTATATAAATTGTTTATGTGCCTAGCATGATATGAATATTGGATTACGTGATGTTTATGTGTTATATGATTTTATGTGGTTTATTGTTTTAGAAACTTTAATCGCACTATTCAATCGCAATAAAAATTGTGGTGGATTTAAAATTGTTTGGATTATCAATTTTTGATTGGATCAAAGTTTTGATATTCTAGGGATTCAAGAATAAATTGTTTATTCAAGGTTTTGTTGATCATTGTGATTGGATCACCAAGAACACCAAATCCTTATTGAATCGGGAAAAACAATTTTGAGACAAATTTTGGAACTTTAAAATTTTGATTTTCGGAAGGGTCCGACCGGACCCATACCTTGACCCGACCGGACTAGGGTTTGGCGCGGGGTAGGGCTTGGGTCTTGGGTGTGGATCTTGGGTTTAAATTTCCTATTTGTTTTAGTCTTGTGAGTCTAAGATTGGTTCAAGGTTTGGATGGCTAATCTACGTTCATCGAGATTGTGTTTCCCAAACTTGATCGCAATCGAAGTTTCAAAGATAAAACGAAGTTAGAATTATGAAGAGTTCATAATTGCTAAAATTAAGAAACAAAGTTCTTGATTCAAGGATTGGAGATCCATGTGGAATTGTGAATGCAATTGGCCTACGTTCATCGAGACCATCTATTGCTTAGTTTCGGCCACATGGACTACTTTCTTGGTTTCTTGAATTAGTGCGGAATTGTGGATGCCATATGGCTTAGTTTCGGTCGCACTTCTTGTTGTCTTGATTTGGAGATGATAACCAAAGTTCAAATAGTCTCATCCTCATAATTATAGAGAAACTAATGACACATAAATATTATGCTTAAATTAATGGAGATTAATTTAGTGGCTAAACTTGATGTGTAACATGTTTATATTATGTGCTCATAAATGTGTTATATGCTATATGTGATGAACCTTCAAAGAAAGTTTTAAGTCTTTTATTGCCATGCCATGATTAAAACACTTGTTAGTACATGAGTGATTTTAATGTAGATTCGCCCTAGCGAGGTGCATTAAATTTATTTATGTATGAGCAAGATAGATAATGTGGGCACGCCCTAGCGGGACACATTAACTATGCGTTTAAAATGGTTAGACTTAATTGGGCGTCAAAACAGTTTTGGGCCTAGGCAAAGATGAGGTTTAACATGCTTTTTTGAAATTGGATTTCTTAAAGAATCTCATAAAAGGAACTAAGAGTCATATGAGATATGATTGACAAGAGTTGTCTACCTAATTAGTTTGATTTTGTGTAATCCGCCTTAGCGGACTTGAAATTAAATTAAAGTTGGATCTTAACCCATTTAAATTATATTATACATTGGATGTATAAGAAGGTTATGTAATTTAGTGGGAGTATTTTTAGAAAAATACATTGTTTATTTCTTTAATGAAAAATTGGTACTTATTAAATTTTGGAAATTTTGCATATTTGTAGATAATGACTAATAACACTCAATCAATGTCGTTGCGATCGATCCTTGAGAAGGATAAGCTCGAAGAGAATGGTACTAACTTTATGGATTGGATCCGTAGCATAAGAATCGTTCTTAGGCAAGAAGATAAGTTGTACATTCTCGATGGGCCTCTCCCTGCTGAACCACCGCCTACTGCCCCTAGGGCAGAAAGAGACAATTACAAGAAACATCGTAATGATTCTAGAGATGTAAGTTGTCTCATGCTTGCTGCTATGTGTTCAAAACTCCAACAAAGTTTGGAACATTTGGAAGCCTATGAGATAGGCGTGGAGTTGAGAACTATGTTTCAAGAGCAAGCTAGGCAAGAGAGGTACAAGACCATTGTTGCATTCACTACTTGTAAGATGAATGAAGGACAACAAGTGAGTCCTCACTTTCTTAAAATGAAAGGTTATGTAGAGCACCTTGAGAAACTTGGCTATCCAATCCCATTGGAGCTAGCCACGGATCTCATTCTTAATTCATTGCCTAAAAGTTATAATCAGTTTGTAATGAATTATAACATGCATGGAATGGATAAGAATCTCTCTGAGTTGCATGGGATGCTCAAAACTGCAGAGATGAAAATTGTGGAGAAAGGTTCTCCCGTGCTCTTGGTTCACGATGGGAAGAAGCCTGGTGCCAAAGGCAAGGGTAAGGCAAAAGTTGTCAAACCCAAGATAAGCAAGGCAAAGGTTGCCAAGGCTTCTGAGGCAAAACCCGATACACAAAAGGATGCAATTTGTTTCCATTGTCAAGAAATTGGTCATTGGAAACGTAATTGCAAAGCTTTCTTGGAAGAGCAAAAGAAGAAGAAGGGCAGCAAGGCTGCGTCGACTTCAGGTATCTATATGATAGATATTCTCCTTTCTACCACTGATTCTTGGGTATTGGATACCGGATGTGGTTCTCACATTTGTCTAAATGTGCAGGGACTAAAGAATAGGAGACTGCTTAAAGAAGGTGAAGTAGATCTACGTGTGGGAAATGGAGCAAGAGTTGCTGCATTAGCCGTAGGGACTTATGAAGTCACTTTACCTTCCGGATTAATTCTTGTTTTGAACAATTGTTATTATGTTCCGGATTTAAGCAGAAATATTATTTCAATTTCTTGTTTGGATAATGAAGGTTTTAAGTTTCTTATTGAGAATAAGAAATTTTCTATTTATTTAAATGATGTGCTTTATGGTATTGCTAATTCATTTAATGGCCTTTATATCTTGGATGTCAAGAATGAAAATAATGTCTATCATGTAAATAAGAAATCTAAACCTAATGATGTAAATCATACTTATTTGTGGCATTGCCGTCTTGGTCATATTAATGAGAAGCGTATCTCAAAACTCTGTGGGGACGGACTTTTGGGATCATGTGACTTAGAGTCATATGATACTTGTGAGTCGTGTCTTCTTGAAAAAATGACTAAGACACCTTTTACCAAGTTAGGTGAAAGGGCAAGCGACTTATTGGGGTTGATACATTCCGATGTATGCGGACCATTAAGTAGCAATGCTAGGGGAGGATTTCAATACTTCATAACCTTCACTGATGATTATAGTAGATTTGGGTATGTTTACCTAATGAAACATAAAAGTGAAGCATTTGAGATATTTAGAATATTTCAAAATGAAGTAGAAAAACAACTTGGCAAAAGTATAAAGGCACTTCGATCAGATCGAGGTGGTGAATACTTAAGTCAAGAATTTGATGATCATCTAAAGAATTGTGGAATAGTTTCACAATTGACTCCGCCCGGAACACCACAATGGAATGGTGTGTCTGAGAGGAGAAATCGGACTTTGTTGGACATGGTTCGATCAATGATGAGTCAAGTTGATCTTCCAATATCCTTTTGGGGTTACGCCCTAGAAACCGCTGCTTTCACACTAAATCAAGTTCCAACTAAATCGGTTCCAAAGACTCCATATGAGATGTGGAGTGGAAAGAAACCTAGTTTGTCTTTCATGAGGATTTGGGGTTGCGAAGTTTATGTCAAGAGACTTATCTCTGACAAACTAGCACACAAATCTGATAAATGTATTTTTGGGATATCCTAAGGAAACTAAAGGATATTACTTTTACAACCGAAAGGACAACAAAGTGTTTGTTGCCCGAACTGGTGTCTTTTTAGAGGAACAGTTTCTCTCCAAAGAAATCAGTGGGAGTAAAATAAATCTTGAAGAAATTCGAGACCCAGAAAATAACATTGAACCAATAGTGGAACGGGAACAAGAACCACAAGGAGTTGTGGAACCTGTTCAAGATACACAAGTAACTCGCAGATCTAGTAGGGTACGATCCGAACCCGAGAGATATGGATTTCTCGTAACGGATAGTAATGAGGTGGAAATCATTGAGAATGATGAACCTAGAACCTACCAAGAGGCGATGTCTTCTCCTGATTCGGACAAGTGGCTTGGAGCCATGGAATCCGAATTGCAATCCATGCAAGATAATCAAGTTTGGAATTTGATTTATGCGCCCGAAGGTGTAAAAACCATAGGATGCAAATGGGTCTTCAAGAAGAAGACTGACATGGATGGGAAGGTGCATACTTACAAAGCTAGACTTGTAGCGAAAGGTTATAGGCAAGTTCATGGTATTGACTATGATGAGACCTTTTCACCCGTAGCAATGATCAAGTCTATAAGAATTCTGCTTGCCATTGCCGCATATCATGACTATGAAATATGGCAAATGGATGTCAAAACCGCTTTCCTAAATGGAAAACTAGAAGAGGATGTGTATATGACACAACCAGAAGGTTTTGAGCAAAATTCTAAGGTATGCAAATTGCAGAGATCCATCTATGGATTGAAGCAAGCTTCTAGGAGTTGGAATCTCCGTTTTGATGAATCGGTCAAAGAGTTTGGTTTCATCAAGAACGAAGATGAGCCTTGTGTATACAAGAAGATTAGTGGGAGCATAGTGCTATTCCTTATTTTATATATGGATGACATATTGCTCATTGGAAACGACATTCCTACACTTCAGTCTGTGAAGACTTGGTTAGGAAAGTGTTTTTCAATGAAAGATATGGGTGAAGCCGCATATATTCTTGGCATTAAGATCTATAGAGATAGATCAAGGAGACTGCTTGGTTTAAGCCAAAGTACATACATTGACAAGGTCATTAGAAGATTCCGTATGGAAAACTCTAAGAGAGGGACCTTGCCCGTGTTACATGGAGTTTCTCTAAGCAAGACTCAATGTCCTAAGACAAACGATGAGCGTGAGAAAATGAATGATGTTCCATATGCTTGGCAATTGGGTCCATCATGTATGCCATGATTTGTACTAGGCCGGATGTGTCTTATGCTTTGAGCATGACAAGTAGATACCAATCCGACCTGGCGAAAATCACTGGATAGCTGTAAAAGCGATTCTTAAGTACTTGAGAAGAACTAAAGACTCGTTTTGGTCTATGGAGGAATGGAAGATGATCTCGTTGTAAATGCTTACACGGATGCAAGCTTCCAAACCGACAAAGATGATAGCCGATCGCAATCGGGATTTGTGTTTATGTTAAATGGTGGAGCTGTAAGCTGGAAGAGTTCCAAGCAAAGTACAACCGCTGATTCTACAACAGAAGCTGAGTATATTGCTGCATCGGATGCTGCAAAGGAAGCTGTTTGGATTAAGAAGTTCATAACAGAACTTGAAGTGGTTCCTAGTATTGCTAGTCCAATAGACCTTTATTGTGACAATAATGGTGCTATTGCTCAAGCAAAGGAACCAAGAGCACATCAGAAATCCAAACACATACTTAGGCGTTTTCATATCATTCGAGAGATCGTTGATAGGGGAGACGTAAATATATGCAGAGTACCTACTGATGACAATGTTGCGGACTCGCTAACAAAGGGACTTCCACAAGCTAAACATGATGGTCATGTTAGGTCCATGGGTATTAGATACATGGGAGATTGGGCCTAGGGCAAGTGGGAGATTGTTGGTAGTGGTGCCCTAGGCACGTTTAATAAACGTTGTAATTGTTATCAATTATTTCATATCAATAAAGAGATGTTTTGATTATTATTGTTGTTCATGTTTACTGATAATAATCTCCGTCCCTAGTACTTGTTAAGCACTAGTATAAAGGCTAAATGATCATGGATGATCATGTTAGATTTATGGGTACTTGTTTGGAACAAGGTACTGGACTTGACCCGCTGCATGAGATTTATGTCATGGTCTATGTCGTACATATATCTCATATTAGTTATGTCATTTGAATCCTTAGACATGAAGTTATTAGTCTTCCACTTGATGAACATTGTGTTTGACATATTCAAACGCTACCTTAACACGGTAGTTATAAAGGGTATGATTGGCATAATCGAATTCCCGTTGGGAAGAATAATAAGCTAAATGGATTTGTCCCTCCACGGAGAGATGTCAAGCTTGGGCCCCTCGAATGAATGATGTTGATGAAATGTTCGGCCGGACTCAAATGGATTGATTGGATCAATAGCATTTGAATTATCAACATATTCGGAATCGAGAAAGTATTGAACAAAACAAGTTGACTGTTTGACCATGACTTGTGTTCAATGACATCGTGGACAAAGGGATTGTAACATATTCTAAAGGAATGCGAAATTGTATCTAGTTACACTATTTGGATAGGTATGACGGTTTGCTAGAACCTAATCATATCTTATGGGTTCATGTTTGAGCCCATTACCAACTTAGTGTAATCCTAGAGGGTCACACACAAATAGAACGAATCATAAAGGACTAAATTGGAATTATGGAAAAATGTCAGGTTTTGGCTCTGGCACGGTCGTGCGCCTTAAAATGGCACGGCCATGCCATAAATCCAAACCAAGGCAAATCTGTCGACATGTTTGACACGACCGTGCCAAGAAGTCAAGCACGACCGTGCCGAAATTGGTCGACTGGGGGAAATCACGCGGACCTGATGGCACGACCGTGCCAGTTTATAAGGCACGACCGTGCCAGTTTATAAGGCACGACCGTGCCAGTCAAGTCGGCCAGAATTCCTTGTTGCCTAATTTGGTGACGGGATTTAGGATTCCTAAGTCCTTAAGGGTTAAGGATTGAGACCTATTTAAAGATCCTTTCAGCAGCCATTAGACATATGATTGTGAGTGCCTCCATAAGGTTTTGAGAGGTTATTTTTCTTGTTCTAAGATCCCAAAAAGTGAAGAACAAGAATATTCATAATTCCATATAGTTCTTGCAATTGTGAAAGTGTGTTTCACAATTTGGTCTAGCAACCAAGATCAAGAAGTTGCTTGATATTCGTTCGTGGTGTGGATACCGCTAGAGGGTGAAGCTCATCATCTTCAAGGTTCGCGTTCCTGATCAAGTTTCAAAATCTCCACCAAGTTCAAAAGCTAGAAATTCATAGCCATCAAGGGTTAGTTATTCCTCTATTCATCTTGTTGTATTTGATTTAATCATATGAACGGATCCATGGCTTTGGGTTTCATTAAAATTTTAAATACTTTATTCCGCTGCGCATGTTACAACGAAACCCAACAGTGATATGTTCTATGAGGATAACGAACTTCGATAAGTTATATTAATTGGGTAGTCATGATGGCTTGCTAGAGTCCGCTCATGAGTTATGGGTTTGACATTGGTTTGACTCATTGCCAACTTAATATAATCCTATGGGGTCACACACAAAAGAACGAATTGTTTAAAAGGCTAAAAACGAATTTCTGGTGGTGCTCGGCCGAGCACATCACATGACTCGGCCGAGCACAAGTTACAGAATGGGATTGAACAGAGGTGCTCGGCCGAGCAGGCCCTGTTCAGGCCCAGTTTTCTGATTTCGTGTTTTGACGGGTTTTGACATATTTCTCCTAAAGGGTTTAGGATTAATGAGTATAAACACCCCTCTCTAAACCCTAATGAGTAAGAGTTGATATTGTATCATTATTGGTAGCCTCCATATGTTTGAGAAACATATTCTTGAGTTTAGATTGAGAATCAAAAGCTCAAGTACACCAATAAATTCATATAGCCTTTGAAGATTAGAAAAGTGTGTTTTCTAATGGGTCTAGCAATCCAGATCTAGAATTGCTCTAGATATTCGTTCGCTTATGGATACACATAGAGGATGCTTGCTTTAGCATCCCGAGTTCATGTTCCTGTGATCGTGATCCGATGAACGCGAAGAACGAGGAGATCAAATCATAAAGCTTGAAGACTTAAAGATTTGAAGATCCCGAAAATTTTAAACGCACAACATGGTTAGTATTATAAATTTATCTTGCTATTAATTTAATCATCATGAATGGATCTTAGGGCTTTGGGTTTTGTTGATTATGTATTGCCGTCTTCCGCTGCGCAAGAACCCTCAAAACCCAAAATATTATACAAGTAAACGTAACTGTTTTACAATATTATTATACAAGTAAAATGTAACATTCATTTATAAAAATTGTTACTTTTTATTTTTACAATGTTACCAACACAAGTGTTTTTAGTTCTAAAGTGTAAATGGTTGAATTATTATTTTTCTATACATATGTGTTACAATTATGTATAAACATTGTTACATATAAGTAACACGTTCGTTTCATTTTATTTATAATAAGTATTACTTTTGGCAAATGAAGAAAACGTTAAAAAAACACTGTTACTTTTCTGTATATATGTATTACTTTTATGTATACAAACTGTTACATATAAGTAACACGTTTGTTACGTTTAGTTCTAGTAACTATTACTTTTGGCAAACCGAAAAAACACACACAAAAAAAAAAAAAAAAAACATTTTTTTGCCTGCGAGTCATGGGTCCGGGCCGTGGGTCAAAAATGACCCGTCTCTACTATGAGATGGGTCATAGTGTTCTCATACAAGTTTTTTAAGAAAGTGGAGTGTATATTTTCCTTTTTGAAAAAGTGATATTTTTCAATAAGACACTCAAAATAACAAAATTAATATATACTAGTACTTAATTATGAGACAGAAGAAGTACCAAAGTGATAAATAAATTGTTATTTTTATAATTTTATGAAACCACAATGACAGAAACTCAAATGAGAACATCAATACCCGTCTCACAGTAATGACGGGTCATCAGTCTGGGTTATTGTGTAATTTCGACCCATGACCTGGGGTCTAATATTTTTTATTTTGTATTTTTTCCTCAAAGTAACTATAGCTAAAGGTAACAAACGTTTTACTTATATATAACAGTGTTTATACATAAATGTAATACATATGTATAGAAAAATAACAATGTTTTTTTTTTGCTAAAAGTAATACTTATTATAACTAAATGTAATAAAAGTGTTACTTATATGGAACAGTGTTTATACATAAATATAATACATGTGTATAGAAAAGTAATAGTTCAACCCTTTACGTTTTATTAGATCTAAAAACACTTGTTTTAATAAAATTATAAAAATAAGAAAGTAACATTTTCTATAAATGAATGTAATACTATTATATTGAAAATTATACTATATTTTCTTTTACCAAAGTTCAAAGTGTTACATTTTTCAAAATAATATATTACATTTTTAATAAAAATAAATAAATAAATTTTGTCTAAAAAACTGTTACGTTTACTGGTATAATAACTATATGCATATGTTTTCAAATAATAAGTTACAATAAATTTATCATGATACATGTAAAAGTATTACATTATCTATAAAAATGTGTTATAATTTTGTCTACTACATTTATTTGTACAAACAATTATATTCATGTGTATAAAATATTATTTTTCAAATGTTACTTTCTTTCAAAAAAATAAAATCAAAATACTCTAATTTTTTTATTATGCAAAAACACTATTACATTTCAGTATAAAGACAATTACATTTAGTTGTAGTTAGTGTTACATGTAATCAGTGTTCTAAAAGACGTCCGTCTAGGCCGCCTAGGCGCTTGGCGCTCATGAAACACTTAAGTTCCGCCTAGGATATTATAACTATTCTGAATTCTCGGCTCCGCCTAAGTTCCGTCTAGACCCCGCCTAGGCGCTGCTGCGGCGCCTAGCTACCGCCTAGCGTTTTTAGAACCTTGCATATAATTATAGTTAGTATTATAGTTGAAAGATGAGTAAAATGAACGATTATTTTTTTTTTAAGCAAGTGTTACATTTACTTATAAACAATGTTACATATAAGAAACACATTTATTACATTTAGTTATAGTAAGTATAACTTTTGACGGACGAAAAAACTAAAATAAAAAATAAAAAAAGTTAAGGTCAACGGTCAACTCATCTTTACTATAAAACGTGTCTAAACGTGTCTAAATTGTTCTCATATATGAGACCAACTTCCATAACCATCCACAAATAGAGACATTGACAAGAGACAATCACAAACACCAACCATCCTACCGCCATCCACTATTTGAAGTCTTTCAACACAACCAACCTCTACCTTCATTTACAAAAGCAAATCATGAAACCACACACTTCAAGGACTCCAACAGGACCAACACCATTACGTTCCATTTAACATTAACAATATTAACATGAATGAATCTAACATCTCATCAAATAAGGAAGAAAAATGAAAACAAACCCCACACCACTTCTCTACTAAAAACCAAAATATCATACAAATTTCCATCTATGTAGATGCTCCTTCACCTTCCCCTCTCGACAGGATCAAAGCGGCCATTGAAACGATTTACCTGTCAATAAAGTATCATCAAAATATTGGGCATGTCCCAATAGGTATAAATTCCACTACCCACACACCATGTTTGTGTTAGAGAATTTATCACATATAATACGGATTGATAAATAAATTTTAGAGATTACTCTACTCATTGACACCAAGTTTTAAGTTAGAACATTTAATATACTCCACTACTGGTCAGGGGCGGACCTAACGCTTATGTACTGGCTGGCAGTGTACCCACTATATAAAAGTACTTGTAGTGTAGTGGTAAAGCCTCTTGTTAAATGGCTAGAGGTCCCATGTTCAATTCCCACCAGGGTTGCACGATTCGTAGTTCGTCCAATTCGAATTCGCGATTCGCTCAATCTATGGAATCCGATACGTAGAGTATTACAATAATTGCGATTCGCGAATTCGCAATAGTAGTACGTTTAATTAAAATAAATATTAAAAGATACTCCCTCCGTTTCATGTAAATTGAGACAAAAAAAATGGCACAATAATTAAGAGAAAGTAGTGAAATGTGTGGTGGAAAATGAAGAGTGTAACGACCCCAAAACCCGTCCCTATTTATTTTATATTTTTGGGAATTTTAATTTGACATTATGTGTGCATTTTATGTGTTAGATAATATTTTCTTGACCTGTATATATTATTTGAGTATATGTGATAGTTAAAGTGTTAGTAGCAATTTTGTTAAAATGAATAAATGAGTTAGTGAAAACTATAGGGTTATATATGAAAATATAACTAGAAGGGTTTAGTTGTTCAAAATAGAAATAGAAGGGCTTAAGTGAAAGTTTGAAAATATCAAAAGCATTCTTATCCCATCTTTTCTCCCTCCTGCGCATGGATCACTCACACAAACAATAATTGTCTTAAACTTTCTCTAGTTCACGAAGGAAGGAAGAAGAAGGAGTAAGTTATTTCTTATTTTAATTTCCTTACTCTTAATTAATACTCCGTTTAAAAAACTAATTAATAAAAATGATCAGGGCGTTGAGTAGGTCATTTCTACCCGAACAAAAAATATTTCTGCGATACATTTTTCGGAAATAGGTAAGTTACTAATTCCCCTTAAATAGTAAAATGGTCATATATTTGCTATATGTGTGATATGTGGTGAAATTATTGTGAAAAGAATTTATTTGTGATACTTGTTTATTTGGGACAAAGGGAGTATAATTATACTGGGTAAGTGACTTAGTTTGTATATGCAAGGATGTATATGGAGTATGTTTATATCATGAGAATGTTAGTATAAGTGTTTGAAAGTATTCCTACTTGTGGGACGGTAAAATATTAACTTGAGTTAAAAGTTAAATAAGTATATTATAAAAATTATACTATTATTCTTGGGACGGAGAAATGAATGAAAGTATCCTTAAATGAGTATATTAGTATATTAGAAAAATTATATTTATACTTGTGAAACGGTGGAACGAAAGGAGTATGGTTTGTTCAAGTTTGGCCTGGCGGGTGTGTTGGGCGGCCGCCCAAATAGGGCGTGCGACCGCCACACTTATCTGGAAGATTTTTGTCTTGAGACAGAGTGTTTTGGGCGGCCGCACAGTCTGGTGTGGGCGATCCGCCCAGGGCTGCTGAAAAGTTTGAGTTGTTTAAATTCAAGTGAATTAGAGTTAAATCTTGGTCTAGTTTTAGGTGGTATCCTAGAGTACTTAGAGGTGTGTTGTGACACACCCTAGTGTTTGAAATTGGTTCATTGTGAACAAATGTCTTAGGGAATATGAATAAGTGTTACATGGGGTATTGTTGAACATCTTTGGATGTGGTTTGGATTGGTTCATCTTTGTGATGTGTTTGGCTGATTCCTTATTTTAGAATCATTGCCCGGTTGTTATTGTTTAGCAAGTATTCATTACTGTGCTTCTTGTGAAAAGTCCAGCTGGTCTTGTTGTGGAGTCAGGCAATGGGAAAATTATAGTGGTACAAGTATGTTCACTATAAGGTTTTCCATTGTACCTTGTGTCAGGCGGGGGGAGAATTATAGTGGCACACAAGCCAAGTTCACTATAAGGTGTCCACTGTGCCTTCTCTGTTTCCCCAGTCCAGATTGGCCTTGAATGGGATGAATCACCCTTTGGTGAGCATTGGTTATGACTTTGTGCATATTTCCTTCTCTGGTTACTTTGGTTCTATTGGTTATGGTTTGGTTTTCGGGATCCGGCTTCAGCTATTTATGCTGCTCAGATGGTTTCTCAGATGGTTATGTTTCGGTAAACCTTGGCTTGGTATTCTCGTAGGAGTGTTTACTCCTACACTATGTGTTGTATGATGAGTTGGTCGTTATTTCTAACCAGTGTGGGACGGTTGGCGATAGGGAGCCTCTCATGTTATGTGCTATATGCTATATGATTATTTGTTGATATTGTTTCTTTATGATTATCATATCACCATGTAACGTAGTTGCATTTTAGTATCTTACTGAGATTCATTCTCACCCCTTATTTGTTTACTGTTTTAGATAAAGGCGAGTCCAGGGAATAGGATAATTGCACGGGAGGACGTCGTGGTGGTAAGAGTTTGGGATATGAGTTTTGTCAAGGTTACATTACTTAGATGTATAACCGTTTAGGTAGAGTTTCCTTGACTTTATCATCATGTAACACCTATATTTTGGATAATGTCGGTGTTTGTACATTTGTATAAAAGTTTGTAAGCCTTCGGGCTAAATACTTCCGTTTGTGAAAGTTGTTTGAAAAGTTTGTTTGAAACTTAGTGGAAGTCTTTGAACTTCAAGTGTGGATTATGTTAAACTTTATGAAAGTACATTTCGAAAAAATATTTAAAAAGTGTTTTATGACGTCTTCCACTCGTGTCCCGAGCGTGGGGCCAAGTAGGACCACGGTTCTGGGGCGCGACAGTTGGTATCAGAGCTAGGTTGTAGATGGTCTAGAATGACTAAGTGACCTAGGAGGGTAGTTGGGTAGAGAGTGAGTAACGTTGAGTGTTTTATGCATGTAATCACTGAAGATGGTTGGAACAGAGGGTGATCAGTCGGGGCCTTCAGGGCTGAGTAATGCTAGAGAAGAGGTTCGAACAATGTTCCAAGGTATGTTTGAAACTGTAATGAAAACAATTGACGATATAGTTGAGCATAAAAGCAAGGTTGAAGCCTCAGATGTGACAAAACGAGGAGGACAGTTAAAACCACAACCCCAGCATGGTAATAGTAAAGAATACCAAGGGACATCTTCGCAAGCTAAGGAATCTTATCAAGGGCCACAGAATAGAAGGACTCAATGTAAACGAGTATGTAGCTATTGTCGGAAGGAAGGGTATTTAGAAGAAAGATGTTGGAAGAAGCAAGGCAAATGTATGAGATGTGGTCAGTTGGGTCACTTTCAGAGGAATTGCTCTAGATTTAAGAATCAGTTATCGGGAAGTGTAATTGGGTCTTCTCAGGGCCAGAAGAGGGATTCTTCAGGGAAGCTTAAAGTACAAGGTAGTGTTGCTGCCATATATCAACAACAGATTTCAGATCCTTCTAATGTGATTGGAAGTATAATTTCTATGTCTAGTTTGAGAGCACATACACTTATAGACCCTGGCTCATCGCATACTTATGTGTCTCCTGAGTCTCTACCTTAGGTGTTAGAGGTGTCTATCCTAAGGGGGAGTGTTTGGTGATTGATAGAGTGTTACGCATGTGCAAATTTGTGAGCATGTTTTACTTGCTGGTTTAGTTATTTTGCCATAGCAAGATTTTGATATTATTGTGGTAGAGTTTTATATGCTAGTGTGCTTTAATTAATAATGGTAGATATATGTGTTTAGCATTCATGCTATTTATGCATTAAAGCCTGAATTTTTTTATCATAAGGTTATGCCTGGTATTTGGTTTATGGAGTTGGGAGCAGAGTGTCTATAGCTAAACTAGAGAATGTACTTTTCCTTTGTAGGATCTCAGATATGTTTTCTATTGAGTAGTACATGATTGATGAAAACCTTGGGTTATCTTGAGTTATTCGGTATAATGCTATAGTGTTGATATCTAGTGCAATATATCCATAACATTGGTTGAGTTAAAGGAGTAGAAGATTCAACTTGAGATATTTCTTGACAAGGGATTCATTTCGTTTAGTATATCTACGTGGGATGTATCAGTATTGTTTATTATGAAAAGGTATGGTACTTTGCGATTGTATATTGAATACTAAGAGCTCAACCAGATGACTATAACGAATCATCACTTGTTATTTTATATGGGGGATATAGTTGATCAACTTCAGAGATCAGTGGTTTATTCAGTGGTTGACTTGAAGTGATTATCATCAGTTGAAATTTTGAGTTGAGTATATTTTAAAAAACTGTTTTTCATACCAAGTATGGGCATCATAAATTGTGGTCATAGTGTTTGAATTAACAACTACTTCAGTGGTATTGTTGGATATGCTGAGTTGTATCTGTAGCCGAATTGGATTGCTTTGTGAGAGACAACAGTTGTGAAATCAAGGCATTATGTCTTCTTGTTAGAGGATATATTATTTTGAGAAAGTTTCAATTCAGGCATGGTTATTGATTCTTTGAATATGGAAGCAACAGTAATTGGAAAAATCCTACTTCAGTAGTAGAGGTATGTAACTTGTTGAGATTGGCATATGGTTAGAGATTCATTGATGGATTTCTAAGGTAGCTACACCGTTAACTATATGACACAGGAATATACACTTTCTCGATGGATTGGTAAGAATGAAACGAGTTCTAATTGTTGAAACGAGAGTTGATGACAACTTCAGTATTGATATTGCTTAATGGATTTGACTAGTATTACAGTTATCTTGAGGATATGATCAGTGTTACTATTTTCTAGTAGATATGTCGAGTTTTACCATTATAGTGGATCTGATAAATTTATTACTTATGGTGATGCCTTAAAGAGTGATTGAGATGTTCATCGCTTCAGAATTGTATGGTAACAATGTGTGCTTTGAGAAGATTGATTCCTTATGAACAAAATTATCCTACCTATAACTTGAGATTTATTGCGATTATATATCCATGGAATTAGTGAATGACCTTCATAGAGCCATATTGAAGTGTTTATCAACCATAAGAGTTGAAGTATTGGGTTTTTCAAAGAGAGTTATACATGAGATAATGCAGGTAGAGTACCATGTTATATCATCCGGGAAAGGTAATGTGTTAGAGGATACATTGACTTATAGTTCATGTTTGATAAAACTAAATGGGGAATGTTAGAGGAATTAACATTTTGAAGTCTTTGTGAGTTGAGACATGGTGTGATTTTGCGATTGTGGAAGCTTTAAGTTTCTACTCTATTGAATGATCTCAACTATAGAAAATTACTAGTGGAATGAATGATGATAGACAACACGACTTTGTTTGTTGCTAGTGATGTAACTTTAACTTTTGTAGCAGAGTATGTAGTCGATACTTAGTGGAACCAACATGCATAACGGAATTCAACTACAGGTACTTGAAAAGATACACAAGACCAATTTAATTATGAATCCAAGTAAATATAGAGTATTGAGATAATTTGAAGAGTTACATTTGATTTGTTTGACACGCGAAATTCTAAGCATTCAACTAAGTCCTTGAGCTGCGAATAATCTAGAAGTAAAATATCAGTGATCAGTTGGTTTGTGACAAGCCTTTGAGATTTTTGAGTGGATATGAATCTATTGCGAAAGGTTTTATTGAAGGAGTTACACTGAATAGATGAGACCAATGATGCTGATTAATAGCGGATTGGTTACCAAGTTTTCTCACCTTATCTATTTTGAGGGTATAAATGTTAATTCCAGTTGTTACCTATTTGTTCAGAAGATAGTTCGATTTCATGGGATGCCTACGAGCATGGTATTGGATATGGGTTCCTTATTTATATCTTGATTTTAGTAAGCAATTCAGAAGGCTTTGAATTCAGAATTGGGATATAGAACGACTTTTCATCCTCAGATAGATGGCCAGTTAGGAAGAACCATTCAGATTCTTGAGGATATGTTGAGAACTTGTTCAGTTGATTCTTAGAATTCGTGGGATATACCTTTACTTCTCGTGGAGTTTGCTTAATATATCAGTTCTTTAGAGATTTTGGGAAGAGTCGGAGATTGGGCTTATCATCTTGTGTTACTTCCTTCTCTTGACAAGGTTTATAATGTGTTCCTTGTGTCGATGCTACGCAAATCTGTTTATGATTTTTTTCATGTATGTCTAAAGTTTTAGAGGATATTGAATCGAGTAAATTTTAGAAGAAGCATTCAGTTTAAGTGATTGATTCTAGAATTCGAGAATTGAGAAATAAGAGTATTCATTTTGCTTGAGTTGTATAGAGAAATCATAATGTGAAAGAATCTACTTGGGAGCTTCGGGAGGAAATAGAAAGAAAGTATCCTTAGTTGTTTGATTCGCTTGGTAAGTAAACCCTAAAATTCGGGACGAATTTTCTTTAAGGGGGAGTGATTGTAACGACCCCAAAACCCGTCCCTATTTATTTTATATTTTTGGGAATTTTAATTTGACATTATGTGTGCATTTTATGTGTTAGATAATATTTTCTTAACCTGTATATATTATTTGAGTATATGTGATAGTTAAAGTGTTAGTAGCAATTTTGTTAAAATGAATAAATGAGTTAGTGAAAGCTATAGGGTTATATATATGAAAATATAACTAGAAGGGTTTAGTATTTCAAAATAGAAATAGAAGGGCTTAAGTGAAAGTTTGAAAATATCAAAAGCATTCTTATCCCATCTTTTCTCCCTCCAACGCCTGGATCACTCACACAAACAATAATTGTCTTAAACTTTCTCTGGTTCATGAAAGTTGTTTGAAAAATTTGTTTGAAAGTTAGTGGAAGTCTTTGAACTTCGGGCTAAATACTTCCGTTTGTGAAAGTTGTTTGAAAAATTTGTTTGAAAGTTAGTGGAAGTCTTTGAACTTCAAGTGTGGATTATGTTAAACTTTATGAAAGTACATTTCGAAAAAATATTTAAAAAGTGTTTTATGACGTCTTCCACTCGTGTCCCGAGCGTGGGGCCAAGTAGGACTACGGGTCTGGGGCGCGACAAAGAGAGAGAATGAGTGGGGTAAATAGTAGTGTTGGTTGGATAAAATTAGTGGTGGAAAATAAAGAGAGAGAGAGAGAATTAGTGGGGTTAAATGGGTGGGGTTGGGTGAATATAAAATATTAAAAAGTTTGTCATTTTAGGCAGTCTCAATTGAGGTGAAACGGACGAAAAGGGAAATAAGTCTCAATTCACATGAAACGGATGGAGTATATAATAATAATAATAAACTTACTCCTCATAGATAGTCAACATTTAATTTTGAAATTGTAGTGACTTTATTTGGTTGTATAATTTGATTTTTGGAAAGGATTTATATGTTGGAGTAGTCTTTGGCAGGCAACAAACATTTATAGTGAGGGAATGATCATAGAGCTCCTCGATAATAACATTGTGGCTTTTCAGTTTCTATAGCTGTTTTGAACTTATCCTTGGAAAGGATAACAAGTTAATGTACAACATTCACTTATTGCAACAATGACTTTTCATTATTAGAGGACATTTATTGCGTATTCAAACAGATTTTTCAAGGTATCGGAACATGAATCGAAGATAACGATTCGCATATTCCAACGTATCGATTCGGTATCGAATCGCGAATCGATACGCGATTCGATGCCATTGTGAGAGTAACCTTGATTCCCACTAGCTTCTTTTTTTTTTTTTTTTTTTTTTTTTGCTTTACTTAGAGTTATTCTTTTGATTTGTGTACCCACTTAGATTTTGTCCTAGGTCCACCACTGCTGGTTGATTTTCATCTCACTCTCCTCTCGTCAACTTCATTTAAGCAAAATGACCATTTGAAAGTGACCGAAAAAGATAATGGATCTCAAAGTATTGTTTTGATAATATTAATATTTAATTAAAATATTAATTGCATTGACCGTAAAAAATCAATAGTATTTTTCGATTATTTTTTTATTAGGTTATACTCCCTCCTAAAATCAAGAGTATCTTTTGATGAATTACTTAATTATAGTTTGTACTCCATACTTGTTATGTAAAACTCATTTTGTCATTTTGCATGTCTAATTAGAAAGTTTCATTTTTTCTAAAATGATAATTTTATATTCTCTCTGTCAATGTCCCTATATGAATTCAAATTTCATAAAGAATTTATCTCAAAATGAATTGTCTTTTTTGAAAAAACTTTCTCCCTAAATGTTTTTCTCTAATTTTTTTCACTAGTATCTTTATACTTGCAAAACTAAATATTTACCACCAACTTGCAAATTTGGACATCTATTTAAAGACAGACGGAGTATTTTTTTTATTTTATTAATGAGACTCATTTATCATACTCAAAACAACTCACACTTATTATTATTTGCCTCATTTTTTTCCCTTCATACTCACTACACATACTTTTATAAAACTATTTTCTTTAATTTCTGTGAAACGGCTTGGCTATTATGGGACAGGGGTAGTATTACCTTTAAAATTGAGTCCTAATGTTTTTCTAATAGAAATAGAAAGAAGAAGTGTAAACTGACCATCTCCAACGGTACTCTAAAACTCCAAATATAGAGTATTGTTTTACTCCAATGGCACTCTAAACATTGCTCTATTAATAGAGCAACTCTATCACTTGCTTCAAATTTGGTGCAAGGGATAGTGCTGCGCTATCCCGTTTTTCTTCTTTTTTTTCTTTTTAAATATTCGTTTTTTGTTTTTCTTTTTGATATATATGAAAATATTTTACAATATAAAATTATATAACCTACTATTATATATAAAACAATAATGAAAATTGTTATTATATTCCTATTTAGTATAAGATTTGAAGCAAACTGTTGGAAATATTTGGTGTAAAAATTGCACTATTATAAAGAATAGTGCAATTTTTGCACTAAGCTGTTGGAGATGGTCGAAAGTAGTGAGTCCATCGATTAGAAAGAAAAATTAAGAATCGAGTATAAAATTTACCAAATGAAGTCGTGGGCAGAGGATTAATTATTTGGTGATTGCATAAACGGCGTAAATAATACCGGGGATCCACCCGAACAAGGTCAACAACAGGCAGATCCAGAATTCCACCTGAAATTAACATCCATCCTCCAATTTTACATTCAATCAATCAAATTAAACGACATAAACTCTAATTAGAATCGATCACAGCAAAGAGTGTGAGCTCTCAACTTACGATTCCATCGAATTTCTGAGCAAAAAGATCAGCAGAAAACTTTGGCGGAAATTAGTTTCTTATAAATTATAAAAAGTCTTGTTTATAGGATTTAAAGTTTAAGGATACTACTAATATTAAAAAGTAAATTTTTATATTTATGGAAAAAACTAGTTTCCCCAAAACCTACTCAAAAAAAAAAATGAACGAGGGCAAAAATAAATTGGAGTAGAGAGAGAAATTGGTAGAGAGAGAGAGAGTACCCGGCATTGATACTTGAAGAAAACGCCGAGGGGAGGGAGAATGATTGCCAATAAGATGTCTATGCAGGTTGCCGTTGACATGTTTCTTGACGCCGGCCGGCGAAGGGTTTTGGGTGGTCGGAGGGAAAGCTACCTACGCAATTCAATTCAGTTGTTGTGTGTGAACTTGTGATCGGAATTCATGATTTGCAGGTATTTTAAGGAGAGATTGAATTAATGAAGGTGGTGGCAAATCATGGACGCGTGTTCTTCTCCGTTTGGTTGTTGTAACTACACAATCTACATTATCTTGTCATCAAATCCTTTATTCTGATTCCGAGTATGGTCGGTGGGATTGGACCTGCAACGTGTGTAATGAGATCATTATGTGGCAATTTTTCTACATTTTTAGATTAACATCTCACTCGATAAAGATTACTCCTATATACCCCCGTCTCAGAAAAGATAGTCTTATATTGATTTTTAATGGTCAACATAAATGAACTTTGACCAAACATTGATGTTAATCTATTCAATCTAATGAAATTTTGAAAATTGTAATAGACAAATCATTAAGTGATTTATCAATAACAATTTTTAAAATTTCATTGTGATAATTAAATTGACACTAATGATTGGTCAAAGTTCATAAAAGTTTGACCATAAAAAATCAAAATAGGACTATCTTTTTGGGACAGAGGGAGTAATACTCCCTCCATCCCAGAATAAATATCTTCCTTCCAATTATCGTTCGTCCTAAAATAAATACTACCATCTTACTAAAAATATGGTATACAATTTGCTGATCTTCTTATACTATACTCCTTTCGTCCCTCCCGAATTAGGATTCTGGGTCAATTAATTTATATTTTGACTAATAATTTTAAGAAAAATAATGATGCTAATAAAAATTTAAAAATTGTTATTGTATCACGATTAATAATAAACTAAATAATTATTTTTAGATTTTCATTAACATAATTATTTTTCTTCAAATTGTTGGTCAAAATATAAATTACTTGACCAATAATCCTAATTCGAGCGGGACATAGGGAATATATTTTAATAGGTACAAGCATTGCAATGTCATATAAAAGATGTGCTCTACTCATATAAATAGATTGAGACAATCAAGGAAACATAACTAAAAATCAGAAAACAATGACTTGCCAACTATGACATTTATTTTGGAACAGAGAGAGTAACAATTTTGATTTATTTATTTTTTTCGACACAAAAATTAAGGAAAGGGTATATAATTAAAACTGTTGTAAGTGAAATATGAGTTGTGGGTATAATGATTTGAGAATGAGATTTACAATTTAAGTGTGAGTATGTCGAGTTTGGTGGGGCAAATAACAAAATATATAAGTTGGACATTTTCTTGTAATCTTAGCATTATTTTCTAATTTAAATATCCAACTAACATATACCAACTATATATGTAAACAAAATTTTAGAAATCTTTAAAAAAAAAAAAAAAGAAAAAAAAAAAAATTTAGAATTTCTTTTTTTTTTGTAATTCTAACATTGTTTTTTCTTTTCTAAAGTTAAACTTACTAATATAAATTGTTATTGAGACGAAAAGACTAGTTGCAGTAAAGAAAATTAATGCAAGTTATTGTAAGAAAAACTAGTTTTATTAGGAATACGCAGCTTTTAGTAAGAAAACTTTATACGGGAGAAGGGTTTCTCCAATGTGACCGATTTATTCAATTGGAATCGTCACAGCTAGTACTGGCATGGTTGGTATACCGACTGTTTTTTTCATGTACCGTGTACCAACCAAGTTTAAGTTGGTACACTAAAATAAGTACCAGTACCAACCGTCAAAGTCGGTATACCAACTTAATTGGTAAAGCTGTCAATACGGGCTGGCAGGGCGGGCTCAACCCACCACAGCCCGCCTTCAAACGGGGCGGGGTGGGCTGGCCCAAATTCTTGACGGGCTGAGAAAATGCTATCCCAAACCAACCCACCTTGGGTTAGTGGGCCCGGCGGGCCAGGAGCCCAAGACTACAATAAGGTTTTTTTTTTTTTTTTTTTGTGTGATTTTCAGTTTAACACATACTCCTTCCATCCCAAAACAACTTGTACCATTTTAGAAATACACGGGAATTAAGAAATGAGTAAATATATTCAAATATATTACTAATGAAACCTCTTTACAAATAATTAACAACAGATTAACTCCTAATTGTTAGTTCAAACACAAAGTCAGATCTCCACCATTATACATATAAACAATCATCACCACTACTACCACCACCACCTGCTACCACCACCACTAACCACCACCACCACCACAACTAACCACCACCACCATCCACCAAATAAATAACAAAAAAATCCATGAAAACTTGATTATCAAATTACAAGAGGTAAAATACAAAATTACAAAAGCTAAAATGTAAAGCCAAGAACACAAACAGAACAATATCTATTTCCTGTTCAAAAATTGGAAGCTTTCCCTGGTGTGGCTCCTCACATCTTGTAATAGTGCACCTCCGAATCTGAACAAAAGTCACAAGAATAAGAGAAATATGAAAGCCTAGTTTCTTGATTTAACCCCAAAAACCCAGATCCACACCCACAAAGCACAAACCCATAAAAGCACAAAAAGGCAAAATAAATGGAAGAAGAGATAGAAGAGACGAATAAAGAGAAGATATAGAATAGACGGAGAGAGAGAAGAAATGCAGAAAGCCAACCTGGAAAAGGACGAAGGTCACAGGTGGACGGTGGCGGTGGAGGGCTGTGATGGAGGAGACGGTGGTGGAGAACCAGTTTGAACTCTCTCCAAGAAATTTCAGATCTGTGTTTGCAAACACATATCTGCACCCACAAATACACACACGAACAAGATCTCAGATCTGTGTAGATCTACACTATAGAACTCTCTAAATCTACAAAAGACAGTGGCGGTGGTGGGGAGAAGAGACGGAGAGAGAGAAGAGACAAAGAATAGAGATTGTGTAACGACCCAAACTTTCACAATGTAATTATATTCCATAAACTAGGGAAATCCCAAACATCAATCATAAGTTCAAATTCAACGTTAACATTCAACGGCTAGTTTACTTAACCATAATTCAAAATAAAGCGGAAGCACAACTGAAATCCAAATCTTAACGGCTAGTACAACCCACTAGCTATTCAACATAAACCAAAATCAATGTCTTAAAATCCTTCATCATGTCACGGACCGCCATGCTCTGCGATTTAACCCTTTCCACTTCTTATTACCTGGGAAAAATAATATAAGAAGGGGTGAGTGAACAATGCTCAGTAAGTTCATACGGGATCTCTCCGGGTACTAAGGAGAGATGACCGAAAGAACGGAGCCAAACAACATTATTCAATGAAAGGCTAATATTAATAATCTTAACTGCATGTAACAAACACAGTTATCAATTCAATGAATTATGGTCCTAGTTCAATCCGTCAATTCCAGAGTTTCAAACACCTTTTCAGGGTTTCACACCTTTTCAGGGTGTTAAGAGAATAAGAGACCTTACACCTTTTCAGGGTGTTATGGTCCTAGTTTAATCCGTCAATTCCAGAGTTTCAAACACATTTTCACGGTGTCACACCTTTTCAGGGTGTTAAGAGAATAAGAGACCTTACACCTTTTCAGGGTGTTATGGTCCTAGTTTAATTCGTCAATTCCAGAGTTTTAAACACCTTTTCAGGGTGTCACAGTTTCAAACACCTTTTCAGGGTGTCACACCTTTTCAGGGTGTTAAGAGAATAAGAGACCTTACACCTTTTCAGGGTGCTCCCTTATTTAGGTATATCATGATAACCAAGCTACTTTCTCATGTAGCAATTTAAAAGTCTAAGTTCTTTTCTATCAAACTAGACTAATTCGTAATTAGCCATTTTCAATCAGACTAATCCAACCGCACCTATTTCAATTAGATACAGTTATAGTTCATAGTATTCTAGGTACATACTTAAGGCAATTTCAATTCATTTGGATACCCATTGAACAAAATACATCAAGGGTAAGATAATCAAAAGACGTTCAACAACATCAGAGTTCAAATGTTACGGACCATTGGTAGCTACACTTGAAAGAAATAAGGAAGACACTACATAAAAGGATGAATCATCAAAGTACTTAAGGAACGTAATCCCTTACCTTGGCTTTGCGTTATTCCACTTAGCAAACCTCGTGCACGAATCTACAATCATGCATAAAATAGTCTTAGGACAAGTAATACTATTTACTTCCGTCCCCAAATACTTTTCTTTTATTTTCTTAACCTTATGAGTTTGTCTTCTAAAACCCCTTTTAAGGTTGGTATTCATTCTAGGGTTTGTACTACCCTTTATTTGTATTCCCAAAATACCCTTTTAGGTTTAACAAAATACCTCTAGAGTTTCATAGTTTCTATTCCTAATTATCGTGTTTTAGTATTCGATTACTCACACCCAAAACACTATTCACAGCACCACAATACTATTCACAGCAACATAACACTATTCACAGCAACATATCACACACACACACACATGCGCGCACACAGGCACACACACATGCACCCGCACAGACACTGTGTTCTCAAATCCTTACTTTCTCTTTTAATCCCAAATCATAAACCCTAGTTCATCTTATTAGGGTTAGGGTTTCCAAGTTTCCAATCCTTAATCAAGATTAGCTAGGTGACCAAATGGAGAAGTCGGAGCTTAGGGAGTAGGGTTTTACCTTGATTGCTTCCCTCTCCTTTTCTCTTCTTCTTCTTCTTCTTCTCTTCTTCTTTCCTTTTTTTTTCTTCCTGCGGCTGCTGTCTCTTGCGGCAGCTGTCTCTCTCTTTTCTCCCGTTCTTTTCTTTTCTTTTGGTTCACAAAAAATGAGGCTAGGGTAATTGAGAGAGTTTAAATATAAAAGGGTTTTCAAATCCCTCTCTTAATGGGTTTCTTCCTCCTTAATGGACTTAACGACTAAAGACCAAAGGTTGTAAAATTCATTAACTCAATAATCCTATTTTGAACATAACGGTCTATTAATAAATAAAAAAATTCCAAATAAAATAATACTAGGAAAAAAAATAACTGGATGTTACATTCTTTCCTCCTTAAAAGGGTTTGGTCCTCCAAACCAACGTACCTTAATCAGAAAACAGGGTGGAAAATGCCTCTCACATCTCACTCTCGAGCTCCCACATAGCTTCTCTTTCCGCATGGTTGCTCCATTGTACTTTCACAAAAGGAATCACTCTCTTCCTCAGGATTTGATCTTTCCGATCTACTATCTTCACAGGTTACTCGTCGTAATTCAAATCAGCACGAACTCTTAGTTGTTTTTACTCGATCACATGACTCGGATCAGAAATGTACTTCCTCAACACCGATACGTGAAACACGTTGTACACTCCAGCTAGCACAGGCGGTAAAGCTAACTTATAATCTACCGCCTCAACTCTTTCCAAAATCTCAAATGGTCTGTTGGGTATGCCCACATATATCTCAGTTTTAATGTAATAGGATTTATTAGATTTGATTGATCCATCACCTAAGTTTTATTTCATGGACTTTAGACCCACATGTAAGAAGTATTTATACTTCATTTTTTAGGTTGTCCATTGTTATAGAATAGGCTTAGAAATAGGGCAAGAAGATCAAGATTCAAGAAAATCACATTTTGAGTTGAGCCATGCGCCTATGCGCCATGCACCTTCTAGCGCGCGCATATAAGCATTCTTTTAAGAAATGCTATGCGCCTCATTTTGATCATACGTGCCATGCGCCTCATATGCCTTAGCGCGCGCATTCTCTATGCGCCTCTTGGCTCAACGCGCTTCAAAGTGTTTATTCAACACTCAGTGATTTATTGAAGATTCAAAGATTTGAAGAGAATTCAAATTACGCCAATGATCCAACGGTGGTTAAAAGATGCATATACCCCTAATCTGTTGACACGTGTCCACAACGGTCACATTTATGTTGAGTGTTGTTGGGTATGCTTATCACTTAACCCTCCTACATTTGTTAGAATTGATTGATACCATCACCTATAAGTATTTTTACGGACTTTAGGACCTCATGTAAAGAAGTTTATAACTTCAATTTTTAGCTAAGTCCTTTTTATAGTATAGGCTTAGATGATAGGACTTGAAGCTTTAAAGATCGAAGATTTCCTAAGCAGGATTCATTTCACTACGCAGAATGTTCTCTGCGCAGGTCGCCACTGCGCATAGATATCTTGCTCAGCCCTTGACCCTGCTCAATTTTCAAAGAACTTCATAAACTCTCAAGAGATCTCTGTGTGACCAAGCATGGTGCGCATGCTGCTCATGCGCTGAATCCATGCGCGCTGGCAATGCGTATGCCTTTGTGCGCCGACACAACCTTGGTCAAGTTCCTCATCTCCTGATCTCATATTCTAGAAAGCTTGGAAAACGCTTAGAAGATGCACGCTTATTAAAATGCTGAGGTGTGCACAAACGACAAAATAAGCACTCAGCAAAACCATTGGTGTAGACACGCTTCAATGAAATATCTCAAGTGAAGACAGCTGTCAACCTTCTAGAAGAAGCTTTTGAATTTGGTCTTCATGCTCAGTCTCCAACGGCTCTATATACCTGCGCACCAATCATTTTGTGCCAGGTCATCAACTTTGATCAGAGCCCCAACGGCTATAAAGGACAGCTGCGCGCCAATCACTTTGTGCCAGCTCATTGTCCTTGCTCAGAGCTCCAACGGCTATATTCAAGCTCTCAGCTATAAATAGCCTGCTCATCTTCATTTCCAAAGCTGCCTCTTGATTAGCCCCTTGATCGGTCGCTGATTGATCACCTTTGATTAAGCCCCTCTTGTTGGTCACTATGCTTCAGAGCTCGAGTTTCATGCTTCACTAAGAAACCATGAAGATCTGAAGACTGCTGCTTAGTATTTCCAGATTCTTTAGAACAGCCTTCAAGATCTTCAAACCTTCAAACTCCTGCTCAATCACAAAGCCTTAAATCACCAGAATTCTTGGTGCTCTTCATCTTTCATATTCATAGAGCCCAGAATTTCTGTCACACACACACCTCTTGAAGCTTTGATCATTTTGATCTAACTTCTTGAGATACACCGGTTTAGTCTAGGATTTGTTCTTCATAGATAATAGATCTTGAGTTAGTATTGAGCTCTAATGTTGTAATTTGTAATACTCTCTCATATAATAAGATCTCCATTAGAAATCCAAGACTAACCATCTTGGTAGAGGATGTAGATCTTTCATCGATCGAACCTCTCCAAATAGCGTGTTCATTACTTATTGCATATTTCATGCTTAACTTTTTATGAACTACTTTGTTTGATCTTTCAGATTGCTACACTTTGATGTTGTAATTGTTATTGCTCATTTGCCTTAGAATCCCTTTTTGCGCCACTCTTTAGCCTCATACTTAGCGCGTGCGTTTTTATCTCTGCGCAGTATACCCTGCGCAGAGCTGCTTTAAATTTCCGTTGTGCATTTCACACTCTTACCGCGCGCTATACTTAGCCAAAATAAGAGTTGTGCGCATCTGCCATTGAATTGCAAAAGGGTTTGAAAAGATTTTTAAAACGCTATTCACCCCCCCCCCTAGCGATTTTCACACGCTTGTTGCCCTTTAGGGACCAACAAGTGGTATCAGAGCAAACACCTTCATAAAACATGTTTCTGTTTTTCAAGCTTAACAGCTTTGGTGCCGATTCCATATGGCTTCAAAAATCTAGGGCAATGGCTAACTTTTCACATATTCCTGCGCCTGCTCAAACCTCATATCAAATTCATAAAGTTCTCCAAACTTGGTGGATCCTTAAGCAAACCTCCTATTCTCTCTCATAGAAACTCAAAGAAAGATGACTTGGCTTACTGCAGAAAGCCAGGACATTACGCTTCAATGTCCTCCAAAATTTGAGTACAAGGAAAAGCAACCCTGCGCACAAAGCATCAAAGCAGTGCAGAATGGTTGATGAAGAGAACTGCGCAGAGAAGGAGCTAAGGACTCGGAGACTTGACACTGAAGACAATGATGCTGACTCTGAGGATGGACTGCTCTGCTTAGTGGCAAATGCTGATTATGATTCAAAAGTTATTTCTGAAATGGAACCTGAGCATATGCCAAAGACAATCAAAGAAAGATCCCTTCACTCTAGTGGAAACGGGATACCTTCACCAAGCAGACAGAATGACAAGCACCTATCTGCCAAAGCTAACCTGTCAGAAGCTGCGTCATCACCAACTCCGCAGCCGCGCAAGGAATCTCTTAAAGTGCCTGCTGATCTTAAATGATAACTCTGCTGTAGAGTGCAAGCCAATGTTTCATCAAAGCAGGAAAGATCTACTTCACTGTGCTCTCTCAAGCTCAGTTGATATCGACAGAGGATTCTAGACACTACTGGAGATGTCAACACTCTTAAAGGTGCGCACGAAGGAAGAGATCACTCAGTAATATATGGTGACAACAACAAAGGGCACATGATTGGATTTGGACTAATCATAAAAGATAGTCTCAAGCAACCTGCTCTCCATATCACAATTATGAGATAAAAGTCTGGAATGCCATATCACTTCAACGCACTGTTTCATCAAGAATGGCGTTTCTGGACTAACTTTGCTCACAAGGACTCGTAAGACCAATTTTTTATTGATCTTACCGCTATAATTTCTATTTACTAATCCTTGTTTTGTAGCAATGAACCTAAGTGAATGCAGCTAGCAATGGTATAAGCACCATGCCAGCTTAGTAAGCAGCCTGAGCAGTTTTTCTCCAGCAAAGATTGCTCCAATGTCAAAACGCTTACATCCGCTTCACCTCATATGTTTGGACCGCTCACTACCGCGAAGTTTTGGACCAACCTGTAGCATCTCTAATGATATCCTGGCTGCTCTCCTTCTAAATCTCCAAACATAGAAGACATCAATAGAGTTCGACACTTCAATGGAACAGAATTTATGAACAACGATGTCGCTCAATATTGTGAGAACCAACAAGAACCACCAAATGGTATTCTTCACAATTTCTCTGCTGCTGAAGTTCCGCAATAAAATGGAGTTGTGGAAAGAATCGCTCGTTGATTGAGGATGGATAAACAATGATAGTAGAAGCAGTACTTCTAAATGTATTTCTGGGAAAAAGCTGTCGTCGGTGCATGTTTTACTCAGAATAAAGATCCCTCATCAACAAAGCCTACATCAATACTCCATACGATCTATGGAGAGAGAGAAAGCACCCAACATTACTTTCTTCAAGCTCTTTGGCTGCAAACACTATAGAGGTAAATTCGACGCCAAAGCAGATGAAGGTATTCTCGTTGGGTATGCCAATCATTCTATAAGCTTTTCATGATCTTAATAAGATAAATCTCTAGTTATTTTAGTATCTGTACATGCTACTTTTTGATAAGCATTCTCTCCTTGAGCCACATTTGGCTCCCAATGATTCTGATGACTCCGCTGAGCTTTTTAGACAGGTGCGCAGTAATTCTATTCCTGCGCATAATATAGAACAAGCAAAATCAGGATCAAGTCCATCTCATGCGCATACTATAAATGCTGCGCCTGAAGTTGCAACTCCTGATGCGCAAATACCTCCTCCTGCGCATGATGTTTCTCCACTTCAACAAATCACCTTTGATGATCGTGATGCTGAAGTAAATGAAATACCCATTGATCTTCGTATTCCTATCATCTCAATGTAGGGGTTCGCACATCGAGAGCATCAAACTTTGCCGTGTAGCATTCGTTTATCTCTCATGTCGGATCAAAGAAGATTGATAGAGTGCCTCATATTTTAAGATGGATCGATGCTATGCAAGAAGTGCAGGAAAAGCTCATCCAATATTTAGCGCTTCAATGGGTGTTCGGAAACAAGATTGATAAGAATGGAAGCATCACAGAATCAAAGCAAAGAAAGCTTTGTATGGTCTTAAGCAAGCTCCAAGAGCATGGTACGATACGCTATCAAAATTCCTACTAGAGAAAGGTTTCAAGCGCGGTAAAATCGATACAACTCTTTTTATTGCTAAGTATAATGATCACTCTTTACTTGTTCAAATTTATGTCAATGATATTATATTTGGTTCTACTAACGAGTCACTTTGTAAGCGCTTTGAAAAGCAATTGAAAAGCAAGTCTGAGACGAGCATGATGGGAGAAATCACCTTTTTCCTCGGGCTTAAAATCAATTATTTGAATGATGGCATCTTCATCACATCAAGCCAAGTACACAAGGGACTTAAATCAAGAAGTTTGGACTTGAGTGCTAAAGTATACGACACTCCAATGGCCACCAGCAACAAATTTAACAGACTTAAAAGGTAAAGTTGATCATACTATGTCAAGGTATGATTAACTCTCCTTCATCTTCTGCTAGTTGGCCAAGATATTATGTTGACTGGATCTGTTCGCACAATCATGCTAATTCTTCTGAAGCGCACATAACTGCTGTAAAATGTATTAGATATATTTTTGGCTCTGTTAACCTTGGACTTTGGTACACCAAAGATTCGAACTTTAAACTTGTAGGTTATTCAGATGCGGACTACGCAGCGTGCACCATTGACAGGAAGAGCACAAGTGGAACATGTCATTTCCTTAGAAATCGACTTGTAGCATGGGCGAGCAAGAAACAAGCTGTTGTGTCCATCTCCACTACTGAAGCAGAATATATTACTGCTGGAAGCTGCTGCTGCCAAATCTTATGGATGAAGCAACAATCTGTGGACTATGGGATTAATGAAGAGAATTGTCCAATTCTCTGCGAGAATGTCCACCATAGCAGTTTCCAAACCTGCCAAGCACTAATACCAAGCTCATCAACATCTAATATCTTCTCCTCAAGAATTAACAAGTGGTCTCTTGAAAGGAGAAATGGGTATGCTTAATCTTAGCTAACTTGTCCATATGATTTATTGATACTAATGTATTTGCTTGATAAGTGTGCAAAATAGGTTAAGTTTCGTGCGCCCTGCGCAACCCATGCGCAACTAATGTCTGCGCATGAAACAACAGTTCTGAGATTTATAGAATCTCTGCGCTATCAATGCGCTGCGCATGACTATCCATGCGCAAATCATCGTGGATCGCAGGTAAGTGTTCTATTTCATTAGATTTTGCACATAGGTCCTTGACTGAAAAGTCAACACTGAGTCACAAGGGTACTTGTGTAATTCAATTTTTCCCGCGCTTTTATTTTTAAATTTTCTTGGGAAATTACCTTTTTACCCTTGCGCATGTCCCATTGTCATTTAATGCAAACTGCAATTAATGACAGCGCGTCTCACGAATGTATGCTCACCATTTAATGTGAAAGGTGATGCGACAGCCGTCAGCCTCTTTTCGCTGACACACGCGCGCGCAAAGACTGCGCACGCGCGTTCTCCATTCGGCCACGTCACCCTGCTAACGTGCGCCCGTCCTTTCACTGACTCACCATTCATGAGGAAGTCGACTTGACAGTGACCGGCTTAGGACTTCACACGCACATGCGCGCATAGGCCTGCGCACGCGCGTTACCTTTCGTGACACGTGGTATTGCTATCCTGCGCCACTTACTTTCTCTCAAATATTTCTCAGCTATCGTGCGCCTAACATCTCCTTCCCTACTTAAACCGTTTCTCTCTCTACTTCTCTCTTCCCTTTAAATTTTCTCTCTAAATTCTCTCTCTTTCTAACCTCTGTTCTAAACCCTCATCTCTCATTTCCTATTCTTTATCTTCAACCTCAACCTTTCTTCTTTCTAAACCATTTCAATGGCGCCTAAGAAAACCAAAACTCAACCAGAAATCATCATCTCCGACTCTTCTTCGCACTCCAATCCTGGGAACTCTCACGAAGAAGAAGTAGAACGACAATCAAGGCATCCCACCGTCAAAGACATGGTATGTTTCACTATAACTCCTTATTTTTTTTTTCGCCATTGTTGTTCTTGGAGGTCTCAAGACTCCCTTTTTCGATTTCTCCCTTATTTGTTGATCATTCTTTGAAATCGATCGTTGTGTTGTGTTCGTATTTGCCTGATCTATTCTTTCATGTAGTTTATTTCATGATCAATGGTCGTTACATATGTTTTTCGTCAATTTCTGTGCTTCGTAACTTCCTTGGCAGACGAACCGTTTTTCTGAATTTCTGGGTTTGTTTTAATGTCGTTGACCATACTTTTTACATGGTTGACTTCGTTCTGTTCACGCCGTCATTTCAATGTATTTTTTGTTGAATTTTGTCAACTTTTGTTTTTCTGTGTTCTTGGGTGTTCTTCATGTTCTTAAATATTCCTTTTTTTGTTTATATATTTTATTTAGTCTATTATTCACCCCCTCATCTTTGTGCTCTGCGCATAGTTTCCTGCGCATGGCTTTCTCAGCATATAGTTGTATCTATTTCTCTGCGCACACTTCTTTACTAGTATTTATTTTCTGTGCGCATGATCCCTCTGCGTATGCATTCTTATTTTATGCGCACCCTCTTCCTATTTTCTGCGCATAAACATTTTTGCTCATCATGGAACCTGTGCCAAGGTATATCTGCATTACTTGCAAATGCGCACAGCTCCATAAGCAATAGGTTGTCTAATTCTATCTATTGTTTTACGCAGGGACACGTTTACTTCATTCTGGGTTGGGAACTTATTCAGGCAGATCTCTCTTTAGATGCGATTGGTCGTCATCTGCTTCATCTTCTCAGCTCCTCCGGCATTCTTCCTTTATTCACTCTTGAGCAATCCTTCATAGTGCCTGCGCTGTTAGATGAATTCTTCAAGACAGCAAGAGTTGTTCCTGCACAACTTGAAGGCAAGATAACAGAAATGATCATGGCCACCGTTCAGAGCAGTGATGTAGTGGTTCACCCCAATCACATTCGCAGCCTCCTAAACTTAAATGTTGATAGTTCTTCAGTCAACTATGATGAGGCTCATCAAAATGCGCTTGCACAGAAGCTCATTGGCATCCCTTCTCTTAACAAGAAGTGGCCGATGTATAATAGAAAGGAATTTGGTGAGGTGATGTATCACCTGTGCACCCTAATTGGAGATTCCCTCAACTGCAAGAATGGAAATAATGGACATTTCATCTCAAAGCAGTGGGAATACTGCGCAGCCATCTTCAACGAAGATCAACTCGACTGGCCGCAGATTATCTTCAATGAGATTGTGAAGGGGATGACCAGCTATGAGAAGAAGCTGAACGCAGGGAAGACCAAATACCGAACTCACTGCAGACTGCTAACCAAACTCCTATTGACTTATGGTGAACTGGCCACCTATGTTGAAGAAAAGTCAATCAAGAAGCAGTCTTGCGACGCAAAGTACTATTCCAGAGTACACCTCCAGAATTTGCGCAGTGAGATAGGTAACGCCGATTACTATGAAATCCGGCTGTCTGATGCCGCTCCCAACAAGGAACCCTGGATAGGCCCAATTCCTGTGGCCAAGTCCAAGAAGAGTGCAGGAAGATCTTCAACTGATGCTGCGCAAGAGACTGCAGAAGAAGCGTATAATCGCAAGGGGAAGGGCATTGCTCCGCCCAGTAGCAAAAAGCTCAAAGATATTCCTTTGGTTCAATCCACCAAAGGGATTTCTTTCAAAGAGGCAGATCCTACCAGCAATCCAGCGCCTGCTCCCTCAAAGCCAACCACAATGAAGCGCAAGGCTGCTTTCCGTGGTGATTCAGATGATGATGCTGTTGAGGGGGAGCAAATGCACAAATCCTCTCAAGAAGCCATCCCCAGTGCTGATATCGCACATATCTCTTCTCGTCTCAAGCAGAAGGTGCGCAGCAGCGCTAAAGGATTGAAGAAGCGCCGCACTAGTTCCGCAGCCACTGACAGCAGTGATCTTTCTCCAGTCCATCCTTCATCTTCAGCCCCTGAGACTCCTCCTTCCTCTTCAGCTGAGCTGCGCCAGATTGTGCAAATCTTGCATTCTGTTCAAGCGAATCAAGTCGCTACGCAGCTGCAGCTAAATCAACTCCTTACTGCTCAAACTGCTCTATTGTATCGTCTTGATATGCAGCGTTTGGAGATTGATACCATTAAGGGGGAGAAAGCTGCCAAGGAAGAAGCAAAGGCAAAGGAGGCAAAGGAAAGCACGGAGAGTGCTAAAGCAAAGGCAAGTCCATCTGAGCCTGCGCAAGAAAAAGTTCCTATCACTTTGGATCATCTTATCCTGGACTCTCTGAGAACCATCAGCGCCCAGCTTGAAAATGTCTGCGCACAACTCAAAAATGTGTGCACCTTTGGAGCGCTTGATGGTGGACTCAGGGACATTCTGAAAAAGCTCAAGAAAACCCTTGCAGATGGGTTACATATATGATTTGATGATCTTCAAGCTCAGATGGAGGCTCAGATAGAGAAGATTGAACAAGGAGGCTCTGCGCATAATATTGAAGAAGTGTGTCGATGCATTGCTAAGTCCATGATAGATTTTTCTTCTGCGTTCAATGACAAAATGGACTATACAATGCTAGACATTCAAGCCAGCGTCAACACTCAGCGCCTTCATACCGACTCAAGATTAGAAGCTACACAAACTGCCATCCTGACGGACAGCAGAGCAAAATTCAGAGAGCTAGTGGATGACAATGCGGACATGCGCAGAGGAATTAACACTTAAGTTGGTAAAACTGTGGAGTTCCAGGACAAATTTCAAAATTTAAAGGTGGAACTCATGAACAAGTTCAACGGTCTTCAGAATGAGATGCGCGAAGCCCTGCAACGGATCAACATAGATTAGATTTCCTTTGTAAGTATTTTTGCTAGTTTTTCTTTTAAAGACTTTTTGATTCTCGTTGCGCAGTTCATTTCGTGCGCTTTTGTTCTTATGCGCACCTCTTTTGTTTTTCCTCTTTAAAACTTGTACTCTGTAACAGTCAATCCTTCAAAGTTTTAATGAGAAGAATGCATCATAAAGCTTTCACAAAACCTTGTTCAATTCAAACCATTCGTTTGTGGAACATTGAATGCATTACTACTTAAACTCATGCGCATAATCTTTACTGCTCATGTTTTCTACGCATGATGTTTAAACATTCAGTTTAAACGCATACTTAAAACTTCATCTCACATTATTTGTATGCTCTGAATGATATTTCTATCTTTCCTATCTTGTAAGTTTTTAATCTTTTGGATAGATTAGAAATCTATAGCACTAGCTAGTGTGTGCATTGACTTGAGGCATGATTTACCATTAACATTTTTATGGACATGTTATTATCAAGTACAATGAATTGCCTTTGCTATAGTAGGTAATGGCATCAATCATTTAGGGGGAGATTGTTGGGTATGCTTATCACTTAACCCTCCTACATTTGTTAGAATTGATTGATACCATCACCTATAAGTATTTTTACAGACTTTAGGACCTCATGTAAAGAAGTTTATAACTTCAATTTTTAGCTAAGTCCTTTTTATAGTATAGGCTTAGATTATAGGACTTGAAGCTTTAAAGATCGAAGATTTCCTAAGCATGATTCATTTCACTACGCAGAATGTTCTCTGCGCAGGTCGCCACTGCGCATAGATATCTTGCGCAGCCCTTGACCCTGCTCAATTTTCAAAGAACTTCCTAAACTCTCAAGAGATCTCTGTGTGACCAAGCATGGTGCGCATGCTGCTCATGCGCTGAATCCATGCGCGCAGGCAATGCGCATGCCTTTGTGCGCGGACACAACCTTGGTCAAGTTCCTCATCTCCTGATCTCACATTCTAGAAAGCTTGGAAAACGCTTAGAAGATGCACGCTTATTAAAATTCTGAGGTGTGCACAAACGACAAAATAAGCACTCAGCAAAACCATTGGTGGAGACACGCTTCAATGAAATATCTCAAGTGAAGACAGCTGTCAACCTTCTTGAAGAAGCTTTTGAATTTGGTCTTCATGCTCAGTCTCCAACGGCTCTATATACCTGCGCACCAATCATTTTGTGCCAGGTCATCAACTTTTATCAGAGCCCCGACGGCTATAAAGGACAGCTGCGCGCCAATCACTTTGTGCCAGCTCATTGTCCTTGCTCAGAGCTCCAACGGCTATATTCAAGCTCTCAGCTATAAATAGCCTGCTCATCTTCATTTCCAAAGCTGCCTCTTGATTAGCCCCTTGATCGGCCGCTGATTGATCACCTTTGATCAAGCCCCTCTTGTTGGTCACTATGCTTCAGAGCTCGAGTTTCATGCTTCACTAAGAAACCATGAAGATCTGAAGACTGCTGCTTAGTATTTCCAGATTCTTTAGAACAGCCTTCAAGATCTTCAAACCTTCAAACTCCTGCTCAATCACAAAGCCTTAAATCACCAGAATTCTTGGCGCTCTTCAACTTTCATATTCATAGAGCCCAGAATTTCTTTCACACACACACCTCTTGAAGCTTTGATCATTTTGATCTAACTTCTTGAGATACACCGGTTTAGTCTAGGATTTGTTCTTCATAGATAATAGATCTTGAGTTAGTATTGAGCTCTAATGTTGTAATTTGTAATACTCTCTCATATAATAAGATCTCCATTAGAAATCCAAGACTAACCATCTTGGTAGAGGATGTAGATCTTTCATCGATCGAACCTCTCCAAATAGCGTGTTCATTACTTATTGCATATTTCATGCTTAACTTTTTATGAACTGCTTTGTTTGATCTTTCAGATTGCTACACTTTGATGTTGTAATTGTTATTGCTCATTTGCCTTAGAATCCCTTTTTGCGCCACTCTTTAGCCTCATACTTAGCGCGTGCGTTTTTATCTCTGCGCAGTATACCCTGCGCAGAGCTGCTTTAAATTTCCGCTGTGCATTTCACACTCTTACCGCGTGCTATACTTAGCCAAAATAAGAGTTGTGCGCATCTGCCATTGAATTGCAAAAGGGTTTGAAAAGATTTTTAAAACGCTATTCACCCCCCCCCCCTCTAGCGATTTTCACACCCTTGTTGCCCTTTAGGGACCAACAAGTGTCAAAATGGCCATAATATATGCATGCTCCAATCAACGAGCGACAGCTCATCTTATCCACAAGGATCTCCAACGGCTAGTTTTTTGAAGTTCACTATAAATACCCCATAACTTCAACATTTTGAAGTTGCTGAGTTTTGCTAAGAATTTCAAGAATTTCTCTCTCAAAGCATTTGTTGAAGATTGCCTTTGTTTTTCCAGAATTCCTCAAGAACATCTTCATACCTTCATCCTTAGCCCAGATCTTCAAGCTATAACACTTTAGTTTCATTGTGCTCTACATCATAAAGATCTAAAGAGCCTTGATACTAAAATCACACACGCACCTCTTTAAGTTTGATCACTTAGATCCTTATTTTAGAGATACACCGGTTATTGTTTTGGATTTGTTCATTCATAGAATATTAGATCTTGAGTTAGTGTAGAAGCTCAAAAGTTGTAATTTGTAACACTCACTCATTATATAAGATCTCCATTAGAAATCCAAGACTAACCATCTTGGTAGAGGACGTAGATCTTTCATTGATCGAACCTCTCCAAATAGCTTGTGTTATTATCTTGTCATTTACTTTCAAGTTATTATCTTCACTCACTATTTGCTTGTTTACTCATTGTAGATTGATTGAACTGAATTGTGTTGTGTTGTTAACTCATTTGCCTTAGTTTCTTATTTCACCCACTTTGAGCCAAAATACTTAGAGTGTGTGTGCGCCCCCTTTATCATACTTTGCGCCTATTTACATTACTAAATTCCGCTGTGCATTTCGCTCACTCACTTAGGCGCATATCATAACGCTTATTTGATAAAGTGCGCATTTGCAATTGAGTTTATCAAGGGTACGAAAAGAATTTTAAAACAGCTATTCACCCCCTCTCTAGCTATTTTTCATACCTTTGTTGCCCTTTGGGACCAACATGGTCCAACATATCTTGGGCTTAACTTCCCTCAAATACCGAACCTCATAACTCCCTTAGTTGGCGAAATCTTCAAGAACACATGATCGCCCAATTGAAATTCTAAATCGCGCCTTCGGCGATCGGCATACGACTTCTGTCGACTTTGAGCGGTCAATAACCATTTTCGAATTTGTTGAACTTTATCAGCTGTCACTTGGATAAGTTCTGGTCCAGTCAACTTTCTCTCGCCAACTTCATCCCAGCAAATAGGTGACCTACACTTCCTTCCATACAATGCCTCGTACGGTGCCATTCCGATACTAGCATGAAAACTATTGTTGTACGTGAATTCTACTAGCGTCAAATGTTCGTCCCATATTCCTTGCCAGTCCAATGACGTAGCTCTCAACATATCTTCTAGAGTCTGAATAGTCCTTTCCGACTGTCCATCCGTCTGTGGGTGAAAGGCTGTACTCATTGCCAATTCCGTACACAATGCTTGTTTTAGACTTTTCCAGAATTTCGACGTAAACCTCGCATCCCTATCAGACACTATTGAAACTGGTATTCCGTACAATCTCACAATTTCATCAATATACAACTTGGCCAATTTCTCTAACAAATCATTCACTTTAATAGCTAGAAGGTGAGCCGACTTCGTAAGCCTATCCACAATAACCCAAATTGCATTGTAGACTCTCAACGTCCTTGGTAACCCTACTACCAAATCTATAGCTATATGTTCCCACTTCCACTCCAGAATAGGTAATGACTGTAGTAATCCTGCCGGTCTCTGGTGCTCACTTTTCACTTGTTGACACACCAAACACTTTGATACAAACTCGGCTACATCTCCTTTCATATTGTTCCACTAGAACGTCTCTCTCAAGTTTTTATACATTTTCGTACTTTCAGGATGTATGGAAAATCTCGAACAATGAGCCTCTTTCAGAATCTCCCTCTTAATATCCTCATTGTCTGGCACCCATACCCTTGATTGGTACCTCAAGATTCTGTCTTCTCCCACGCGAAAGTCCTTTGATTTTCCTTTAGCAATACTCTCGTGCACTTTCAATACTTCTTCATCGACTCCTTGCGCTTCTTTGATCCTATTCATAAGCGTTGGCTGAACACTCATTTGAGCCAAATAACCCTTAACTTGCACTTCCATGCTTGAAATTTCAATGCGGTTCCACGCACTTTCCTCCTTAGAAATTAACATCGCTAACGTTCCGCGGTTCTTCCGACTTAACGCGTCTGCCACCTTATTAGCTTTCCCAGGGTGGTACAAAATTGTACAATCATAGTCTTTTAGCAATTTCAACCATCTTCTTTGCCTCATATTAAGCTCCTTCTGAGTGAATATGTACTTAAGACTTTTATGATCGGTATAAATCTGACATGTCACCCTATACAAGTAGTGTCTCCATATCTTCAAAGCAAACACCACTGCAGCTAACTCTAAATTATGGGTTGGATAATTCTTCTCATGGTTCTTAAATTGCCTAGATGCGTAAGCTATAACCTTATCATTCTGCATAAACATGCAGCCTAGTCCTTTGAGTGAAGCATCACTATATATTACAAATCCATCCGATCCAGACGATAAAGCAAGAACTGGTGCGGACAACAATCGTCGCTTCAACTCCTCAAATCTCTCTTCACATTCTTCCGACCAAACAAACTTTGCTCCTTTCTGAGTTAACCTCGTCAATGGCACTGACAACTTCGAGAAACCTTCTACGAATCTCCTATAGTAGCCAGCTAGCCTAAGAACTTCTTGTTACACTAACCGAAGTTGGTCTTTCCCAATTCACAATAGCTTCTATTTTTGTTGGATCCACAGCAATTCCATCCTTTGACACCACATGTCCTAAGAATGCCACTTTCTCCAACCAAAACACGCACTTCTTGAATTTAGCATATAACTTTTGCTCTCTTAAAATCTGCAGTACTAACCTTAATGCTCTTCATGTTCTTCCTTGGTCCTCGAATACACCAAGATATCATCAATGAATACAATCACACACTTATCCAGAAACTTCTGAAATATCCTATTCATAAGTTCCATAAACGCTGCCGGTGCGTTAGTCAACCCAAACGGCATTACTACAACTCATAATGACCATACCTTGTTCTAAAGGCTGTCTTAGCTATATCATACTTCTTCACTCTTAGTTGATGATAACTAGACCTCAATTCTATCTTCGAGAAGTAATACGCTCCACGAAGTTGATCAAACAAATCATCAATTCTTGGCAACGGGTATTGATTCCTTACCGTCACGCGGTTCAATTCACGATAGTCGATACATAAACTCATCGACCCATCCTTCTTCTTCACAACAACACCGGTGCACCCCATGGTGATACACTCGGTCTAATCAAAATCTTATTCAACAACTCTTGCAGTTGCTCCTTTAATTCTTCAATTCTTACGGAGCCATTCTATACGGCGCCTTCGATATTGGTGAAGTCTCTGGTACCAAATCGATAGAAAATTCTACTTCTCTTTCTGGTGGTATCCCCGGTAAATCCTTTGGAAACACATCCTTAAAATCTCTAATCACAGAAAGTGATTCTATAGTTACTTCCTTCTAGTCCATAGGACTCACGTACGCCAGAAATCATTCACCTCCTTTTCTTAACAGCTTACGAGCCTTCATTACCGATATAATGTTCGATCGACTTCTAAGTTTCGATCCTCGAAAACATCTCTTTTCCAGATAACAATCTGAAGCGGATTTCTTTCTTAAAATAATCCACATGGGCATGGTATGCAGCTAACCAGTCCATTCCCAAGATCACATCAAATTCCTCGATCTCTAGGCTAATGAGATCAACTTCAAACTCTCTTCCGTCCAATTTCAAAGGACAAAACCTATATATAGACGTAATAGGGATCGATTCTCTAGTTTGAATATCTATAACTAAAGAATTCTCTAACGCTTCAGGAATTAAATTCATATTCTTAGCCAAGCAATCATTTGGCACTTCTTATCAGAAACTTGCCCTTTGGCGTCGTTCTTATTCCATCCATTTGGTTTCCATGACCTTTACTCTGGTACTTACTAGCAGTACTGTCCTTTTCACGATCCTCCGTAGCCTTCCGCTTATTATTGTTCTCATCGCGGTTCTAGCTTCTTTTAGATCCATTCGACTCTTTCTTAGTTGACTTTTTCTTCTCCTCTCGCTTACTGCGATAACTATCTGATTCTTTCTCCACAATCCTTGCCTTATCCAACACTTGGTCATAGGTTGGTAGCATTAACGGAGTAATTCTGTATTTGATTCGGTTGCTCAAACCAGCTTCAAATTTTTGAGCCTTGTGCGCTTCATCGTCGAAAAACGTTGGGCAAATTCTAGCATTCGGTGAATCTAGTACCATAAGTCGTCCACCGTCATACTTCCTTGAGTTAGCATCATAACTCAGCCACTCTGCCGTTTTGAACACTTTTCGGATAATATGATACTGTCATTAGTTATCATGAATACGAGACGTTTTCACGCACTCTCATACTATAGCTCGTCTCTATAGACTAACATTCAATTTATAGGTCATTCACTAAACCACTGGTCGCTTCAACAGACCATTACTATTTTCATTAGTCGACTTTACTAGATTTATCGGTCGCTTCATTAGACCATTTCTATTTTCATCGGTCATTTCAATAGACCATTCTTACTTGTTCCAGGTTAACTCGCACGTTTAACACTATTACTCACGCCAACACAAGCATTGTACTATGCTTAATACTTTCACACAAATAGGCCGTCCCCAAAAGACGTAACTTTTACCAAAGATCGGTTTACTAGATTTATGGTCCTTCCAATAGACCAATTCTACTTAGGGAAGTCATTTTACTAGACTTTACTTATTCATCGCAGGTCGATTCACTAGACCTACTTTCATTCACATTTTGGCCGTTTTACTAAGCCAATTAATTTTACTTTTGACCGTTTCAATAGGTCACTTTATTCTTGTTTCGATCGTTTTACTAGACCAAAACTAATTTCACTTGGCCGTTTCAATAAGCCAATTATACTTAAGGTCTTTTCACTTGACCCATACTTTCTCGTTCTAGACTAGCTCACACGCTTTGACATTTAAGAACGAAACACTAAACAAAGCCATTTGCTTAGAATAAATCATAAACTTTTATTACGAGGATCTTCTTGGAATAAAAGTAAACAAAACAAAAATTCCAGTATTTTCTCTAACTAGAACTAACTATCAATACTATGAATGATATAAATTCTATGTTCCACTTTTCAATCATGGACACCTTCCTAGGCCTTCCCCTAGGTCTTCCACTAAGCACCTTTGGAGTCTTCTTAGAGCCTCTTGGTCTACCTCTGGACCTACGAACTGGTACCATTGGCGGTTCATCATCATCAATTACAATTGGGGTAGCTTCATTTCCCCCAAGGTTAATTTCTACTTCCTTGATCTCTTCTTCAGCTACCAATTATCTTCCTTTGGTGCTTCATTGCCTACGGGGTTTGTTGGTTCTGACTCCCTAGCTCTTTCTTCCTTTAAGTCTTTCAATTCGTAGTACTACTAGTACGCCCGTTCTCGGATAGTACTTTTCATTCTGAGTCATGGTCTCTTTGACTTTTTCTAAGTCTTTGCGAGTGCCTAGCAATGCCTTCCTATCTCGCATCCACTTCTCTAGTGTAAGATTCACTCTTGCATTTTGAACTTCTAATTCTTCAATTAGCTTTTGAATCTTGAGTGCATACTTATGAATCACTCTTTTCTTAATTGTTCTATGCTTCAAGTTCATCTTCAGGTTTTCTTCTAAGTCCGTCCATAACTTACAATTAAGACATAACCTTCATCAGTACCATATAACTCAAGGTATATGACCATAATTTAACCTTTGCATAAGCAACTTAAAGGAAATAACATTCCAGTGTAACCTTTCAATACTTAAGTTTCACTTCAAAGTATTCACTTATATTCCTCTATATTCCTCGAGGAAATCTTATCTTAGGTTCTTCCCTAAAATAGCAAGTTTCCACATTTAACTAGTTTGACTTCAAGCAATCTTAGTCTTCCTAAAATGCTCAAATCAAACCTATTCAATATCAGAGTTCCTATCCCTTTTAAGCTCTAATCCCATAGCTCTAATACCAACTGTAACGACCCAAACTTTCACAATGTAATTATAATCCATAAACTAGGGAAATCCCAAACATCAATCATAAGTTCAAATCCAACGTTAACATTCAACGGCTAGTTTACCTAACCATAATTCAAAATAAAGTGGAAGCATAACTGAAATCCAAATCTTAACGGCTAGTACAACCCACTAGCTCTTCAACATAAACCAAAATCAATGTCTTAAAATCCTTCATCATGTCACGGACCGCCATGCTCTGCGATTTAACCCTTTCCACTACTTATTACCTGGGAAAAATAATATAAGAAGGGTTGAGCGAACAATGCTCAGTAAGTTCATACGGGATCTCTCCGGGTACTAAGGAGAGATAACCGAAAGAACGGAGCCAAACAACATTATTCAATGAAAGGCTAATATTAATAATCTTAACTGCATGTAACAAACACAGTTATCAATTCAATGAATTATGGTCCTAGTTCAATCCATCAATTCCAGAGTTTCAAACACCTTTTCAGGGTGTCACATCTTTTCAGGGTGTTAAGAGAATAAGAGACCTTACACCTTTTCAGGATGTTATGGTCCTAGTTTAATCAGTCAATTCCAGAGTTTCAAACACCTTTTCACGGTGTCACACCTTTTCAGGCTGTTAAGAGAATAAGAGACCTTACACCTTTTCAGGGTGTTATGGTCCTAGTTTAATTCGTCAATTCCAGAGTTTCAAACACCTTTTCAGGGTGTCACAGTTTCAAACACCTTTTCAGGGTGTCACACCTTTTCAGGGTGTTAAGAGAATAAGAGACCTTACACCTTTTCAGGGTGCTCCCTTATTTAGGTATATCATGATAACCAAGCTACTATCTTATGTAGCAATTTAAAAGTCTAAGTTCTTTTCTATCAAACTAGACTCATTCGTAATTAGCCCTTTTCAATCAGACTAATCCAACCGCACCTATTTCAATTAGATACAGTTATAGTTCATAGTATTCTAGGTACATACTTAAGGCAATTTCAATTCATTTGGATACCCATTGAACAAAATACATCAAGGGTAAGATAATCAAAAGACATTCAACAACACCAGAGTTCAAATGCTACGGACCATTGGTAGCTACACTTGAAAGAAATAAGGAAGATCCTACATAAAAGGATGAATCATCAAAGTACTTAAGGAACGTAATCCCTTACCTTGGCTTTGCGTTATTCCACTTAGCAAACCTCGTGCACGAATCTACAATCATGCATAAAATAGTCTTAGGACAAGTAATACTATTTACTTCCGTCCCCAAATACTTTTCTTTTACTTTCTTAACCTTATGAGTTTGTCTTCTAAAACCCCTTTTAAGGTTGGTATTCATTCTAGGGTTTGTACTACCCTTTATTTGTATTCCCAAAATACCCTTTTAGGTTTAACAAAATACCTCTAGGGTTTCATAGTTTCTATTCCCAATTATCGTGTTTTAGTATTCGATTACTCACACCCAAAATACTATTCACAGCACCACAATACTATTCACAGCAACATAACACTATTCACAGCAACATATCACACACACACACACGCGCGCGCGCGCGCACACAGGCACACACACATGCACCCGCACATACACTGTGTTCTCAAATCCTTACTTTCTCTTTTAATCCCAAATCATAAACCCTAGTTCATCTTATTAGGGTTAGGGTTTCCAAGTTTCCAATCCTTAATCAAGATTAGCTAGTTGACCAAACGGAGAAGTCGGAGCTTAGGGATTAGGGTTTTACCTTGATTGCTTCCCTCTCCTTTTCTCTTCTTCTTCTTCTTCTTCTTCTTCTTCTTCTTCTTCTTCTTCTTCTTCTTCTTCTTCTTCTTCTTCTTTCCCTTTATTTTTTTCTTCCTGCGGCTGCTCTCTCTTGCGGCAGCTGTCTCTCTCTTTTCTCCCGTTCTTTTCTTTTCTTTTGGTTTACAAAAAATGAGGCTAGGGTAATTGAGAGAGTTTAAATATAAAAGGGTTTTCAAATCCCTCTCTTAATGGGTTTCCTCCTCCTTAATGGACTTAACGACTAAAGCCCAAAGGTTATAAAATTCATTAACTCAATAATCCTATTTTGAACATAACGGTCTATTTATAAATAAAAAGAGTCCAAAGAAAATAATACTAGGAAAAAAAATAACTGGATGTTACAGATTGAGAGAGAGAAGAGAAGGAGACGTAGACGGAACCTGGAAGAGGGGGAGAAGGCGGAGGTCGTAGGAGGTGGTGGCGGCGTACGACGGAGGACGGCGGTGGAGACTGGTTGTGGAAAATTAGAGGGAGAAGTTAGAAACTTCTCTCTAGAGAGAGAAAGAGTTGGCTAGAGAGGAAATGTAAGGGTGGGAGTGGGTATCGTGAATGAAAAGAGGGGAGGGGTTTTGTTGTTTGAGGGAAAATCCAAAAAAAAAAAAAAAAAAAAAACAAAACAAAACAAAAAAAAAAAAAGAAGAAGAAGGTGGGTTGGCCCGCCCCAAACCCATTTGGCCCGTAACTCAAATGGGCTAGCCCAAAATGGCCCACTTGTATTTGGGTTGATATATTTAAGACCCAACCCACCCTTATTCCATGGCGGGCCGGCCCAGCCCAACGGGCTCAGCCCAAATTGACGGCTCTATTAATTGGTACGGTTGGTATTGGTTGGTACGGTTGGTACTAAGCTCCTACCAGACACGAATTGACTCCAAAAATTAAAAAGTCCAAACATTAATCAGATAATTTTTCGAAGTCTTGAGAAAATAATTAAACAATACAAAGTCATAATATTACTTTAACTAGCAATGTAACATGATATTTTTAATTCAAAAGATCACAAATTACAAATAAGTTTATCATTGGCAAAGAAATAAATTTGTTTCACTATTGTTGATTGAAATTGAAAGCACTTTAAGGAAAAAATATGGCCACATGCCCACATAAGATCTGCAACAACAAAAAAATGACAGTTAAAGACAGAGAATCAGCAATAAGATCTGCAACATCCATAAAGTTACAGCCTCCGTCCCAAACTAATAGTTACTTAATATCCGCATATTCAATTATAGTAATAATTAGTTTGGGATTATAGTAACAATTAGTTTGGGACGAAGGAAATAGCATCCATCTAAATATCATTCTTTTAATGCACCAGTAGAAAGTCGAGTCCTCTCTTTTGTTATATAAGGCTGAAAAATGAACGATAAAGAATGTACATTCAACGCATTTAACATTCAGCCTGCATTGGCTTTTTCCATTTTTCCCTAATCTGATTATCAACTCAATATTCCACTTCCATTCAACTGAGAACCGAGAATGAACCTGAATTAAGATATTTGGGGTTAGATTAAATTAAATTTTAGTATTTTTTATATGTTTTTTAATTAAATATATAATGAAAATTATTTTTATAAGAACATAATCGATACATGGTATACCAACCAAACTTAAATATGTGTACCGTGTACCAACCAAGTATGAAGAATCGGTACGGTAGTACCGTACCAAACTTTCGATATACCGAAGTTCGGTATACCAAACGTATTGGTACGATTGGTACTCAATAGGTTGGTTTGGTTTTGTACAAATGGCCGGCCCTAGTCGCAGCTCACCCCAACTCATGTTAACTGGGACGGTCTCACTTGCCATCTATTTCTTTTAGCTTTCATTTTCATTTTGAGTTTTTTCTCTTATCATAAATTGTGTTGATATTGTTCGATAAGATATTGTGATTGTAAACTCCATAACTCATTAATTAAAGTGTTGTATTATCAACTACCGTACTTTATAACTAAATACTTCTATGGCATCTAATATATTATTTTTGTCTCATAATAAATGTTATTAAAATTGAATTTGAAAAAAATAAAAAAATAAATAACTATTATATAGATAGTGGAGTAAGTGTTGTGAGTATGAAACTAGAGGATGGTGGTACTGGTGGTATTGTGGTAATGTAATGTTAATTATTGATCTCGCAAAATGTTTTAGATGTGGGGATATATTTGATTTTTTTATTAACTTTGTTACTTTCATTAAATGTCTCGACAAAATGACAATTTTGTCCCATAAAAAAGTCACGTGTGTTGCACATAAAATTGGTTCCGTTAAAATATTAATACTTAATTAATTTTATAGCGAATTACAGTAATTTAATGATGATAAGAATTACTAACACATTTCAATTTCGAGTTAAGAACTCTAAGAATGTGCCAACTGCCAAGCATAGTTAACGCTGGACAACCTTTGCTCCTCCCAAGCAACCGGATGATATGCTAAGCCTACCATTCTTTAGTGTCTCTAGACCGCCTATCTAGAGTACCGTCCCTTCCAGGCACTAACAATTTTTCGTGCTTGGCGAGTTTATTCGGCACTTAAACTCACCCACCGAGACAAATTGTATCAACTCCTTCTGCGGAGAGTCATCTTGTAGCTCAGGATCGTTTGCCCATCTACTACCCTTTGTAAAAATCGGATCCACCTTTTCCTCAACTATCTCGCACTCTTCTACCTTTGAATCTAGAAGTCACTCATCACTAGCTATGAGCCTTCTTCCACTATTAAAGCTTAATCACTGTCACTATCCTCCATAGCAACACCTGACTCATCTTGGTTAGAATCTTCTTCTTGCTTCTTTCTTAAACATACATTCTATCCTACCGCATAATCTACAAACATTCTCAGGTTACGGATCCCTCTTGCTAAAAGATTTTTGAACATTCTTCTTCTTGCTTAAGCCCTTGTTTCCCTCTACAACTAACCCTGCAGGCTGACTGTCTGTTTCTCCTCTACTCATCTTTCGTCACAATTCTCTTGTCTTTAGCAAAGCCTTAACATCTTCAAGAGCTATTGTCTCTTTACCATGCAAACACGAATCCACAAAGTGCTCATATGATAAAGGTAGCGACACAAGAAGCATCAACGCAGCATCCGCATCCTCAATCTTGGAATCTATATTACGCAAATCTTGTAATATAGAAGTAAACCTCTTTAGATGGTCATCTATAGGTGTACCTTCCACCATTCGGAGTGTAAACAATTTTTGCTTTAGATAAAGCTTGTTGGTCAATGTCTTAGTCAATAACATGTCTTCCAAAATCAACCACAAAGCACCACCGGAATCCAAATCTAGTACTCCCTTCGTCTCAGTTTAAGGTTCTTACTTTCCTTTTTGGTATGTCCCAGTTTAAGGTTCTTAGTTGCTTTATTCCATAAATGGAAAAGAATGAATAGTGCTTTGGAAACTCTTGCCCTAAAAAAGTTTATTTAATAAAAAAAAAACCCATTACTTACCTAACTTACTTTCACCCACTTGCTTTATAAATAGTATTTTGGACATTTATATCCTTCAATCTATATTTTTGGTTGACTTGTTTCCATTGTTTTTGCCTTAGTTTCTTAACAAGCGTGCATAGTCAAACTAAGAACCTTAAACCGGGACGGAGGGAGTATATTTTCTAGAATTTCATCATCCAATCATCTAATGATTTTTAAATGAGCCCTCTCATCTAGATCCACCAAATCTTCCGCTTCCTTTTCTATTTCCTTCTTCTTCTCCGGATCCGCTACTCCAGCCGAAGTAGTAACCGCAGGGACGTTATATAGGATCCTTCCGACCCTTAATCGCCATAGCCATAGGAATCCACAATCCCTTATACCTCAACAAAGCCTTCATCTTTACTTGCGATAAAGTAAAGTTATTCCTCCCGTTGAACTTGTCGATTGATGATTCAGATTCTTTACCCATCTTCTTTTCTGTAGAGGAAATCCCAAGATCTCTAAGCAACCAAGATCTGGTGCCACTTATTAGAGCAAAATATAAGAACGATGGTGAAAGAAATAATCAAACACAACACAAGAATTTACGTGGTTCACCAACTTGGCTACGTCCACAGGCGGAGGAAGAATATATTACTTTCAATGAACAATTACAAAAGACAAGCTCTCTAATCTAGTTGCACGAATTATTTAGCCCAATAATTCCGTCAACCTAAATTCTAGATCTTTAATTGTAACTCTCAAAGATGATAGACTTGTTCTAAAATGTGCTAGGGGAGAGGGTTGTATTTATAGTCATAAATACAAAAACCCTAGGAAAAGAGGAGTCTTATTTTTTGTGTATAAAGTAAAGCTATTCTAGTTAGGAATCTAATTTTCTAATTCTAAAATATTTTTTTGTATATAAAGCAAAGCTATTTTAGTTAGGAATCTACTTTTCTAATTCTAAAATAATTCTTTTAATTTTAATAGAGTACTAAATATTTGAGACGGTGTGAATCCTAAACTAAATCAACCAAGAAAACACCAAAGAACACGTCTAAGCATGCACGTCAATTCCCTTTTTAGTTTTGGGCTTTGGCCCATTTGCCAAACACCAACTGACCCACGCCTTACCTTGGTTTTCTGTTGCAATTTTCTGCCTAAGCAAGTGTGCACTTGAATTGTGCACTTGCAAAGACAGAATTTTCATTTTCAATTTAAATTCCCGAAATTACCACGGACATATCTTTAAATTCTCGAAATTACCACGGACATATCTTTAATCAATTGGTTTTCTGTTGCAAAGACATATCTTTAATTAATTCTCATCAATTCAAAGGCATATTCTCAACAAAAACAAAAATTATAATTGTCGTTTCTACTCATTAATCAAAATCCAAATCACCTAAAACCCACTATTTTCTGTCTTGAAGATGGGCCTATTTTTTGTCTCGTTTGGCATATAATTCATGATTTGAAGTTGAAGGGATAGTTATCACTTGGTGGGGTTCTTAGCTTCAGTTGAGGAAATTCCCAATCTTTCTCTTTTGTTACTTAGAAAATGAATGAAAATTGTGATTTTTGAATGTTAGGGCAGAATTTCAGTGGTAAGATGCGGTTTTTCTAAATTAAAAACATAGATTTTGTCAGTGAGGTGGAGGGGAGGTTGTTGTGGTGGCTAGGTGGTGGTCATGGTGGTTACAGGTGGTGGTGATGGAAGATTGAAAGAGGGAAAATATTTTTATTATTTTGAATCTAGGCATGGGTTGTCTAAATTTATTTTTATTTTTTTGATCAAAAAATATTATTTTTATTTTTTGTTATAAATTATAAAATGTTGCAAATATATTTGATTTTCTTTTTGGTAAATTTAAAAAAGGTATTATGTTTATGAAATAAAATTCATTTATTAATTTTTTTATTATGTTGAAAATATCTGGGTTTTTTTTTTTTTTTTGAAAGCAAACATCACATAATTGCATTAATAAGGAGTAAGACAGCGTTCCACAAATGTTGGAGGCTCGTCCAAAATGTAAAAATTGCAATTAAGATGTACACATGAATAGCCTAACATATCTCGAATATTGATTGCCAATCCCGAACCAAATCTCCAATGAAAGTCCATAGGAACTATTTTATTTACTAATTTAATAATTATTTTGATTTTCAGCCCTATTAAGTTTGGAATGTTTGTTAATAAGCTCCTTTAACTTAAAGAAATATCAACTTCAAACTAACCAATTAGCTAGTCGCATGCATATTTGACGGAAAAAAAAACATCAGAATTCAAGGGTGATATATGATTCAATGGTCTAATTAACCCTAAAATATATCATGGGCCATAATTCATGGACATATGAAATCTGTAGACATTTGAAACCTGTAATATGAGAGCCTCCTCCCTCCTAAAATCTAACAATAGAATCAACTCCCAAACCTTTCCCGAAAATCTAGTTCTGTTCAAATCGATCCACCACCAAACCCAATCACCTCCGCCGCCGTCTTATGTCACTCCAACCCATCTCAACGCACTCATCAACTCAGCCCACGAAACCAAAAACATCAACCATGCCACTCAACTCCACACCCAAATCATCACCAACAGCTTCATTTCCCTCCCTTTCCTCTTCAACAACCTCCTCAATTTGTACTCCAAATGTGGCCATCTCACCCAATCCCTCACTTTGTTTTCCACATCCCATCATCAGTCCAACAACATTATCACTTGGACTTCAATCATTACACAGTTATCTCGTTCCAACAAACCTTTCCAAGCTCTTAGTTTTTTCAAGACAATGATGAGCTCTGGATTGTTGCCCAACCATTTTACCTTTTCCACGGTCCTTCCTGCTTGTGGTGATACCCAAATTCTTGTTCATGGTGAACAAATTCATTCTTTGGTTTGTAAGTGTGGGTTTGATTCTAATGTTTTTGTGGGTAGTGCGTTGGTTGATATGTATGCAAAGTGTGGGGATATGATGTTGGCTCAGAAGGTGTTCGATGAAATGCCGGAGAGGAATCTTGTTACTTGGAATGCTATGATTGTGGGGTTCTTGCAAAATAAATTTTATGATAGGGCTGTTGGGTTTTTCAAGGAAGTGATTGCGGAGAGGCTGGTCTGTCCTAATCAAGTGAGTTTTTCAAGTGTTTTGAGTGCTTCAGCTTGTATGGTTGATGTGAATATAGGAAACCAAATTCATGGTGTTGCTGTAAAACATGGATTGGTATGTTTAGCTTTTGTAAAGAATTCTCTCATGGACATGTATTCTAAATGTGGGTTCTTTGACGATTGTATTGAGTTATTTCGGACCATTGAAGAGAGAGATGTTGTCACCTGGAATGTCATGGTAATGGGATGCATTCACAATGACAAGTTTGAAGAGGCTTGTAATTACTTTTGGGCTATGAGACGTGAAGGGTTGCCACCTGATGAAGTGTCATTCAGTAGTGCCCTTCATGCTGCTGCTAGTATTGCAGCATTGGATCAAGGTACATTGATCCATGATCAGATAATTAAAACCGGATTTGAAACTAACATGTGTGTCGCAAGGTCGTTGATTACAATGTATTCAAAATGTGGTAAGTTGGTTGATGCCTATCGATTATTTGATGAGAGTGGGAGCCTAGATGTATTGCATTGGACAGCCATGATATCAGCTTACCAACAGCATGGTTGTGTAGATCAAGCACTAGAATTGTTTGAGGATATGCTGGGTGAAGGCCTCACACCTGATTATATAACTTACATTAGTGTTTTATCAGCTTGTAGCCATGCTGGGCGTGTTGATGAAGGGTTTTCTTACTTCAACTTAATGACTGAAAGGCACAACATGAAACCAGGGCCAGAACACTATGCCTGCATGGTTGATGTGCTTGGTCGTGCTGGTAAACTGTGTGAGGCCAGGAGCTTCTTGGAATCAATGCCAATTATACCTGATGCATCTGTCTGGGGAGCTCTGCTTGCAGCCTGCAGGAATCACAGGAATCTTGAAATGGGCAGAGAAGTTGCAAAGAAGCTTATTGAAATTGAACCCAATAATTCTGGAAATTATGTGCTGCTATGTAACATGTATGCAGAATGTGGAATGTTGAAAGAAGCTAAAGAAATAAGGAGATTAATGGGGGTCAAAAGAGTTAGGAAAGAGATTGGGTGTAGTTGGATTGATTATAAGAACAAAACCTTTGTTTTTACTGCTAATGACAGGTCAAATTGCAGGACCAATGAGATTTATGAATTATTGGAATTGTTTGAAGAGTTGGTGAAAAGAAAGGATACATGGTAACGTGGGTCAGGCCCTTTATGAGGTCCGCATTGTAGAACCGGACAAAGAATTCTAAAGCTCCAATATGGATTAGGAAGATTATGATGACTTGTGGCAATCGTCATACAGGTTTGAAGTTTTACTGGAATGTTTTTCGGAAAACATTTTGAATAATTTGATCCGTCTGCTAACTCTCACATCCTTGTGCAAATTCATAGTAGTTTTTAGTTTTAGTTAATATTTTCAGTTTTCTTGGTTATTTGGCTTATAAGATCATTACATCCCATTATGTTAAAGGAAGGATCTTTACTTTGATAGAAGATCTTGGGCTAGAAAGAAGCTCATTTTGGCTAATAGCATGTTCATTGTTTTTAGAGCAATGTGATGAATTTTTTCACCCATTTCATTCAATTAAAATGCTTGTTTTTTAAGTTTTAACATGCTAATAATGCTAGGCATCATTTCTCCATTATGTTATCTTCTCTTTTCGCCTTCACTTTTCTTTCAATTCAGAGGAAATAATGTGTTCGCTGCCAAATTGAATTCCTTCATGAAGTTATGGATTGCAGATTAAGTAAAAAAAAAGTAGTTCTACCAATTTATTTCTCTTACAAGTGATATATTTATTTCATCTTGATAATTTGATTAATTCACGATGTTTTTGGCTTGCCAGCTTTGTGTGAAAAGTCATTCTAATTTTGCTTCCAAGTGCGAATTTAAACATCACCCTGTCTTATGTCTGGTAGATGTGGCCAAATCTGTAGGCTTAGAAGTGACAATCACCATTATCGTCCATGGGCTTTTTCCCATATTCTTGGTGAGCCACTTAGTACGCCATATGTTTGCTGACTGTGCTTATGGGCCTGGAACCTTTAACTGTCTGTAACGCCCCGTATTTGGATCCAAGTGTGACGTAGCTGAAGATGGGATAGAGATTAACTACTGTATTTCGCTCGAGAAATTCAGCAATCAATCGACAATTTTCGCTCGAGAAAATTGAAAGAGCAACGCTCTAATTTTTATTAATCAAAAATCAACTGAAATTCGGAATTACACAATACCCTAATTTTGTAAGGGTCCTAAGACTTGGAAATCAAGTCAAATACTTCTAAAAATACTCCTAATCAATATGGTAACCTAATAGACTCCAAAAATATCAAAATAAAGCCTAAATCTACTTTAAAACATAAAACTATTACCTATCTAAATACAAATCCGAAAATTACAATTAAATAGCAAATAATTAAAATAAAAACCTATATTTATCCTTATTATGTTGATCTCCATCATTCTTCCCCTCTTGAAGAAAATTCGTCCTCGGATTTTGAGTATTGGTTTAAATACATCTTGAAATTTTGCTCCATACACTTCAAGAACTTTGAACTTAATAGCTTGCGACACAAAATCCATCCAGTCACTCCATTGCGTTGACACAAAATAATCAATAATTAGCTTTTGAATGATCCACTTACAAGAAGAACGGTCGGTACGCATGTCAAACGGATCTTCATAATGATAACCGACTGCTTTGGCTTCAAACTTCCGTATAAATTCATCTTGTGAAGATTTGACGCCATCCATAGTTACACCCATATGATGAGATGTCATTAAATGACAGATTTCACAGTGACACTCATCAAATATAGGAGGTTTTGACCAATCGACAAGAACTTCTGGACTTGAAGATTCGATAAAAACCTCGGATAGAACAAACCTCAGACTACGCTTTTCGGGAACATAGGTACGTTGATCTATAACTCGTGCGATACGCTGGTCCAGCACATCCTCCTCACGTTCGTAGATCTCTTCCACAGTGGCCTCGTGCCATTCTTCCTAGAACGAACCGGATTCTGATACCAACTGACGTAGCGGAAGATGGGATAGAGACTAACTACTGTATTTCACTCGAGAAATTCAGCAATCAATCGCCAATTTTCGCTCGAGAAAATTGAAAGAGCAACGCTCTAATTTTTATTAATCAAAAATCAACTGAAATTCGGAATTACACAATACCCTAATTTTATAAGGGTCCTAAGACTTGGAAATCAAGTCAAATACTTCTAAAAATACTCCTAATCAATATGGTAACCTAATAGACTCCAAAAATATCAAAATAAAGCCTAAATCTACTTTAAAACATAAAACTATTACCTATCTAAATACAAATCCGAAAATTACAATTAAATAGCAAATAATTAAAATAAAAACCTATATTTATCCTTATTATTTTGATCTCCATCAAAGTGCCTATTCCACCGGTTTGTAACAGATTGAGCATTTGGGCCTGAACTGTTTAACTTGAGCATTGTAGATCAATATTTTGTACTAATACTCATCTTTTTAGGTGGGTGTATGGTGGGTCTTGTGAGGGATGGGGCATTACATGGTCACTACTACCTCCGGCCCAAAATGATTGTCCGAATTTTTTTCTCAAATTTACTTGATCAAGAGCAATTTTGAATTGTTTTTTGGACATTCATTTTGGGGCGGAGGGATTAATTCACAATTTAATGGCATCCTTAAGTCAGAAGATGTTCATAAGCTGATAAGCTTCCATAATCTGATTTATTTGTATGTGGCTTGTTATATATCCTAATGAGGTGGATATATTTGCCCTTTCAGGGTTCGCTGACGTTAGAACTGAAATTGGAGTCTTAAAGCTTGTTACGAATTGTAACCAACAAATACACACCAAGTAAAGCTACAATACCTCGCCATATATCTAAGTAAAGCTATACTCCCTCCGTCCCAAAATGATCTTCTCATTTGTCATTTTTCTTTGTCCCAAAAAGTTTTTCCCATTTACTCAATTTAGGTTTAAAAGTGCATAAACAAAACATGGCTAGTGAAGCAAATGTTCATATTCTTAAAAAGTTTGATTAGTCAAATGGGAAGATCATTTTGGGACGGAGGGAGTATTAATGTTTTCTCGTTCATGTTCATATTTCCTTTGGATAGATTGTTCCAGGAGCTAAACTGCTGAAGACTGAAGAGTAACCATTTCAGCATATAAAACAGAGATACAGGAGTGGTTGCTGTACAACTATGGAATACATGTGTGCTGAGATTTTTCAAGAGGTTTAATTGATATTACGTTATATCGCCTTCTTTTTTTTGTGCAAGCATAAATGATGCTTTCACACCTGTCTTTGTACAGATTCACATGTTACAAGCTCGTTAATTCGCTACGTATATATAGAGGGGTATCTATGCCTACTTGTATTGGTGCAAGTGCACCCACTGAATCAAATAGTTTGTCTACTTTAGTTATAAAGTGTTAGGCTTATATTTTTTTTGGTTTGTGGGTTCTGAGTCTCACAACAAGCATTTTTATTTTTATTTCACAATTTATGTTCTGAAGCTGTATAATGTAATTTGTGCACCCACTTAAAACAGTCCCTAGGTCCGCCAAATAAACTAAACTTGTTGGTAGATGATTTAATGCATTTTGACATGGTATTGCAATTGATTAAGTTGAACTCCTTGACTAGTTCAATTATTCATGTATCAAGTACTTAATATACTTTGTTGTTTTCTTAGCAGTGCCATTTTCTTTAAATCTTAGTACTGAGTAGAGTAAACCTAAGTAATACTCCCTCCATCGAGTAATGTTAGTCCCACTTTTTTTCGTTGTTAATTTGAATGAAACTTGAGCAATAATTTAGGTTACTTTTAATTGTCTTTATGAAAATCAAAATATTATCAATAACAATTGTTAGACTTTCATTCGGATAATTATAAGTAACCTAAATTATTGTTCAAATTTCATTCACATTAACAATGAAAAAAGAGGGACTAACTTCCCGGGACGGGGGAGTAACTCACAAAGCATAGAAAGATTCATGCTTTAGTATAGTTTGACATCTGAGGTGCGTATAGATCACTAGAGCCTACCTGCTAAGAAGGCAAGAACTAATGGTGGGACAACATCATACTAACTATTGTGTGTGTATTTCTTGAAATAGAGATACTCCTTCCGTCCCGAAATGATAGTCCCATTTTCTCAATTTTTTTTTTTTTTTGTCCCAAAATATTTGTCCCATTTCCAAAAGCAAGGTTTCAAAATAACTGAATTTCTAAAACTTATAACATAACCTTAAAATGTTTGAAAAGTAAAACTAGACTATCTTTTAGGGACGGAGGGAGTATTACACACTGGTCCCAGTCATTTCTGCTACTGTATGAAACTGCATGTGATGCATTATCTTCCTCACACTTCTTAGGATTTCTACAGTTGGTGTTGCAGGGTATCTCTCTTTGATTTGGCTCGGTGGGACTGGCTGAGTAAACTTTATTATCTTCAGCTTCACAAGGTCATGGACAAGATTCTTACAATTCAATCCAGGTGGGGACCTTGACTTTTTCTTGGACCATCCCATTTTTTTTTTTATCATATCTAGTAAACATGAATAAAGTTTGCTTTAAATCTCTCTCTCTCTCTCTCTCTCTCTCTCTCTCTCTACTTGTTTATTGTTTTGCTCTTTGGTTGATTATTGCATCAATCATGACAAGGTAATGCAGGTCAGAAGAAAGAAAAAAACAAATTTATTCTATTCTAATACGTATTTGTCAAATGATGCTATACCAAGTTGTAACAAAATTGAGGATAACAGTGCCCAAAGAATATACTACCTCCGTCCCAGAGTAAGAGTCCTATTTTTTTTGCTGTTAGCACGAAGGTATTTTGAGCAATAATTTTAGGTTATTTCAATTATGTTAATGAACATCTAGATATTGATACTGCTAGTACATATAATGGAGTATCAATAACAAGTTTAAAATCTCCATTAGGATAATTAGATTAACATAAAATTATTGCTCAAAATACCTTCGTGCTAACTACGAAAAAAATAGGACTCTTACTCTGGGACGGAGGGATTGCCATTTCATCTATTAAAAATGAAAATGAAAGAAAACAAAGGAAAAGAAGAAAAAGAAAAAAGAAAAAAAAACATTAAAAGGATATGTACATGTTGGTTGTAGTTGTATAGCAGATAGCAGTATTAGCACCCTGGCCTCCTGGTATTCATGCAATTCAATTTAAGGATTGGATAGTTAATTATATGTTCCCTCCGTCCCAAAATAATAGTCCCATTTCCCCTTTTGCTTGTCCCAAAAAGTTAGTCACATTTGTAAAATGAAGGCTTTAAAATCACTAAATATCCAAAATTTATAATGTTGTAACTTCATATGTTTGAAAAGTCAAACAGGTCTATCAATTTGGAACGGAAGTGGTCATGTGCAGGTTGCAGTGTTGCAGAGACAACGGATCTGCAGGTATTGTTGTTAGCATTGGGGAGAGAGAGAGAGAGAGAAAGAGATCAAATATACGTGCTAGGTCGAACTAATCAGACTTCTTAGCCAAAAAATTCCAATAAATTATGAGAGAAGTGCAGCCCCACCCCACCACCGCCATTGATCACCTGCAGTCAACCTACAATACAATATGCCCTGTGTTTTTTCCAAAGTTTTTCAACCACAGTTTGATTAACATATCCTTATTCCTTTTAAAAAGTTACTACTTTTGTATCAAAAGATGTCATTTTTAACAAGTCGAGCTTTTTAAGAGTGTAGATTTTCTTGCTTGTAGTACATTCATAAAATTGCAAAATTCTTATTCCAGTAAACGTTTTCACTTTAGAATTGTAACACCTTTCTTCTCTCTATATATGTATACTCCCTCCGTCCCATCCGAATTAGGATTTTTGGTTTGTGCACGGGGATTAAGGAAAAAGTGTTAGTGGAGTAGGTGTTGTGAGTATGAAAAGTGAAGTAGGAGAGAGAAAGTGGGGTAGAGAATAATGAGTGGAAAGTTGTTGTGAGTGTGAATGTGGGTCCCATTAAATAAAACACTTCCATTTTTGGGTTGTCCTAATTCGAATGGGACACCCAAAATAGAAATTTGTACTAATTCGAGTGGGACGGAGGGAGTATATATTTATGTTTTCATTTTTTGAAATGTAACACCTTAATATGTTGATCATTCATAGACTCGACTAAGATTTTGTAATGTGATTGATTAGGACTACCATGCGGAAACAGTGATTTGGGAGCACTTGTGTTACCACATGGTGGTTGAAAGAGAAGTACAGTAAGTTTTTTCCCAATAAAGTAGTTGTATAATCAGGTTAATATTTATGTGGGAAGGTATCTCCATCTCCAGGTCAATGGCAGAGGGCAGAAGGCAGAAAGCCACATTATCTTATCCAATGTCAAGTATGAAAACCATGATTTTGTCTATACAGTCTTCATTTTGTTATACAGCTGTTTTGGCTTGGAATGCATAAAATATGAGATTCGGGGCCGGTGCAGTCCTAAGGCAAAACAGTCTAGTTTCGGTCCATTGGGTCAGTTCAGTAAGGGCATGATCGTCTTTTTGCTCCCTTCTCCCGCCAACAGGGGCCAAAATTTTGAAATGAGGGAAGGATGAAAGGGACTGCGCTGCATGTCAAGTGCATGTCCCGCCCCCTCCCCAATACTAGAATATGTAGTAATCCCTCCGTCCCTAAATAAATGTCGAGATTTTAAGGGCATTTGAAGGAAGGATAAACATTAAGCATGTTTAGTAGCATAAGTACATAAAAACTCTTATGATCTCACAATATTGCATGATGAATTTATGTGTGGAATTAGAACTTATTATACGAGGAGGGGGATTTAGTAACTTAAAAAAGAAAGTTGAACATTTATTTTGAGACGGAAGGAAGGAGTATAGTTTTCATAAAATTAATTTTTCAGGTTGTTTTTGAGGAAGGTGGCTTCTGCAGATATGGCAGGTCTGTTGGTAACTTGGTAAGCAGAGGGCTCTCTTGTTTGTTGGTTCAGGAGCAACAGACTAGTGTGTTGTACTGTACAACGCCATTAAGCTGATACCAACAGACTAGTGTGTTGTACTGTACAACCCCATTAAGCTGTTCGGTTTATGGGGGTTTGATGCATGTGGTATTCTTATTAGGGATTTAGTAGGAATGAAAATTTGACTGAACCCAATTCGAACTGAAGGCGATCTGATCCGAAAAAGCAAGGTTCGGTTTGCAATTTCTAAAACCCGATTAGGTTCAGGTCGGATTCGTATCGATCATGCAAGTATTTCTTTATTTTTATTTGTGTTTGTGGGTGTGGTATTAATGATTTTGAACTATTCTCTATAGAACATTCAACATTGTGCAAAAATAAAATCAGCTAAACAAGTTTGAGCTGGAAATATATTTTTAATATAAGTCGGGTCGAATAGGAACGGTCGCATGTTCTTGAACATTCGGTCGGATCTAATTCGGGTAAATGGATTTAAAGTTCTGGTTTGATAGAGAGAGATCCGACCTGTAATAACCGGCCTTTTTGGCCCATTATTATTATTAGTTGTGCTTTTATATTGAATATTTTGATCGGGCTCATTAAATAATTAATGAGTTGGGCTAATAAGAAGGGCCCAATCTAGTCAACTTTGGAAAACCTTTTTGGAATAGGAAACCTAAGTATTTAAACAACTCTTTAACCCTCTCCCTATTATTTTGAGTCAATCAAAAACCCTAGAGAAAAAGAGAGAGAGGAGACGGAGAGAGAGGAGAGCCGAGAGAGAGGAAGAGGAAGAAGAGAGGAGAAAGAGCGAAGGAGGAAGAAGGAGATTCAACCCCCTTCGAAGGTAATTCTCTCACCCCTAAATATTAATTCTTGGGTTGGGTATCGCCTAGTAATTATGAAACGGAACTTAGAACCCTAACCCTAAATTGATAAAACTAGGGTTTATCGTTAAAAACATCTTTAATGGAAAAGTTGGGATTAGTATTAACATGCATGCATGAACCACCACCACGACGGCGGCGGCGGCGGCGGCTGGCGGCGGCGGCGGCGGCTGGCGGCTGTCTGTGTGTGTGTGTGTGTTTGTGTGTGTGTGTGTGTGTGTGTGCGTCTGTGTGTGTGTGTGTTTGTGCGTGTGTGTGTGCGTCTGTGTGTGTGTGTGTGTGTGTGTGTGTGTGTCTATGCCGTGTGTGTGTGTGTGTGTGTTGTGTGAGTCCAATTAGGGTTTTGTGTGTGTTGCTCAAGGTGTTTCAATGTGTGAAAGTCAACTGGGAATAGTAAAGTCAATGCTGGGAATAGTAAAGTCAACGCGGTGAATAGTGTTTTCGTAAAATAAAGTCAACTTAAGACACATGGATTGGAAGTAGACTTTCACGTAAACCTAAAGACATGTTTGGGAAAGTTATAAAGGGTGAGATAAACCCTAAACTAAAGTAGGAACCTTAAGAAGGAGTTTAAGAAGTAAACTCAAAAGGTTAAAGTTAGAAAAGGAATTTGGGGACGGGGATAAATATTGTTCATATCCTAAAAGTAGTATCTTTGCGTGATTGTAGATTGTACGCAAGAACCCGCTAGCAAGGTAAGGGATTACGTTCCTAAGTATCTTGAATTCTTTATTCATTGGAACTCTATAATTCTTTTATGAATGCTATATGGTCCATAGCACTTGAACTCCACGTTAATGAACGTCTTTTGTATATCTTACCTATGACATGTTTTGGTCGTAGGGAATCTTAGAATATTTGAAATTGCATGTGCTCTCGTTTAGGGAACACTATTGTGGAAAGTATGCTATATCTAATTGCAACATGTGTAGCTGTATAGTCCCTGAAAAGGACTAACTAGTCCCTGAAAAGGACTAACTAGTCCCTGAAAAGGACTAATGTGGAAACGGTCCTAGGAAACGGACTAATGGAAATAAGTCTAGTTAACTACGTGTAACTTAGACTTTGTAGAACTCTAGATTATCATGATAACTCTAAATAAGGGAGCACCCTGAAAAGGTGTAAGGTCTCTTATTCACTTAACACCCTGAAAAGGTGTGACCCTGAAAAGGTGTTTGGAACTTGGAATTGACGGAATGGAAATAGGACCACCAATCCTTGAGTAGTTAACTGTATTCGTTATATGCAGTTAGTATTTGAAATGATATCCGATCTTTGAATTATCAATTGAGTCCGTTCTTTCGGTCACTTCTCTTTAGCTTTCAGAGAAGTCCGTATGAACTTACTGAGCATTGTTCGCTCACCCTTTCTCTAATAATCTTTTTCAGGTAACGGCTTAAAGAAGTAGACGGATCGCTAGATGAAGCTGTCCGTGTCAATTATATTAAGACTTTATGGTTTATTTTGTTTAGCTAGTGGTTGTACTGGCTTGAAGACTTAGTATTAAATTTTGCTTCCGCATTTATGGTTGAATTGATGGTTGAGCCTAGCCGTTGGGCTATTTAAGTTGGATTTTGTAAGACAACTGTTAGTATTTCCATGTTTTTATGGATTTGTTTACTTTATAAAAATTCGGGTCGTTACGGTTGGTATCAGAGCTAAGGTTTTAGAACTTAAGGGATAGGGAAACTCTGATATTGAATAGGCTTGATTGAGCATTCTAGGAATACTAGGATTGCTTGAAGTGAGACTTTCTATTTTAGGAAACTTTCTATTTTAGGAAACCTTCTATTTTAGGAAACCTTTTATTTTAGGAAACTTTCTATTTTGGGAAACTTTCTAAATTGGGAACCTTCTATTTTGAGAAAGAATCTGGAATCAATTTAGAGATCCTAAGAAATACTTATGAAAGAACCTTAAGTAATACAGTGATGCATTGTGTTGGTGCTTAAAAGATATTTTGGTAATTATTTATATCATTAAGATTATGGTCACTAATTGTGGTAATGTCATGGTTGTAGGTCATGAACGGAATTGAGATGAACTTGAAGATGAACTCGCTAGGAAAGAACGTGACCAAAGTGGTTAAGAGGTACTCTCTTAACCACTAAGGTTTTAGAACTTAAGGGATAAGGAAGTTGAATAAGACTCTGGAGAAGGAACAAGCTAAAGGAAGGATTACTTTGAACAAGTGGCTGATTGCAGAAAAAGCACTAAGAGACACTAGAAAGGAATTGAAGGAAAGAAAGGAGGAACTAATGGGATTCAGAGAGTGGGCTGATATATTATGTGATGATGTGCGAAACTACTACTTTGCATTGAAGGAAGTAGACCCTCAGATGGCAGCAACTTTAATGGAAGAGAGTAGAAAGAGGGCAGGAAATCTAATTGAGGAACATGTAATAGTCAAAGAAATGGAGGTTAACGTAGAGGGCGATGAAGCTGCCCCAATTCTTGTGGAAGATGATGAAGAGATAGTGGAGGTACCGGTTCGTAGGCCTAGAGGGAGGCCAAGAGGTTCGAAGAAGGCACCCAAGGTCCCTAGTGGAAGACCTAGGGGAAGGCCAAGGAAAAATGCAAACCTTTGAAGAAAGAGTAGAAGTTATATATTCTTTTATTTCTTTCATAGTATAAGTAAGTAGTTATAGTTAGAAGTTTAGTTGGAATTTTCTTTCTTAACTATTGGATGTTGGAAGTTTCATTTAATAAAAGTATTGAAGTTATTCTTTAGTAATTGACCTTTGTTATCCGTTATGTCTAACTATGGAATGTGATCTAGTAGAACAAGAAGTGTAGGTCGAGAAAAGACCTTAATTAGAAAGTATGGCTCATGAAAACGGCCAAGTGGAAATAGTTTTGGTCTAGTAGAATGACTGAAACAAAACTGTGAATGACTTCATAGTAGTAGTTAACTGTAGAAGTAATTGGCATGATTGATAGCCAATTGTGTATAGTAACGGGTCCAGTGAATTGACCTCTAATGAATGAACGTAGCCTAGTAAATGGCCAGAACCTGGAATTAATGTAGAAACTTTATCTTTTGGGGACGGCCCTATGTATGATAGTGGTTAGACATATTAGCCATGCATATATAGTGTAAGTAATGCATTCTCCCCTACGATATTAACTTAAGAATAATCTTATTCAGATGGCTGGAAGAGGATCCGGAAGAAACGCTAACGCCGAGGGATGAGTTGACCCTGATATGGCGAACTTGTTTAGAACTTTGAATCAAACCGTGGCCGGCATCGGGCAAGTTATGACGGCACTAACTGAACCACAGCAGAACCCACAAGTTCCTATGAGGGATCCGCTAGAACTCTTTCAGAAACGGAATCCGGAGTCATTTTCGGGCTCTAAGAGTGAGAAACCAGAAGACTGGGTGAAAGATATGGAGAAAGTTTTCGAAACCCTGGATTGTACTCCAGAAAGGAAGGTGGTGTTCGCCACATTCATGCTTAAGGGACAAGCCCTGAAATGGTGGGAAGGAGAGAAGAGAGCTGCTACGGCTCGTGGTGATGATGCGCTTACTTGGGATGGGTTCAAGCGCATTTTCTATGCAAAGTATTATTCAATGAGCGTTCGAAAAGCTAAGGTGGAAGAGTTCATGACTCTAACCCAAGGAAGGATGACTGTGGACGAGTATTGCGAGAAATTCACAGAATTGCTAGAGTTTGCTCCGGGGTGCTGGTACAAGGAGAAGAAATGCTACAATTGTGACAAGATGGGACATCCCCATTGGAAGTGTTCGGAACCAAGGAGGGACAACAAGGCCAAAGGAGTAAAGGACGACAATAAGGGAAAAGGTGGAAGTAATGGACGTGTCTTCACTATGACAGTTAAGGATACACGCGCCACTAATGATCTTGTGGCAGGTACGATACAACTCTACTCTCGTAATGTTCGTGCATTGATTGATTCTGGTGCTACTCATTCTGTGATAAGCACTCATCTAGCAAATAATCTGAAATTGGTCCCTGAAGTACTAGAGCATTCGTTAGTAATAGATACGTTGACTAAAGACTCGATTTCTATTACTTCAGTATATAAGGGATGCCCTGTAGAATTGAATGGTAAGAAATTCGAAGTTGACCTTATTAGTTTGAAGATGGATGAGTTTGATGTGATCTTAGGGATGGATTGGTTAGCATCCTATCATGCTCATATAGATTGCTTTAGAAAGGAGGTTAAATTCAAGCTACCTTCTGGAGAAGAGTGTTGCTTTAAAGGTACGAGACCTAAGGCTCCATCGAACATCATTTCGGTTAAGAAGGCGCGTAGGATGCTAAGGAAGGGATGTGGAGGATTTCTGGCGTACGTGAGTACCACTGATGCCAGAGAGGTAACCATAGAATCGCTCTCAGTGATCAAGGACTTCAAGGATGTATTTCCAGAAGACTTGCCTGGGGTACCACCTGAAAGAGAAGTTGAGTTTTCCATCTATTTGGTACCAGAAACTACACCAATATCGAGGGCACCGTATAGAATGGCTCCCCTAGAACTAAAGGAATTGAAGGAGCAACTGCAAGAATTGCTGGACAAGGGATTGATTCGACCAAGTGTTTCGCCATGGGGGGCACCGGTCTTATTCGTAAAGAAGAAGGATGGGACGATGAGGTTGTGCATCGACTATAGGGAATTGAATCGTGTGACGATAAGGAACCAGTATCCGTTGCCGAGGATTGACGACTTGTTCGATCAGCTTCGTGAAGCATGTTACTTCTCCAAGATAGATTTGAGATCTGGTTATCACCAGCTAAGGGTAAAGAAGGAGGATATAGCAAAGACGGCTTTTAGAACTAGATATGGTCATTATGAATTTGTGGTGATGCCGTTTGGGTTGACTAACGCACCGGCAGCGTATATGGAACTGATGAATCGAATATTTCAAGAGTTCTTAGATACATGTGTGATTGTATTCATCGATGATATTTTGGTATACTCAAAGACTAAGGGGGAACATGAGGAACATTTGAGGTTAGTATTACAAATCCTACGGGAACAAAAGTTGTATGCCAAATTTAAGAAGTGTGAATTTTGGTTAGAGGAAGTGGCATTTCTAGGGCATGTAGTGTCAAAAGATGGGATCGCTGTGGATCCAACAAAAATAGAAGCCATTGTAAATTGGGAGAGACCAACGTCAGTAAGTGAAATAAGGAGTTTCTTGGGACTGGCAGGTTATTATAGGAGATTTGTGGAAGGATTCTCTAAGTTGCCCTTACCACTAACCAAGTTGACGCAGAAAGGAGCCAAGTTCGTTTGGTCTGATGAATGTGAAACAAGTTTTGAGGAATTAAAACGACGTTTGGTATCTGCACCAGTTCTTGTACTACCATCAGGCACCGAAGGATTTGTGGTTTATAGTGATGCTTCACTTAAAGGATTATGTTGCGTGTTAATGCAAAATGATAAGGTGATAGCTTATGCATCCAGGCAGTTGAAAAACCATGAGAAGAATTACCCTACACATGACTTAGAATTAGCAGCTGTGCTATTTGCCCTAAAGATTTGGAGACATTACTTGTATGGGGTTACATGTCAGATTTTCACGGATCATAAGAGCCTTAAGTATATCTTTACGTAGAAAGAACTCAACATGAGACAGAGGAGATGGTTAGAATTGCTGAAGGACTATGATTGTACGATCTTATATCACCCTGGCAAGGCCAATAAGGTGGCAGACACGTTGAGTAGGAAGAATCGTGGGACGCTAGCCACATTGATTTCTAGGGAGAAGAATATTTGGGATCGTTTGGAGATTACTAATCTAGAGGTTGAGGTTAAAGGGTATTTGGCTCAAATGAGCGTCCAGCCAACGCTTATGGATAGGATTAAAGAAGCTCAAGGAGGAGACGAAGAATTAAGGAAGGTACTGGAAAGTATACCTAATGGGAAGGCGAAGGAATTTCGTGTAGGAGAAGATGGAATCCTGAGGTATCAGTCTAGAGTATGTGTACCTAATAATGAGGATATCAAGAGGGAAATTTTGAAAGAAGCCCATTGTTCGAGATTTTCTGTACACCCTGGGAACACGAAGATGTATAGGAATCTAAGGGAATTATTCTGGTGGAACAATATGAAGGGAGAAATAGCTGAATTCGTTTCAAGATGTCTAGTATGCCAGCAAGTGAAAAGTGAACACCAGAGACCGGCAGGACTGCTTCAGACACTGCCTATTCCTGAATGGAAGTGGGGCATATCGCGATGGATTTAGTAGTAGGTTTTCCAAGGACGCTGAAAGGGTATAACGCAATATGGGTGATAGTTGACCGACTCACCAAATCTGCTCATTTCCTGGCAATAAAGGTAAGCGATTCGCTGGAAAGGTTGGCAAAACTCTACATAGATGAGATTGTGAAATTACATGGAATACCAGTCTCGATTGTGTCCGACAGAGACGCTAGATTTACATCAAAATTCTGGAAGAGTCTGCAAGGAGCGTTGGGTACCGAGTTGACAATGAGTACAGCCTTCCATCTGCAGACCGATGGGCAATCAGAAAGAACTATTCAAACGCTGGAGGATATGTTGAGAGCTACGTCATTGGATTGGCAAGGAACTTGGGATGAACACTTGCCGTTAGTAGAATTCGCTTATAATAATAATTTTCATGCTAGCATTGGTATGGCACTGTACGAAGCGTTGTATGGGAGAAGGTGTAGATCACCAACGTGTTGGGACGAAGTTGGTGAGAGAAAGATAACCGGACCAGAACTTGTGCAAGTGACTGCCGACAAGGTTCTACAAATTAGAAAATGGTTAGTAACCGCGCAAAGCCGACAGAAATCGTATGCTGATCATCGAAGACGCGATTTAGAGTTCCAACTGGGCGACCATGTCTTTCTGAAGATTTCGCCAACCAAGGGAGTGATGAGATTCGGAATCCGTGGGAAGCTGAGTCCGAGATATGTGGGACCATTTGAAATCTTAGTACGAGTTGGGACAGTGGCATACAAGTTAGCTTTACCGCCTGTTTTAGCAGGAGTTCACAACGTGTTTCATGTATCTATACTGAGGAAGTATATTCCTGACCCAAGCCATGCAATTGAGTACAAGCAACTGAGGATGCGTGCCGACCTGAGTTATGACGAAGCACCGGTAAAGATAGTGGATCGCAAGGATCAAACTCTAAGGAAGAGGGTGATTCCTTACGTAAAATTTCAATGAAGCAATCACTCAGAAAGGGAAGCGACGTGGGAGCTCGAGAGTGAGATGCGAGAAGCATACCCCGAGTTATTCGCCGCTTAAGGTACGTTTAGTTTGGTGGACCAAACCCTTTTAAGGAGGGAAGAGTGTAATAACCGGCCTTTTTGGCCCATTATTATTATTAGTTGTGCTTTTATATTGAATATTTTGATCGGACTCATTAAATAATTAATGAGTTGGGCTAATAAGAAGGGCCCAATCTAGTCAACTTTGGAAAACCTTTTTGGAATAGGAAACCTAAGTATTTAAACAACTCTTTAACCCTCTCCCTATTATTTTGAGTCAATCAAAAACCCTAGAGAAAAAGAGAGAGAGGAGACGGAGAGAGAGGAGAGCCGAGAGAGAGGAAGAGGAAAAAGAGAGGAGAAAGAGCGAAGGAGGAAGAAGGAGATTCAACCCCCTTCGAAGGTAATTCTCTCACCCCTAAATATTAATTCTTGGGTTGGGTATCGCCTAGGAATTATGAAACGGAACTTAGAACCCTAACCACTACAAGAAAACTGTTAAATACCGACGGATTTTACCGAGGGAATAAATAAAACGAAATTAGCGACGGATAATCGACGTACTTACGAGGGTTTGAATAAGTAAATATAATGAGCGGTTTACAACGAATCCACCGACGGATTTAACGACGGTTTTAGAAAGGGACAAACATCCCTTGTTAATCCGTTGCCATTTTGGCGCTAAACTTTGGCGCCATTGTATGTCGATGGAATACCGAGAGACGAACGACGGAGTTTTTAATTTAATTAATTAATTTTTAATTTATATTTTAACAACGGATAAACGTCGTTGCTAGGCCTTTTTTTTTAAATCAATAAAGTTAACGACGGATATAACGTCGGATTGTTATTTTTTTTAATTTATTTTATAACGAGGGATAGAGTTTGTCGCTATATATCTTAAAGGAAATTAATATTTATCATAATTTTGTAATAACGACGGATTTAACGAGGGACGTGAATCAATTTAATAAAAGATTTTTTTCAACTCTACCGAGGGATTCTTCCCTTGTTAAGTATTAGTGTAAGTATTTTATTTCTAATCACATTAACGAGGGAATACATCCCTTGCTAAAGAATTACAACGGATATAACGTCGGATTTGAAAAAGTCAATTTTTATTTATTTATTTTATAACGAGGTATATAGTTTGTTGCTATATATTTAAAAGGAAATTAATATTTATCATAATTTTGTCTTAACGACGGATTTAACGAGGGACGTGAATTAATTAAATTAAAGAATGTTTTCAATCATACCGAGGGATACTTCCCTTGTTAAGTATTTGTGTAAGTCTTTTATTTCTAATTACATTACCGAGGGAATATATCCCTTGCTAAAGAATTAGACAAACTTGAATATATATATATATTCCATTTGTCTAAGTGCAACCCAAAACAAAATTGAACTGGTAGGTGGATTTAGAAACGTAGTAGAGACAACCCACTTAAAATAAACCTAGAAGGGAATAAGGTCATTATCGTTCTTTTCTCATTCTCAGTTCATTCCGTTCTCTCCCTTTCTGCGCGCACGTACTCCCCTTATCCGCCGCACAGGTAAACTCTCTCCGGCGAAACTCTTTGCCCGATAGCTGCTCCTGGCCTGACTAACTGGTGTTTTCTTCATTTGACACAGAGGGTTATAAAGGGGCTATTTTCTTCATCTCTCCGTCACTACACAAGTAAACCCTAACTTCTCCTTCTCATAAAACAAGACTTACTTTTCAATCTGGGTCCGATTTTATGTGATTTAATGTCTCTGATTTCATTCTTTGTTCTTTTTGATGGGTGGTTGTTTGAGTTTGATTACTTGGGTTGATTTGTCTTAGTTGGAGTGGTTTAGTGAGGCTTAGATATCGCACTCCAGGTGTTTGTGTTAATGTCTAACTGACCATGCTTAGTTAGTGTGCAGTGTGGTGGACTTGCAATGTAGTTCCTTGTTAAGATTTCACTTTCAATGTAGTTCCTTAAAGTTAATGACAAGTAAGCACTGTGAAATTATAACTTCCACTACAAGAAAACTGTTAATTTTGGTTTATTAGGAGTGTGAAAATGAATTTAGATCGCAGTTGGATGTATAAACGCTCTGAAAATGGTTTCTTATCATACTCTTTTATTGAGGGAGTTGAGAAGTTTGTTGAATATGCTACTAGTCAAACTGAATGGATGGATGGAGCTAAGACTAAGTGTCCATGCAAATTGGTTAAGTGTCAGAACCAAAGATTTCTTGATGTTGAAATGGTGAAGTTCCACTTGGTAAAACATGGGTTTGTTCCCAATTACTATATTTGGGCATCCCAAGGAGAAACAATTCTAACTCCTGCCGAGAACCGCAACACAGAGATCGGGGGGTCATCATCTGTTGGTGGAAATGTACCAGATGCTTACGCCACTATGGTTTTCGATGTAGCTGGCCCAAATTTTAATGTTGATGATGATGATGTTGAGGAGCCACCAAATCCCGAGGCACAAAAGTTCTATGATATGTTGGAAGCTTCTAAACAACAGTTGTGGCCCGGGTGCGAGAAGCACTCTGAATTATCTCTTGTAGCTCGACTGATGAGTTTAAAGGCTGAGAACCGAATGTCTGAAAAATGTTTTGATCAGATGACTGAGATTATGAAGGAGATTTTTCATTCAAACAACAATTGGAATGAAAAAAAAGAAGAAACCAGATTGCATAGGCGAGGAAGATTGGGCTATCTGGGTACAATATTTTAATAAAGAGGAAGTCAAAACAAAATCAGAGATAAATTCAAAAAACCGTCGAAGTGAGAAGGAAGACGGTTGTTCCAAGCATACAGGAGGTTCCATATCTGCGGTAGCCCACTTGGAAAAAATGGTACGTACAATATTTTTTACATTAATTAAAGCTGATATTCCTCATGTGGGTGCTAAGGTGTTAATGTTTGTGATGGTATACTCTTGCTAGCACAAAAATAATTATTTTAACTTCTCTAAAAAAACTGCTAGTTTCCTTGACCTTCAATGGTTTTGATTTGCGCGCTTCTAGTTGGTCCTGTATCTCTGCTTAATATCAGATTACCTTTTGTTGGGTGAATTCTGTAGAGAGGTCGATTTCCCTCTTGGGTTACTCTATATTCTGACTGGATTTGGTGCAAAGAGTCTTAACTATTGAAGTTGGTAATATTTGCAGTAGTATCAATTCATGTATCTTAAGTTGCTGATGAAAATTCAAGTTTGTGAGTCTGGTCTTGGTATCTCTGCATCACCCAAGAACTCAAGCGTTCAACCAGAGTAAAATTATCTATTAGTTTGTTCAACTATTCTGCTACTTGTGTCATTTAATAGCTTTATAGAATCAATAACTGATGAAATGCCCTCTACTCAATAAGGCTTTACCTTTGCCATCTCAATTACAGTTAGGCCATCACGGTTTTAAAGTACTTCCCCACTTAATGCCCCTTCCCTCCTGTTTATGACTGAGTTGTAATTAGGTTTGGAGTGTTTGGTGAGGCATTTGATTAATGCACTTAACCTGTTTGTATGTTTGCCAAAACCAAATTCAACTGATGATGGACTCTACATATGTATGTGCTATTCTATTGCAAACAACTTGTAGTGGCTGATTCTCAATGGATCTGTAACAATCTTAAAAATGACTGTGGATGGCTCCATAAAAGGGTATGCCACAAGCCTGAAGTTGCTGGTATAGAGGTTGTCGTGAGTTGGGTCAATTTTGGGGACATATCTTGAGTTTTGAATATGGGGGTATTTTTGCTATTTACTGTTTTACAATCAATTTTAGTTTGTGGTAACAAAAAAAAGATCAGATTTAATTTGATTTTGTATTTGAAATGGGTTTGAAAGTTGTTGATCTACTCCAGCTTATTCCTGAAAATTGGACTCTCTTGTTCTTGATTTTATTTTGGTTCTGTCTTTGCTTTTGGAAAAATGGCTTAGAACAAGAAGGATTGTTCATGGTTGTTGGTGATGATGACCTGCAAAACTGCTTGTTAATATCGTTGAGGCAATTCAATTGATTTAATATATTTATACCAATTCCTAGCTGACTTTCCAATGTTTTGAAATGTTTTTGTGAAATGTGCTTTGCTTGTTAAGAGATTTTTTGTGGATAATTTTCAGCAAAAAGAAAATGAAGGCATCGCACCTACTTTGTTTAATCTTCAAGTAAGGACGCACGTACACAAAAATGGAACCTATGTGGACGGTCATGCTAAGAAAATCTGTGTAAGTATATTATCTGTAAATTGGATTATTTTTTTCCATGTATGTTAATAACCTGATATAAATATATATATATATATATATATATATATATATATATATATATATATATATATATATATTGTTTTTTGAAGGAGGAGTATAAACGCCAAAGAGAAGAAGCATCCGCTGAAGGAGAGTTAACTGTCGAGGAGGAGAATAAACTTTACATGCGGCTTGTTGGTGTAAAGAAATAGCGGATGTACGGTCTCGGTTCAGTTGGCTCATCATTGGCTAGTGATGGTGGTACTAGTAGTGGATTTCACACACAAATTGTTGAAGCTGAGTTAACGCAAATTAAGAATGAGATGGTAGAGAAGCTGAATCAAGAAACAAAATATCGAGAAGAAATGGAGAAGAAGCATGATCAAGAGAGAAAAAATTGGGAGGAAAGGGAAAAGAAAATAAACGAGAAGATGGAGCAAGAGACAAAACAACGGGAGGAACTAGATAAGAAGCTACAACTTGTTCTAGATGCTTGGCTCAAAGGGGTTTTTGTTAATCGTTGATAGTTAAGAAATTTTTTGCTTCTTGATGATCCTTAACTTTTATTTTGTTGAACTATTACTTAAAACCTGAATATTATTAGTTAGAGGATGTTTTAACTTGAAATAGTATGTGTTATTTTTTTGAGAAATAGTTTCAGTTGGTTTTGGTATTTTGGATTTATGAACAGTGCTTCATAAATTAGATGGGGCATATAAAAATGTAACAGGTGGCTAAAAACAGAAATAAATAGGGAAATGTCATTTTTTTTTTAATTTTAACGAGGGATATATCCCTCGCTGTTAAAATCCCAATACATATTTTACCGACGGAAATCATCCCTCGCTATATAAACAAAATTTACCTACGGATATTCCCTTGCTATCCCTTGTTAAAATGGTCGTCCACAAATAAATAATTTGGCTAATTAGCAAAGGATTATCCCTCGCTAAATCCGTTGCCATATTATAATAACTTTGTCCTCCCAACAACAAAATTGGCGACGGATTCTAAAAGGTACCGACGAAATAATCCGTTACTAAAATACCGACGAACACTTTTTTCCGTCATTAACGATTTACCGACAAGTGTTTTAGCGAGGGAAATTGTCCCAAGGTAATCCCTTGTTAAACCTATTTACCGACGGAAAATTGAATTTTAACGACGGAAGTTTCCCTTGCTAAAATCTGCTTTTCTTGTAGTGAACCCTAAATTGATAAAACTAGGGTTTATCGTTAAAAACATCTTTAATGGAAAAGTTGGGATTAGTATTAACATGCATGCATGAACCACCACCACCACGACGGCGGCGGCGGCTGGCGGCTGTCTGTGTGTGTGTGTGTGTGTATGTGTTTGTGTGTGTGTGTGTGTGTGTGTGTGTGTGCGTCTGCGTATGTGTGTTTGTGCGTGTGTGTGTGCGTCTGTGTGTGTGTGTGTGTGTGTGTGTGTGTGTGTGCCGTGTGTGTGTGTGTGTGTTGTGTGAGTCCAATTAGGGTTTTGTGTGTGTTGCTCAAGGTGTTTCAATGTGTGAAAGTCAACTGGGAATAGTAAAGTCAATGCTGGGAATAGTAAAGTCAACGCGGTGAATAGTGTTTTCATAAAATAAAGTCAACTTAAGACACATGGATTGGAAGTAGACTTTCACGTAAACCTAAAGACATGTTTGGGAAAGTTATGAAGGGTGAGATAAACCCTAAACTAAAGTAGGAACCTTAAGAAGGAGTTTAAGAAGTAAACTCAAAAGGTTAAAGTTAGAAAAGGAATTTGGGGACGGGGATAAATATTGTTTATATCCTAAAAGTAGTATCTTTGCGTGATTGTAGATTGTACGCAAGAACCCGCTAGCAAGGTAAGGGATTACGTTCCTAAGTATCTTGAATTCTTTATTCATTGGAACTCTATAATTCTTTCATGAATGCTATATGGTCCATAGCACTTGAACTCCACGTTAATGAACGTCTTTTGTATATCTTACCTATGATATGTTTTGGTCGTAGGGAATCTTAGAATATTTGAAATTGCATGTGCTCTCGTTTAGGGAACACTATTGTGGAAAGTATGCTATATCTAATTGCAACAGGTGTAGCTGTATAGTCCCTGAAAAGGACTAACTAGTCCCTGAAAAGGACTAATGTGGAAACGGTCCTAGAAAACGGACTAATGGAAATAAGTCTAGTTAACTACGTGTAACTTAGACTTTGTGGAACTCTATATTATCATGATAACTCTAAATAAGGGAGCACCCTGAAAATGTGTAAGGTCTCTTATTCACTTAACACCCTGAAAAGGTGTGACACCCTGAAAAGGTGTTTGGAACTTGGAATTGACGAAATGGAAATAGGACCACCAATCCTTGAGTAGTTAACTGTATTCGTTATATGCAGTTAGTATTTGAAATGATATCCGATCTTTGAATTATCAATTGAGTCCGTTCTTTCGGTCACTTCTCCTTAGCTTTCAGAGAAGTCCGTATGAACTTACTGAGCATTGTTCGCTCACCCTTTCTCTAATAATCTTTTTCAGGTAACGGCTTAAAGAAGTAGACGGATCGCTAGATGAAGCTGTCCGTGTCAATTATATTAAGACTTTATGGTTTATTTTGTTTAGCTAGTGGTTGTACTGGTTGAAGACTTAGTATTAAATTTTGCTTCCGCATTTATGGTTGAATTGATGGTTGAGACTAGCCGTTGGGCTATTTAAGTTGGATTTTGTAAGACAACTGTTAGTATTTCCATGTTTTTATGGATTTGTTTACTTTATGAAAATTCGGGTCGTTACACGACCGAAACCCGACCCATTGTGTCCTTAATCCGATGTAAAACAAGTATTGATGGCAATACTACTGAATTTTCCGTTAAAAGGTGGATGATGATGTCATTAGCTTAGTTAATTTTTGACGGCTTGCCAAACATTTTTTGCTTGTGAGGGGTTATGTTGTCTACTACGTTAGACTTATCTCTTTTTATTTTTAATTTGAAATAAGATGGATGTAGTACATTTATTTTTGCAATAATTTTGTATAGTAACAATGACATGTATTTTAAAACAGTGAAAATGTCAAATTTACACATGACATACACATTATCTAATATTTGTCAACAAATGTTTGAATTTCTCCTCCTAGGCAAATATGAAAAAGAAAAAAATAGTTTGGTACTTTTTGCGTGATTTGGCTTTGGAAATTTGAAGGCTATGTGACCGTATAGTGCGAACATAGCTCCGGCAAGCTATTTTTTGGTCTTTGTTCAGGTAAGGGTTTCCCGTTTTCCTAAGTAAAAGAGTTTAGCAAGTATAGATACTAGATAGCCCTAGCAGCCATATTATTGTTGGGTTTCGTAGGAACATGCGCACCGAAAAATAACAACAAAAACGAAAACGCAAATCCAAGATTCATGCAAGATGAATATCATAAAGATTATGAACATAGAATACTAACCCTTGTAGCGTTTAGTCTTCGAACACGAACATTGGATCTTGATCATCTTCAAACGATGATCTTGAATCACGAATTTAAAGCGTTGAAAGGCGGACGCTCTCTATTGGTATCCACACGTCGAACGAACTCAAGAATGTTTCTTGATAGGATTGCTAGATCTGGAATTAGGAAATCTCTAATTTTAAGGCTATATGAATTTATGGTGTTCTTGATCTTTGATTCTCAATCAATATTACGAAATTAAATTATGTTTCTAAAACATGTAACCCCTACTTCCCATTTTTAGAGTAAAAAAATTTCCAAATAGGTGTCCCAACTTAAAAGTCAAAAAAAAAAAAAAAAAAAAAGCTTTTTATATTTTTTTTTTATTTAGTGGGCCCTACATGTCATATACTCCCTCCGTTCCAGCACAAGTGAGACTTCTTTCCCTTTTGGGACGTCCCACTAAAAGTGAGACTGCCAAAAATGGAAATGTTTCAACCCCACTAATTCTCTCTCTTCATTTTCCACCACTCAATTTATTCAACCAACACTAGTATTTATCTCACTCATTCTCTCTCTTCATTTTCCACCACTCAATATCCAACTAACACTACTATTTACTCCACTCATTCTCTCTCTTCATTTTTTACCACACATTTGCTAGTTTTTTTTAATTAGTGTGCAAACTTCTCTAGTCCTACTTGTGGTGGGACGGAGGGAGTACACAACAACTATCCTCTAACTATTCTGGACCCCCACTTTCTATATTTTATAATAAAAAGATTATGCTCTTAACTTTTGAACTCAAAAAGTTTTTCACTTTAAAATGAGACGGATAGAGTATTACATATTAATTAATCGCTGGAGAAGATGGAGTATTTATACTAATGAATCCTTAATCATTAAGGATTCTAAATCATTTTCCTTAAATTAATCCATCAGCCCAGCCAAGGTCGTTTGGCACGGTCGTGCCCTTTAACTGGCACAGTCGTGCTAAAAGACCCTATGCTTATTTTCGTTCGTAACAATTGGCACGGTCGTGCTCACAAATCAGCACGGTCGTGCCATATAGGCCGAATGTCCTCTGCTGGTTTAGGTCATTGGCACAGTCGTGCCAAATGCCCAAAACTGGTTTTTAGCCTTTTTCAATGTTCGTTCCTTCTGTGCGACCCCATAAGATTATATTATGTTGGCAATGGGTCTGATATTGTTAAAACTCATAAGTGGATTCTAGCAAGCCATTATATGACTACCCAAACAATATAATATCTAAGTCGATTGTTTTTTTTCATAAAACAAATCACAATCTTTTTGTCGCACGATATCATAGTGGACATACGTCATGGTCCACGTCAACTTTTGTGTCCAATGCTATTCTCGATACCAAGGAAATTGATTAACTGAATAAAAATGATCACATCAATTTATTTGGGTGTGGCCACGCATTTAGATCAATCTTACTTATCAAGTGGCTCAAAGTAATATCTCTCGTATAGAGGGGCAAGTCCAATCTTGGCATATCAATCCTCCCTACAAGAATCCGATCATACCAATCATAGCCTTTATAATTACCCGATTAAGGATAACATTTAACTATGTCAAACATAACATTCATCAAGTGGAAGATCATGATATCATCATCTCTTAGGATTCCAATGATATACCTATATGAAATTTAATTATGGCATTTTACCATGGCAGAACTCTCATGACAGGTCAATTAAGTACCTTGTTCATCAATGAGTATCCATAAGTTTAACTTGCATCACATGAATATAATCATCACATGATTATTAATTAAACTCATGCTCTACATTAGTAATAGGGACATAGATTATTATAATAAACATACAAAACATATAATAATCAAACAAGTAATATCTATTATAAATGATAGATGCATTACATAAAGGTTTATCTCATAAACCTAGGGCACCTACACCAACAATTATTCTGATATAACTCTAGGATTCTGAGATCCACATTTGAGGAAAGTTAGATCATTGTCTAATCTATATTGACAGTGCCACAAATATGTATCACCGTTTGTCGCCGCCATGGCAATACTATCCTCGGAGTTGCTAGCTATATACAGAGTACCCTCCTTATTACCCCAGACAACCTCTGTGGTTCCCTTTGTAACCACCTAGTTCTTGGAGCCAAAGGTAACTACATAACCTTCTTCATCCAGCTGCCCAAAAGATACAAGTGTTTTTTCAAACCTGAAATGTGTCTAATCCCATGAAAATGCAAAATAGACCCGTTCGATGGTTTTATTTTGACATCCCTCTTTCCCCTTGACTTGCAAAGGTTCAATTTTTTAGATAGACCTCATCGAATTTTCAAAAGTGTAAAAGTGTAATTCTCCACATGCTTGCTGCGTCCGCATGAATGGAATGATGCCCTAGAATCTAGCACATATGATTCAAGCGCACCACTAACAATTAAAATCATTGCATCATAAATATCATCAGTAACCACATTTACCGACTTATACCGTAAAGGACAATCCTTCTTGTAGTGTCCGGTTTCACCACATTTATGGCACTTCCCCGATCTCTTACCAGTCTTTGACTTATTGTTGGCCTTCGACTCACCACCACTTACGTGTTGGTGTTATGCCCTAGACGTGTTTTTTTGAATAATTAATGTTATTATTTATAAAGATATTGAATGCTTGATTATTATATCTTTTGCATGTTTATTATAATAATCCCCGTCCCTGATAATTATGATTAATTATTAGTATAAGTTTAATAGATAATCATATGATGATTATGGTGTATGGGATACAATTGGACTTATGGGTATTTGTTGGAGAACAAATACTAGACTGACCTCTACGAGATTTATGTCATGGTCTCAATGTCATAATTAAGTCTCATATAGTTATATCACTGGAATCTCTAGACCTGAGGTTATTACAGTCTTCCACATGGTGAACATTACGTTTTACATATTTAAACGTTATCCCTAACCAGATAGCTATAAAGAATATGATTGGCATAATCGGAATCATGTAGGGAAGAGTAATAAGTCAAGATGGGATTTGTTCCTCGTAAAGAGAGATGTCAAGCTTCGGCCACTCGATGAATGGTATTGATGAAATGTGTTATGACTTTGAAAAAGAAGTCAAATTTGAGAAGAAAAAAGGAAAGTAATTAAATCCTTTTAGGATTTGATTTAGGACTCTTTCTGTCTTCTGGTTTAGGTCTCTAGCCTATAAATACTTGCCATAAACTAGTATTTTTCTGTGCTTGATTCAATTGACATGGAGAGAGAGATCAGTGATTCTAGATCTAGAGATTTGCATAGATAGGAACTTTGTGATCAAAGTTCATGCAAACATAGATTAGTGTGATTATCCTCATGTAATTGTTTCTCCGCCATAATAATATCTGTTTCCCTTTGCCCGTGGAGGTAGCCAATAGAGATTGGTGAACCACGTATATTCTGTGTTGATTTGCGTTCATTGTTATTTGCTATCTCTTGGGTCTGATTTACTAACAAGTGGCATCAGAGCTTGGTTGAAAAGGAGAATTAGCATCGACGGAAGAGATCCAAGATCGAAGAAAAACAAGGTAGCAGTTTCTGGTCCGTTTTTATCCAGCGCAGCGGTGAAGAAAAAGGCGTAGCGCATTCGTTCACCGTTGGATCGTGCTGATTTTTGGTGAGTAGCTTAGGGACTCATAGATCTTCGATCTGAACGGTGGAGATTGGATTTTGATGTCCGTAGCATCCGCAATTGTATCCGGACAGAAGCTGCTGGTGTTTTGTCTTTGATTGTATGCGTTTGGAGTTTCTTGTTGCGATTTCTCTTATTGGCACCAGATCCGGGTTAGGTGAGAAAGATCAGGGCATTCCGCTGCGGTAGAAAGAGATGGATTCCGGGATGGACAAGAAAATCAACAAGTCTTACGGGAAGAACAGGTTTATTATCTGATAGAAGATTATGCATTGGGCGTGCAGATCGCAGAGCAGAAAAAGTACAGATCGCGTGTAGAAAAACGTGTTGTTCGCGTGCAGCCTTGGTGCGGGTCGCGTGCAGTTTTGGTGCAGATCGCGTGCAGTTTTTTTCGTGCAGTCCGCGTGCAGTGTTCGTGCAGAAATCTGTGCTAGAAATAGCAAATCTGGTAGATCCGAATCTGAAAGTTCGTCTGGTGTTCGGTGGTGATCCAAGAACGCATCTAGAACGTTTCAGTGTCTAGTATCTACATCTGAAGACGGAGATTTGAAGCTAGGGTTCTGTGATCAGAAGTTAGCTGTCTGGTATAATCTGAAGATCTAACATCTGTTGTAGTCTATTCTAGTGATCTAGAAGTAGATACAAAATCTGTGTTGCCCGAGGCAATAATCTGGTTAGATTTCAGAGTTGTACATCTGACTCCGCGTCTGAAGAATTCTGAGTCGGCTGCAGCAATGGCGAGCAGTGACAATCTGAATGAGGATGGTGACTATGCCCTGGTGACCGAAGAAGAAGCATGCAAGGAAGTTGCATGGGTTCTAAATTCGGGAGTTTTTTATCGCATGTGTTCGCGCAAGGAGCAGTTTACAACGTACAAGCAGAAGGATGGAGACCGTATTTATATGGCTAATGGATCTATCTGCGAGGTAGTTGGCATGGGCTCCGTAAGGGTGAGAACTTCTGGTGATAAATTTCTCACATTGAACAAGGTAAGACACGTTCCACAAGTAGCAAAGAATCTGGTATCACTTAGTCGGTAGGACAAGAAGGGATACAGTTTCAAAGGTGAAGGTGGAGTTCTGGATGTCTACAAAGGTTCGGATGTGATTCTGAAGGGCGGAAGAAAAGATTCCTTGTTTATCCTCCAAGGTTCTGAGATTGGTGAGGGTGTTGGCGAGCAGGTGGAGCATCGTTTTACTCTAGGCCGGAGTGAACTGGGCAAGCCACGGCTAGAAGATCAACACATACCAATTGTGTCAGTCATGGTTGGCAAGATCCAATGTCGACTAGATGGGCCACGTCTGAATGACTGTTAATTGCCCGTTGGGGTGATTCTGGGTGTCCGTAGGATACATTGCATGCAGAAAATCTGATTGTCCAGAGGACAAGGTTGTTTGCCTGGTGAGGCAAATTCTGAGTGTCTTGAAGATACATGGCGCGCGCGGAAAATCTGGTTGTCCGGAGGACAAATCTAGTGTCTTTGACGAAAGACAGACTGAGGCAAAGGTTGAAAAATCTGGTACGAGGGATGTGGCTCAAGGTGGAGTCTATGTCGGAAGCTCGTGCATCTGAATTATTAGGGGAGATTCAAAGTCAAGGTGGAGATTGTTAGAGTATGACTTTGAAAAAGAAGTCAAATTTGAGAAGAAAAAAGGAAAGTAATTAAATCCTTTTAGGATTTGATTTAGGACTCTTTCTGTCTTCTGGTTTAGGTCTCTAGCCTATAAATACTTGCCATAAACTAGTATTTTTCTGTGCTTGATTCAATTGACATGGAGAGAGAGATCAGTGATTCTAGATCTAGAGATTTGCATAGATAGGAACTTTGTGATCAAAGTTCATGCAAACATAGATTAGTGTGATTATCCTCATGTAATTGTTTCTCCGCCATAATAATATCTGTTTCCCTTTGCCCGTGGAGGTAGCCAATAGAGATTGGTGAACCACGTATATTCTGTGTTGATTTGCGTTCATTGTTATTTGCTATCTCTTGGGTCTGATTTACTAACAAAATGCATGGTCATGCTCAAATAAGATTTGGATTATCAATACATTCGGGATCGAGAAAGCATTGAACTATGTAAGTTGACCATTGACCATGGCTTACGTTCAATAGACATAGTGTAACAAAGAGATTGTGTTATGTTCTATTTAGGAAACTTTGGATTTCAAAATTATACTAATTGGGTAGTCATAATGGCTTGTTAAAGTCCGCTTATGACTTACGAGGTTTGAATGGTTCGGACTCGTTGCCAAATTAGTATAATCCTATTGGGTCACACACGCAGAACGGATAATTAAAAGGAGCGAAAAACGAGGAAACTGACCAAGACCACCGTACAGATGGACAGGCGCCGGACGCCTGGCTCGGCGCTGTACGACTGCAATCCCGGCTGACAGTTTTATTTTAAGCAATTCTTGTTGGACAAGAATACCTAAGTCCTAAAGGGTTTTGGACATCCCTAGTATATAATGTAAACTGACGGGAATTGTTCCCTAGTTGTTGCTTTGATCAATTCCAAAGTCTTTCTTTGAGAGAGAAAACACACATTATATTCTTGGGTTATTGTGATTGATTATTCCCAACCATCAAGTCACAATAATAATTAGGAGCTTTGAAGAATCGTTCTTCAACATCGTTGATCAATCCGAAGACCTAGCAGTCAAGTTCAAAAAAACATTCTTGAAATCTGTTCGTTGTGTGGATCATCGGTAGAGGGAGTTTCTCTTAACGCTTAATCCAAGTTTTACACAACGATCTACAAGGGTTAGTTTCTTTCGTCTTCATATTATGAATTATTGTTCATAGCGGATCTAGGCTTTTGGATTTTATTCATGTCTTTCTTCCGCTGCGCATGATTGTACGAAACCCAACATTACGTTCTTACTTGTGTCTGCTTTCCCTCTATTGTTATCATCTGACTTTACCCTTCTACTAGTAGCTAAGGCCACCCCCCAACTTCTTGAGATTTTTTCGCTAAAAAAAAAATCCTTGACGTCATCATACTTCACTATATCTTTACCAGCCGAAGAACTTAAATCCCTACCCGTTCCACTCCAACTCTCTGGAAAAGATGACAACAATATCAAAACCTGGACTTCATCCGCAATTCTATCACACTCAATGTGTTTATCATGTTCGTAAACTCATCGATATGGTCTGACATTGATCCTCCCTCTGATAGTCTAAAGCTGGATAACTTTTGTACAATATCCACCTCGGCTCGCTGACTACATATGGTGTCTCGTAATTCTCTACGAGAAAATCAATTATCCCCTTGGTGGTCTAGCCATTCTTGGTCTTTTTAGCAATACTCTTTATAAGAGAGGACCTAATCACACCTATGGTTTTTCGATCCAGTAACTCTTAGTCTTTATGTTTTCCGCTCTCACGCTGATTTCCTTTAGAGGTTTATAGTTTCTCACCGTATAGGAAATCCTCTATATACATCCTCCAGAATTCAAAGTCTGTTCCGTCAAACTTGTCCACCGCTTGTTTATCTTTACCCATCTTCTCTATTTATAAACCCTAGAATCGCAGAGCCGAAGCTTGTTGGGAATTTAGTGGTACCCCGTTGCAATCTAGATCAAGAACACGAACCCACAAGCACAATAAGAGAGAATCATACACACAAGAACACAAGAATTGTTTACCCGGTTCGTTCAACACATGAACTACGTCCGGGGGCAATCGTCAAGTCAATATATTATTAAACACTCTTTAATATGTTGCTATAATGTGTTCTAGGTCGTATCTATGCTTATATAGCAGTACAAGAGAGTCCTAAGCCGAATACATGGAGAAAACCTAGGAAATCTGCACTTATCAGAATTCTGATCCCGGCACCGAGCGCCCGCCTGGTGGGTACCAGGCGCCCGCTCACCTCCCTCGCTAGAACCAAACCTTCTGATTAAAACCGAGCGCCCGCTTGGTAGAAGTCGAGCGCCCGCTCGCTCCCTGTGGTGGTTCCTACTCCGTTTTTTATCTCCCCCAATCCCCGTATGGTTTGAACCCCTTTCTCCCCCTCTGCTTCCCCTTAGGTTTTGGACTCCAATCCCAACAAAGCTCTATACCTTTTGTTGAGGATTGAGACTCTAAACAAATAGATCCACAAGATAACTCACTCAAAACTTCAACGTGGTAAGAATAACAAGAGAAATAACCCGAGAAATCGCCAATATGATTGATTATGTCTGGGGGCACTTCAAAGCCAGGATCTTGCACTATAATGTTATAATATGGTAATATAATGAGTTTGAGGCAGAATATTGTTTATATAGGCTCATGGAATTAATTCCTAAACCCTAGACCAAACGAATTCTTGAACAGAACACAAAATAAATTTTGTCGGGGCTATGAGGGCGCACAATTTGGTCGCATACGTTTCTTCTCCAAAATCTGCACAACCGTTTATAACTTGTGTGCTCGCACCATGTGACCGCACCCTTTCCAGTCTCTTTATGTGATCGCACTATGTGGCTGCATAGACCCAGAATGTTGTTTCCACAACATTGTTCCCTTGTTCTTGCCTACTATCCGGTTTGGCTCCAATCTTAACAAATAGTGAGGTAGAGAATATTAATGTGATAATGAATGATAATCTGTGAGTTGAACTGAATACTGTCAAATGAATTTTATGAACAGTCCTCTTAGAGTATGCCTCCATCCATCAGTGAGCAAAGTCTCCTTATGCTTGTCATAGACCTGCGATAATGATTCCTCTAGCATAATTGTTTGTACCTAATATAATTGTAAGTAGTTTTCTGAGCGGGAAATAATAAAGTTACAAAAAGTGGCTACAAAATGTAGCTTACAAAATGAGGTGTCATAATTGTATTGGTGTTTTTAATTAGAGTGTGATAGATCCACTATCGATGCCAATAAAATATCGCCACCACATCTTGTATCCTTCATTTTGTAACCTTTATTTGTAAGCCTAGCATTGCCCATTCTGAGCAGGCATGCCTTTCATTTCGTAGGGGAAAACCATCATGTCTTTCTTCTCAATTTTTCCATCTCAAAACAACTTTATATACTGTCTTTTAACTTTAATTAAATACTAATACTAAAAATATATTTTATAATTTTAAATGACAAGAGGTATAACGGTGCCCGAAAGTAGTGACTAGTAAGTGAGTGATGTATTCACTCCGTCTCATACTTATCGCTACTTATTTCTATTTTGAGCGTTTCATACTTATTGCTAATTACTTAAAATGTCCGCTTTTCTCTCTCCTATCTACTCACAACAACTATTCACTAACTTATTTTCTGTCTCTTACTCACTCACAATACTTATTTTTCCAACATATTTTTTTAATTAATCCGTATACACTCTCATTTAGTCTCATTTAATCTCATTTAGGGACAGATGGAGTAATAAGTATGAGGCGGATGGAGGATAATTTTGATGTCAAATTTACAAGGATCACATCATGGAGTTTGAGATGACAAGTTTTGAGTAGTAAGATATATGGACACTTGAACAAAACAAAAAAAGTCACGTGAAAGCCACAAATTGAACGTGAATTCCACAACCCCATCTAGATGGGAGGAAGCGTACAAAAACCAAACTTGCCAAATTCCTCTTGATAGTTTAGTTTTTATTGGTTTGAGCTGTTTTAGTATATGTGGTCGGCTTTTATTTTACATGGGAATATTGAAAAGTTTAATTCCTTCCCTTTCATAAAAAATAAAATAAATTACTTAATAAATAAAAGAATTTTTGTTATATACATGTCACTTTTTCAGAGATGATCTAATTTAAAAAGTGTTTTGGTCAAATTTGTGCAATTCAACTTATGTAATTAAAATTGGGCACAATGGAGTAAAGAACTTTGAAATTCAAGATGTAAAGACAAATGATTTAACGAGGAAAACCCTTGAACAACTTGTTCGCCGGCATAAAACCTCGAAGATGGAATTTTATTAAGCTTTGATGGTGGTACAATGAGGGTAAGTAAAGAGAGAGTACAGGACGTGAGAAGTGTGTGAATACATGTGTTTTTCCCTCTTTAAATACAGAGAAAGATAAATAACGAAATGACCAAATCTAGCCCTAAATGACGCAGCGGAATACAACCTTTCAGGTTAACCGTGATGGAAATCCTTGTAAAGAGATAGCAATAATCTACCGAAGAGATTATTAACCTAATCCAATCCAGGAATTAGGGTTTCAACAAGCCTAACGGTTACAGGGAATAAACCCTAAAAATGCACTAACTGCCAGGGGCGGACCTGGGCAAGTGCCTACAGGTGCCCAGGCACCGGTAAAAAAATTTTATTATTATTTTTTTTTTTTACAAAACGACGTCGTTTTGGAATTTTGGAATTAAAAAAAAAACCCTCAGAAATAACTTAATAAGCTTATACGCATAAGAAGAAGTCGAGAACCCACACCAAAAAAAATGTAGAAACAGAAGGACGACGAAGTCGAGGAACACTCGCCGCTCGCCACAGCCGCCGCCGCCGGCCGCCCCCACACAGCCATCGCAGTCCGCCACCATCGCCGGAATGGATGGAGATATTCCCCCTCCACAACCCCCTCAAGAAATCAAGAAAAAATCCAATCAAAGGTAAACCCTAACCCCTAAAATTAATTTCAATGTCATGATTTTCTTCTTGATTTTGATTCTTTCATTCAAACTGATGAAAACTTCTTCTCTTTCAATTTTGTGAACTGGGTTCTTGCGGAATTTTGGGGGGGTTTGTTTTTTTGATTTTGAGTGTGCTTATTTTGATTTTCTTCAGCATGATACTAACTTGAAAATCATAATTCATTTTGGTAATAGGTTGTTGGATCGATTCATTACAATGACTCCAAGAAATAAAGCAAGCGCTAGTGTTCATGTGTTCTTTTTTTAATTCTTAGTTCACTCCTCTGTCCCGGTATTGCTCAAAAAAATTTCGGGGGCACTGCCCCCGAACCCCCGTGCATCTTAGTTTCCCGTCAATTTTTTTTTAAAAAAAATAGGCACCACCAAATTTAAATGTGTAGATCCGCCACTGCTAACGGAAAATATAATTTTATTAATCAAAAAGCTTCCTATTACAAAACCCTAACAAAAGTATTTATACTACTACGGAATATTCTAGAAACCCTAAATGAAAACCCTAAAATTGTTTTAACAAAACACCCAAAATATCCTAAGTTACTGGAATTAAAACAGAAAAACGGCAAATAAATCTCTAGATTATCGCCGGGCACGGTCGTGCTTTGACAAAATATCCTAAGTTACTGGAATTAAAACAGAAAAACGGCAAATAAATCTCTGGCTTATCGCCGGGCACTGTCGTGCTTAGAAATAGGCACGGCCGTGCACTGCTTGGTCCGGCCGGGTTGTCTCAGGGGTCCGGACGGATCTTGTGCCCTTCGTGCTACATCATACTCCCCTTCTTGAAAAGAACTCGACCCCGAGTTCTCGTCCGATGTTTGAAAAGTTCCGTCCCACTTAAACAAATACTTTGAATAAATCAAAGTCTTCCGCGCGACGGGAGGAATGATGATAGTTTTACCGCGCCATTTGAAAATATATTTCGAATAAATTTAACGTTTAAGCACAGTTTCTCGTAGAACAGCTTCTTTCGGACAAAGAATCAGACCATCTTCGCCATCCGCCTGCACTGTTTCCACTGGAGCTTTATCTCCACCCACGGAAAGAAAATTATTACTAACGTCCTCTCCTTTGAAACCTTGAATTACCAGATTCTGATTCACGAATTCAACTGTAACGTCATCTTCACCGTTTGAAACTGAATCTTCTAATCTCTGGATCGGCGGATCACGTTGGAGGCTTTCCACGTGTCCTACAAGTTCCTCGGTAACTGATGGATAAAATTCCAAGTAATAAATACCTAGCAAGCGCACTAGTTACCGTAGTAGTAACGCGTGAAAGAGAGGGTCGATCCCACAGAGACTTGTTGGACAAACAAGTGAATTTAATTAGTGCAAAAAAAAAAGTAACCAAAGGGGGTTTTTAATTTGATTTTATTTTATTAACTAAAAACTGAAATTAAATACTAATTAACAAAGCAATGATCAACTAATAACGAAGTAAACAGATTAAAGAGATTCACGGGTTGTATTTCACACTATCATCCTTCTATGCTATTTTAAAATAAAGTTATTGATTCATTCCAGGGTTCGTTCACTTCTTGTAAAGATTGGGACGGTGAGGCGGCCGGATTGCAATCTTTTTCTCTCTATCTAATCACACTTCGCAAATCAAGTCCATGTAATTATTTAAAAAGTTATTAAGTGCTCAAGAACAATTGAACCTATATTCACTTGATTTCTATCACGGCATCAAATAAATATAATACTCAAAGAATTGGTCTACGCTTTAATCCCCAAATCAATGGCGGAGTTAAAACCCTAAATTGTTAAAAAGGCCAATAATGACTAGTTCAATTATTGAAACCCTCAAAACTTGATTAAAAATACTTTGAACAACTAGAATGAAATCAATATGAATAAAACGTTTATAACATAGAATTAGATAGTGTTTTACATCCAACCCATGAATTAAAAACTTAGCTAATCATACTCAACATAATGAACACAAATAATAAAACTAAAAACATAAAACCTGGATCTTGAATGATGAAAAGAAAAGACTTCGTCTGCGTTTTGGTTCTTCAAAAACTCAGAGAAAAATAAAGCATAAGATCCCCCTAATGGCTGCTACTGTGTTACTTTTATACAAGGGTAGGATAATCTCAAAATAAGGAAAGGTAAATTAACTCCTAAACCAATGAGGATACTTCAAAAATCTGAATCGGAGGAGGGGGCGCGCGCACCATAGATCTAGGGGCGTGCGCACTCTATTCAATTACACAAATCCGAGCTTCTAATCCCCGGGGGCGCGCGCACTCGTATGGATGGGGCGTGCGCACCCTTTCTAATTTGATAAAATGGACCTTCTGATCACTGCGGGCGCGCGCACTCTTTATAAGGGGGCGTGCGCACCCTTTGCTTTTCCTCCAAGGTCTTCTTTTTCTTCCTTAATTCCTGTATAGTCCTCCGCCTGGGTTTCTCCGAAATTCCCCTCAGGTCCTTTCTCTGCTTTTCAGCCACAATTTCTCCATTTTTCCTTGTACTCAAAGACACTCAACACAGCCATTAAAACACTAAAATACCCGAAGATTCGCTCCATGATAAGACCGAATGTATCCAATATTGATGTGTAAAAACACATCCATCAAATACCCCCAAACTTATCTTTTTGCTCGTCCTCGAGTAAAAACAAAATACTAAATTAAACAACTACCATTAATCACAACCAAACATACAAAAAAAACGAAGAAAATATTTTTTTTTGCTTGTTCTCATCACAAATGGGGGATTGTTAACCACAAGTCTCAGGTTCCTCACACGAGTGTCAATAATGGGACCAATTGCCAACCAAATTGCAACACATATACACTACTAACTCGTTTGATTTTCCACCGCAGCATGATAGGATGAGTGATGGGGTGATCAATGCGACCAAAATAAGATTAGTTTAAGGGATCACTTAAGTTAATGCTCTTATTCCACAAATGATAACGATGATGCATGTTAACCAAATCAAGGACACTCATACTCATGTATACACAGTTGTCAACCCGGTTACCGATATTGAACGAAAATATGGCATAAAGTTTTAAGCACAACAAACGTGCAAGGCTAGGTTCACGGTTACAAATGAAGGTAAGGACATACGAAGTTAAGCAAGTGGACTAAGAAGTCTTCTACAATATGTATATCCTCACAATATGTTAACACTCTCCGCTCACCCAATTCCCACACCATCTCACCCCCAAACTTGAACTTTATATAATTACCTGGGGTGAGACACAATTCCCTATTTCCTGCGGCCTTTTCCAAATCATCACTTCAATACATTAAAGGGACAAGCTTTTTTTTTTTTTTTTTTTGAATCTTTTTTTTTTTTTTTTTTTTTTGCTTGCCCTTTCTTTTCATTACATTTACCCATTCCATAACTTTGGCCATAAACCCTAATTCCCCAAATCATTCTCCCAATTTCTAACCATAAATTCCCATCATTCCCTAATCCACTTCCTCGTCAAGGTGGGTATAACCTATTCTAAGTGCAAAAGGGTAGGAAATCGGGTATCAAAAGAAGGTGAACGGCGGTCTTTAATGTGCCATTCTTTCATCCATTACTAGGCTCAAACGGGTGTTCTATAGATGATTTTATTTAAGTGACTAGATAGACAAAATAAGGCCAAGAAAAGGGTTTAGAAAGAAATGCCATAAATACCGAATAACCTATTGACTTGTTATTGACAACCATGCAAGAATGTTCTAGGGTCCCCGAACATACACCAAGTGATCCCATAAATTATTCTTATTTTGATAACATGATCATGGAAAGAAAATGTAATTGAGAGGTGGTGCAATCATGCCTTTAGTAGTGCTAATGCAGTCCCAACTCTAGGTTCACAATAGCACCCATAATGACTAAAATAAACTCTCGGATCATCATCGACTGTGGTCAACATCCCCAAATATAATAAGAACAAATTTTTAAATTTTACCTAAAACAACTAAAACTAGAACACTAATTAAATCCTACTAACATGATAACAGATAATAGATAACCAAAGCAGATGTACCCCGTACCCCCAAACTTAAAAATTTGCATTGCCCCTAATGCAACAAATCATACAAAATTAGTTAAAGTGTAGGGGTACCTCAACCATCTGACTGCGGTGGGGGAAAGAAATGATCCCAAGGACCACTTGGACTACCACCTTGAAATTGTGGTGTTTGAGCTGCTTGCTGCCCATCCCATGTACGGCCCGTCCACTGCATGTTTGGCGGTCTCATATAAGGCGGATACTGGGGAGGATGGTATTGTGGGGGGTATGGTTCTTCGGGAAAGAAGTTTGCCATCATCCGCTGTCTGAAGTATTGATTCTCCCCAATTTCTCTGTGGATCACCTCCTCCAAATTATCTAGCCTTTGATCCGTCCTTGCTTGCCACATGCTATTAGAGTAAGAATCCATAGCATTTTCCCTTCTGGACTCTCTCATCTGCTCCTCATGGCTTTGCACTTGCCCCGCCAAATAATAAGTCGCCTCATAGGGGTTGAGGTTGTGCATCTCCTCCTCTATCTCCTCTCCAGCCTGGCCGCTACTTCCTGCGGCAGAGGAGGATCCCCTCCTCAAGTTAGTGGCCTTCTTCAAAGTAATTGGGGCCCCAGCCTTTAGGTCCTTGATATTGCTTCCAAAAGTAAACCCGGCCAATTCCACCAACTCAGTGACTAAAATGGGAAATTTATAACTCGAGGATCCCATCCCCTGAACCAACTGTAGCATCTCCTGTCTGATAATTAACCCCATATTTATCCTTTCCCTGCCCATTACCACGTGCATCAATGCAGCTCTCCTCCAATGAACATCTCCCTTGTGAGAAGATGGCATGATCCGCTCACAAATAAAGCGGTGCAGAAACTGCAACTCTGGTACTAGCTCACTGGTCTTTAAAATATTGCCTTTGTGGTATTTCTGAGGGTCAATAGTCACCCCTAGAGTGGCAGAGAAAGTCGGAAGCATCTCCTTCACCTTACTAATTGTATTCATCTCCCTCATTAGCTTCTGATAAGCACATTTTTTCTCAGACGTCCCCACGGGCATACGGTAGTATTGATTTATGGTTTTGCTAGTATAATCCACCTCTACACCGTGCACGAATGAATTATTTGTGTTCCCTCTCCCAAAAACATTGGCATAGAAGTGTTTAACCACGGTGGATATCCCCCGAGCCTTCGGATACGAAGCCAAATCTTTCCATTTATAAAAAGTGAATACCTCCTTCATACCAAAAGATTCCCAATCGAATTCCCTCTCAACCATAAAACTATTCCCTTTGTAGTTGTTGTAAAATTCTTCCGCATTAGCATTCACAAATAGGGTGTTATCATAAGGGGGTTCTACCGTGTTGGTCCCAAAGACACAACAAGGGTATGAAAGGAGGCTAGAGGGGGGGTGAATAGCCTACTTAAAATTTCAACCCTTTTTCAAAATTCAACCAAGTGCTTACAATCTTGAGTTTTGCGGTCAAGTAATAAACCGTGCGGTCAAGGTGTAATATGCACAGCGGAAGTTTTCGATGGAAATAAGGTAGAGTTGTTTGACAAAATCTCTAACACCAGAACTTACGGTCAACCCAGTTGCGGTCAAGTGAGTCCGGTCAAGGTAAGTGCGGTCAAATATAAATGCGGTCAAGAGATTTGTGGTCAGATGGTTGAGAGATTGAAAGTTGTTGTCTTAGAAGTTTTGGCAAAATATAAGTTAGTCAGATTTTAACTTAGGCAATGTGGAGAACAAACAAACACAATTCACAATACGTTTGAATATCTGTAAGATCAAACACTAAACGACAAACAAAGTTAATATGAACAATGAAGAACAAGATGAACAATACTTGAAAGTAAATTTGCAGAAAGTAAAATGACACAAGTATTTGGAAAGGTTCGATCTGTTAAAAGATCTACGTCCTTTACCAAGATGGTCAGTCTTGGATTTTGAATGGAGGTATATATTGATTCTTGAGTGTACAGATTACAGAGATGAAGCTTTGAATCAACACCTACTTTCTATGAAGAATAAATCCTAGACTTAGACCAGTGTATCCCTTTTGATGCAATCTACGTGATTGATCAATTGGGGTGAGTGTGTGTGTAAGAATCAGAAGCTCTTTAAAATCTAAGTGATTGTAGAGCCTAATGAATCTTAAGTGTTACAAGGCTTGAGATGACTTGAATGTTGCTGGAGATCTTTGAAGGTTTGAAGGTGAGTTCTTTGAAGATTCAAAGGATTCTGGAAATCTTGAGTATGATCTTCAATCACCAAGTATTTTAACAGCAATTTCTCTCTTAGAATCTCAGCTCAGTTCAATGAAGAACTTAAGGGTTATTTATAGCCTTGGATGAGAAAATAGCTGTTGGATTTACTTGGGCTCCAAGTTGAAGGACAATGAGCTGTTGAATTCTGATTGGAGCTCATTCTGAGTTTGTCCTTTTTGCAGATAAGAGGTGGTCCCACTTAGATGAATTCAAATTTGAATTACTTGGGATCCAAGTTCTGCAACGTTTTAAACTAACCATAGTTTGACCATGGTTAAGTTTGAACAAACTTGGGTTCTTGGACAACTTCATCATTTGCGGTCAAAGCCTCACGGTCGAGTGGCTTTTGCGGTCAATATGCCTAAGGGCATTTGCGGTCGAGGAGTCAAATGTGACCTGTCAAGATATGCCACAAAGCTTCACGGTCACTGACTTCCGGTCAAGTGATTCACGGTCCAGTGGTCTTCCACGGTCAGGTGGTCTACCACGGTCAAGTGAATTCACGGTCGAGGTCTTGACCACTAAAATTCCAGACTTAGAAAATTTTCAGCCTATCAATCTAAAGCCTATACTATCAAAGTGGAATATTCTAAAAATGAAGTTTAACACTTCTTACAATATATCCTAAAGTCCACAAATGATAAAATTAGGTTATGGGATCAATCAAATCTAGGTAATAGGAGTGGTTTATAATAAGCATACCCAACAATCTCCCCCTATTTGATTGAGACCATTACCTACTATAACAAAGGCTAATTCATTGTACTTGGTAATAACATGTTTTCAAGAAAATAATATTTTATTAATTTCATGCCCCAAGTCAATGCACACTCTAAGCCAGTGTCATAGATTTCTATCAGCCTAAAAGGATAAAAAAATACTAATCCTAGCAAGATAGACATATAAGGTTTTAATGCATTTTTAGAGAAAATAACAATAAGTAAGCAAATGCATCAAACTATCATTCAAGAGGCACTCCACAAAAGTATAACCATTAAAGTGAGGAGTGCAGACAAAAGAGATTAAAGTTTTACAAACCCAAATAAAAAACAAACAGAAATAAAAATTGTTTTGACAAACATCAACAAATTGTTTCAAAGACCACACACGGTCAGTTCAAATGGTGCGATTAACCAAGATATGGATCTCCTTTAAAGTAGAAAAGCTTAGTTGAGAGGCCAACTCCAGGTATGATGATGGGGTCTTTGAGATCATTGATTTCGAGGAAGTCCATGTTCACGGTTGGAAATTCAAAGCTGTCTTCACCTTCATCTTCATCAGCAGCAAGTCTGTTCCCATGTCCGGTCGCTTGATTTTGAGATGAGGAGCCTTGAGATCCAGCAATGCTATCCACGGTCAATTGAAGAGTTGAAATTTTGTTAATAACTTCCTGCACATTTGTGTTAGCAATTTCATAAACCCTATCAATCTTGGAAGTTTGACCTTCAAGCCGTTGGGTGTGGACTTGCATAGCTTGCTTCATAGCTTCTATCTTAGGCGTGAACTTTTCCGCGACCGATAATAAACCAACAGAAACACTTGCGTTGATTTCCGCTTTGAGAGAGGTCTTGACCTTATCCATTTTTTCAAAAAGAAAATTTTTGTTGCCCGTCATCACCTTTGACATTTCTTTACCAGCTACATCAATTGTTTTGACCAGTGAACGGTCAATGGAATTGGATTGAGCCTTGAGTTCCTCTTTAAGATCAGCACGGGTGAGAGAAGCGGTAGAAGTAGATGCGGTCAAGGCAATGTTGGGATTCACGGTAGCTAGGCTTTCAAGGATAGCCTTTGTTATGTTCTGACTCTCCCCCTTAATGGTCTCAACAACAGAAGTCTTGAGCTGATCAACCTCGTTCTGCATTTTAATTTGGTTTGCAGCAAGCTTTGCAATCTCACCCTGAGTATCAAGGTTGATCTGAGTCAAGAACTCAATAGCAGTTAAAATGTGAGCCATTTGATCGACCGTACCAGAGGCGGTCGGTGGAGCTTGAGTAGACTGAGGGGGCGAGGGAGCAGGAGACTTGGTTAATACATCATCATGGTCACTGGGTACACGGTCGCCATCTTGACCGTGACCCTGAAGCTCAACATCAGTTGACTTGCCTAGTTCAGCGGTCGCTTCAACAGGTCGCACTTGATCATCATCACTGAAATCAGGACTGTCTATATTCACAATTTTCTCAACATGTTCAGCATCACCACTTTCAATATCTTGATTACCAGATTCACCACTTGATTCTACCAACTCCACATCATCTGGTTCGTCAACTAAGTTAAGAGTGTGCTTTGCTCTTTGTCGTTGCGGTTGAGTAGGAGGGACATCAATCTCCTCATCACGGTCGTCTTGCATAGGTGAACCGGATGGAGTGAAGATAGGAGATGCGGTCGACGGAGGCGGTTGGGATACCTTGGTTTTCTTTGAGGTTTGGATGGGACTAAGAGAGAGATCCCTTTTCTTGGATTTCTCCCCCTGAGATGGAATGGGGAGTGTAGAAGACTTGGTTTTGAAGGATTTGGATGGTGCGGTTGGAGAGGGCACGGTAGGCTTGGAGACGGTTGATTTGGAGTGAGGAACGGTTGACTTTACTTTGATAGGAACGGTAGATGGAATACTAGAAGGGGGCTTGACTGATGAAGGTTCTTTAATAATCACTCCGGTCAGCGGTCTGGGTTTGGAAGGAGCGGTCGATGCACTAGCAATTCCTTTGCCTTTGACCCTTCTAGACACTTGTTCCTCAGCTTCTTCATCATCCTCTTCATCATCATGAATAGATGAGGACTTTCCAGGAGCATCAAGCCCTAATGCTAATCTAGCAGCCTTGGTGAAGTTAGGAGGGATGTATTTTTCCCTTTTATGCTCAGGTTCACGGTTTCTGTACTCTTGATACTGAACATCACCAAACCTGTTACGATAGGTGGATCTCATAGTCTTGATGTCAAAGACCTTGGATAATGAGATAGTCACACTAGCATCTTTGTCCCTGTTGATTTCCCTTCGAACTTCAGGGATGAATTTGAATAGGAGGGAAAGGAACCTGGTGTTTTTCTTGTACTTGGTGATGGCCTGATCAGATAGTTGTTTCTTGTAATCATAAATGTGGTCCAACAAAAGTCCATACAGGATCTTGGGCCAGTTCAATGTTCGACCGAGATAGATTGCGGTTGATAGCTTCCATTGGGTAGCGTTAAAGTTTCCATGATTGCCACTTTTGCAAAGAAGACCATGGCCAACCAGATGACCAATTTAGTACATCACTTCAGGAAATGTCTTGCGGTAGGGCTTGCAGACATCAGTGGATCCAATCAATCTCATTGCTAGACCATCATACTCCTCATCAGTTAGGGAGATAGGGGCCTCAGTGTCGATGTCAAGGCCAAGTGTGGCAGCAATGTCGGTGTAATCAACCTCAACTTTGTGACCGTAAACTTCAGCTTCAATCCAATTGAGCGGTCTGTTTTGATCATCTCTCCCTTTGATTTCTTTTGCTGTGGAGTAGAATTCCCCGACTGCGGCAAGGTAGTGATCAGGTTGATTCATGGTGAAGTAGTGAAGTATGCCAGATTTCTTCATTCTTTTTATCAAATGCCTCCCAATAGCATCCTTTTGGAGGTCTTCATAGTCAATGACGCAGCCAGGAATAAATGATTGCTCCTCCTAAAACAATTAGAAGTTAGTAACACTGGTGCGGTCAACCGGTATGCGGTCGAATGACCAAGAGGATGCGGTCGTCATGCATACGGTAGACAGAAATGGCGGTAGGCGAAAACACTTAGAAATATTTCAATGACAATTCTAAAAACACGCACAAACACCATATTACTATGTGTAAATGAATTTAAAGATCAAAAAATGATGCACTCAAGAACATGAAGAACACCATAAGAACACTGTTCATAGCAGAAACCCAGAAAACGAGTTAGGGCACGAAAATCCATAAAAGTTATACCAAAATGAACACAGAAACCGATTAAACACGAAAATATCATCAATTTCATTATCAAGAACACAATAATCATCAGAATATGAAAGGGCAAAATGAAGAACATTAACAAAAGCTTTGAAAAAAATTGACATGGCACAAGGAGATTTATCAACTGGAATTTGAATCTAAACATTATATTGAACTCGAAATCAACAAAGTAACAAGTTATAAGCATAAACAGAACCAATATAACCCAGGAATATAAAGAATTTAGACAAACATATCAAATGGGTTTAACCCGCCAAAACATAGAACTCAAAAATGTAAAGTTTTGGGTCAAGAAATCATACCATTGTGTCTTCAGAGATTTGTTCTTGAGATTTCTTAGATGATTTTGTTGGTTGGGACGATTTTGGTGCCATTTATAGACGAAAGTGAGAGTGAAAAAATGAAGGAATGGAGAGAGGATGAACTGGGTTTAGAGAGAGACAGTGAGTAGAGATAGAGTGAAGAAAAGGGGGTTTCTGATAAAAATGCAGAGGGGTGGAGTTGAGGGGTAGTGGAACGGTTTTATGCAGAAAGTAGTGGGAGGTTAACTCTGCAAAAACTCAGAGATTTGACCAGTAATGTCCTTTCACCATAAATGCATGGATAGTGACGGCGAACATAAATAAGGGAATAAAATTAATTGCAAATGATTTGAATTTAATGAAAACGAGGGAAAAGAGGAAATTACAAAATTACCCCTTTGGATGACTAGGGGGATCCTAAAATTTGCTAAGTGAGAAATACTTACCTGGTCACCAAACTTTTTGCGGTCAGGTGCTTGACCGTGGATATTTGCGGTCAAGAATGATACCTTGGCCTATGTATGCTTCTTTAAAGCAGTGAACGAATATCATCATTTTCCCATGCAGTCGGCTTCTTTAAAGCCTGAACAAATTTCATCTTTATATGCGGTTAATGGGGCGGTTGGCATATGAGCGGTCGAAGTTTATGCGGTCAGCATTGATGAGGTCAGTAGGCTTTGATAGATTTTGATGCTTCGACCGGAATTACTTGACCGGTGAGATGGTAATCGATCGTGATTGCTTTACTGGTAAGGGTGTTGACCGTGACCTACTTGTTTTTGATCTTGGATAAAACATAAGACATTAGCACAATCAAAGTATATGGACAAGTAATTAAAGTTCTAGCATACCCATCTCTCCTCTAAGATACCTAAATCTCTTGGAATCCAGAGCCTTGGTGAGAATATCTGCAATTTGATTGTCAGTACTCACATACTCTAGATGGATATTACCTTTTTCCACATGATCCTTGAGAAAGTGGTATTTGATATCAATGTGTTTGTTTTTTGAATGCATGACAGGGTTGTTGGAGACAGCAATGGTAGATGTATTGTCACAAAAGATTGGACAATTTTCTTCGATGATTCCGTAGTCAACCAATTGTTGCTTCATCCACAGCACTTGGCAGCAGCAGCTTCCAGCAGCTATATATTCAGCTTCTGTGGTAGATACAGAGACTGAGGCTTGTTTCTTGCTTGCCCATGAAACGAGTCGATTTCCAAGGAAATGACAAGTTCCACTTGTGCTTTTCCTGTCGATGGTACATGCTGCGTAATCTGCATCTGAGTAACCTATAAGATCAAAATTTGAATCTTTGGAGTACCAAAGTCCAAGGTTAATAGTCCCAGATAGATATCGAATTATTCGTTTAACAGCAATAAGATGTGCTTCTCTAGGATCAGCTTGATAGCGAGCACAAACGCAAACACTAAACATGATATCTGGCCTACTAGCAGTTAAGTATAGGAGAGAGCCAATCATACCTCGATACAAGGTTTGATCAACCTTCTTACCTTTCAAGTCTTTGTCTAGCTTGTTACCAGTAGCCATAGGAGTGTCGTATGCCTTTGCATTTTCAAGTCCAAATTTCTTGATGAGATCTCTTGTGTACTTTGCTTGATTGAGGAAGATGCCTACAGCACATTGTTTAATTTGAAGCCCAAGGAAGAATGTTAATTCTCCCATCATGCTCATCTCAAATTTGCTTTTCATTAGCTTCTCAAATCGCTTACACAACAATTCATTAGTAGAACCAAAAATAATATCATCTACATATATTTGAACTAATAAAGTATGATCATGATATTTAGCAATGAATAAAGTTGTGTCGATCTTACCACGCTTGAAGCCTTTCTCTAGGAGAAATTTAGATAGAGTATCATACCATGCACGTGGAGCTTGTTTGAATCCATATAAAGCTTTACGGAGTTTGTAGACATGATTTGGAAATTTGGGGTCTTCAAATCCGGGCGGTTGAGCAACAAAGACTGTTTCTTGAAGTTCTCCGTTGAGAAATGCACTCTTCACATCCATTTGATATAGCTTGAATCTTTTGTAAGAGGCATAAGCTAAGAATATCCTTATAGCTTCGAGTCTTGCAACGGGGGCAAACGTTTCATCATAATCAATGCCTTCTTCTTGTCTATATCCTTGTGCAACCAACCTAGCTTTGTTCCTTGTGATGCTTCCATTCTCATCCATCTTGTTTCGGAACACCCACTTTGTACCAATCACTCCTTGATCTTGTGGCCTTGGAACTAAGGTCCAAACTTTGCATCTTTCAAATTGGTTGAGCTCTTCTTGCATAGCAACAACCCAATTTGAGTCTTGGAGTGCTTCATCAACTTTCTTGGGTTCAACTTGAGATATGAATGCTGTAAGTGCATCGTAGTTTGATCTTCTTGTTCGAACACCAGAATGCAAGTCACCAATGATATTCTGAATTGGGTGATCTCTAACCTCACGAACTTCTTGAGGTATATCTGGTTGAGTTGATGGTGGTTGTAAGTCTTCTAGTGGTACATCATATGTGCCATCCCAATCGTAAGTAATTTGAGGGATAAGTTCTTCCACATTGATGGGTGTTTCAATTTCAACTCCATTTGAGGTAGCAGCAGATGTGGTAGTTTCTGGTGCTTCATATGAGGTAGATGGAGGTGCAGTTGAGGTAGATGGGTTTCCTTGAGTTGATTGATTTTGTGGTTGATTTGTACCTGTCTCATTAAGCTCAACAAAATCATCAGCAACATTTGGAGCCATATGTGGCTCAATGAGAGAATGTTCATCAAAAGTAACATGGACAGATTCAACTATCTTAAGAGTGGTTTTATTAAATATACGAAAAGCTTTTGAGTGTTTAGCATACCCAATAAATATACCTTCATCGGCCTTGGGAGCAAATTTACCTCGATGTTCTTTACCATTGTAGAGTATGAAGCATTTGCATCCAAATATCTTGAAGTATGCTATGTTGGGGGTTCTTCCTCTCCATAGTTCATAAGGAGTTTTGTTGTAGGTCTTGTTGATGAGGGATCTATTCTGAGTGAAGCATGCGGTATTGACGGCTTCAGCCCAAAAGTATTGAGGTAGCTTTGCTTCAGCAATCATTGTTTTTCCGGCCTCTATCAACGTTCTATTCTTTCTTTCCACAACACCGTTTTGTTGTGGAACTCCAGCAGCAGAGAAGTTGTGGTCAATACCATGGTCATCACAGTACTGAGCTACACCGTTGTTCTTGAATTCTGTACCGTTGTCGGATCGAACACTAACGATGTCATCTTCTTTTTGTGTTTGGAGCTGTCTAAAGAGTGCGGTCAAAATGTCATAACAATCATCTTTGGAGCTCATCATCTCGACCCACGTATATCTTGAGTAGTCATCTACCACAACTAAGGAATATCTATTTCCTCCAATACTTGCGGTAGAAACAGGTCCAAACAGGTCCATATGTAGTAGTTGCAAACATCTAGAAGTTGAAGGTGTCGTCTTGCTGGAGAAAGACGCTTTTGGTTGTTTGCCTAGTTGACATGCTGTGCACTTCTCATCGTGGTGATCAGCTACTTTGGGTAGACCACGAACTAGATTTTCTCTACCAATCTTGGAGAGATACTTGAAGTTCAAGTGACTTAGTCTTTTATGCCACAGCCAACTATTCTCACTAACATTCTTTGCTACAAAACAGAGATTAGAAGAAATGCAAGATGAATTAAAATCAACAACATAAACATTTTTCTTACGAATCCCTTTGAGCAAAGTGACGCCGGATATGCCATCTTTGATGAGACAGACATTTGAAGTAAAGTGACATTGCAATCCTTTGTCGCAGAACTGAGATATTGAGAGTAGATTGTGTTGTAGACCAGTAACTAGAGAGACTTCTTGGATGGTGATTTTTCCTTTTGGATGACTCCATATCCTACAGTCTTTCCTTTGTTATTATCTCCGAAGGTTACTGATGGCCCTTTTTCTTCACGGACATCTTCCAATAAATTGATATCTCCGGTCATGTGCCTTGAGCAGCCACTATCGAGATACCATAAACTTGATTTATCCTTGAAGTGTCCAGCCATTAAGCAGAGGGCCTATAAAATAAACATTTAAGACCAAGGTCCCCTTTTTATTCTTTTGGGTCCAAAGGGTTAGCAACTTTTGACAATCCACACTTGCCTCACAGAAGGAGGGTTACTCTTTCTGGGATTGGGTGTGAATCTCAAAAGACATTCAGCAGCCTTGTGACCATAACCATCACACACAGAACAATGGTGGAAGCCACCCAACTGAGGTTTAACAAACTTCGTTGAAGTCTTGAGCACAACATTGTTTACTGGTATGGATGAGGTCTCCTTAACAAAGTTCATCCTCTTGAACTTTGCTGCCTTGCCGCCACTTGCGGTCGCCGGCTTCCAGGATGCGGTCGCCAGCTTCCTATGTGCGGTCGACTGACCTAGCGGTAAGTACATGCGGTCGGGAGACTTAGCAACCTTGCTGGTGCTTGCTGCAGCAGCAGGTTCATCCATGGCAATACCTTTCAACTTTGCCTTGCCAGTTTGTTTCTTAGGGTAGACATAATTAAACACTAGTTTCTTCTTTGGTTCTTGTCCTACACCCTTTGAAGCATGATGTTTAGCCTTCGACTTTTCCAAGGTTTGCTGGGTAAATTTCTCATCTCTTTCACAACAAGATGCACATTTAAAGTTGTCACTAGTTTGGAATCCCAAGCCTTCCTTATCACCACTAGACTTTTGGGATTCTAAGATTTGTTCCATAGTGACACGAGAATTGGTCCACTCATTTGTGATCCTTTTCAGGTCTTTTATCTCAGCAACCAATTCTTCGTTTTTAACTTTAAATATAGCATTTTGTTCTTCTAAGAAACGGTTTCGATCAGTAAGAGGAGTCATACTCTTGATCTGCTCCTTAAGGAGGGTGAGTTCAGATCTTAGTAGAGATTTCTCCGTCTTAAGCTGGGAAATTTCTTCAGTTGAAAGTGCTAAAGCTTCCTTCATGCCAGAGAATTTACTAATTACCTGTTCAGCTTTTGCAAACATCTTTTCTTGTTCATCGGGGGAAATGTCAAATTTGACTTGTGGTGTGGTAGACAGAACTTCCTTTACTTTGGGGTTTAGTAGAGCCTTCTTTGCTGCACTCACATCACATCTTGAAAATAGAAGATCACCATTCTTTTGAACCGGAGTTAGGAATCCCTTTTCTGCAAGTTCATCGGCCGTATAACTTATCCGTTTAGGTTTTGCATTTGGAGAGCGACGACTTTTATTATCATCCTCATCATCGGACTGAACGACCAAACAGATGTGACCTTCTTCAGAATCCTCATCGCTTTCATCAGAATTTGACTCTATCCAGGTAGCTAACTCTTTTGTGGTAGAGTCCTCTTCAGCAATCATCCCCTTTTGCTTTGAGTATCTTGGATTGAAGTTGTTTTTCTTCTTCATATACTTATACTTGGGAATTGGGCATTCTGATGCGAAATGACCGGGTTTCCTGCAATTAAAACAAACGAGATCCTCTTTCTTCTTGGAGAAGTTAAAGTTCTCTTTCTTCTTTGAAGGGCTGCTCCTTGAAAACCTTGTTGGAGCTTTGCTTGTTGATCCGGGTCTTGCTGTCTTTCTGAACTTTTGGAATCTTTTCACGAACATAGCAAAATCATCATCATCCATATCAAGTAAATCTGATGTGGAGATTTTTGGATCTTCTTCCTCGATCACTTCTTCCTTTTGTGCAACCAACGATAAGCTCTTTGTTTATCCTTCCATTTCAGCAATGTTGTTAAGCTTGATATCAAAGACCTTGAGGTTGGCATAGAGGCTTCTGAGAGACATGTCATCTAGTAGCTTGGTATCTTCAAGAGTGTTTCCTTTGTGTAGATATTGCGAACCAAGAGCGGCAAGAAAATTAACATTGATTTCTTTCTTGGTAAGCTTCTTTCCGAGTGCTGTATAAGTACTTACGATCTCACAATAACGATCATAAGTGGCTCTTAGTGATTCACCGGGGATCTTAGCAAAGTTGTTGAATCTTCTTTGAATTGCAAACTTTTTGCTTTCCTTGCAAGCTTGATCTCCTTCGATGTAATCTTCAATTGCATCCCAAAGTTCTTTTGCAGTAGAACATTCCATGATCTGTCGACGCTGTGACATACTCAAGGTACTTAGAAGTATGCTTTTTGCTTTCACATCCATTCCAACCAGTCTTTTCTCTTCATCGGTCCATTCAGCCTTTGGTTTCTTGATAGTCGGATTTGCACCATTGGTTTCTGGATCCGGATTAGCTTTCATTGGGAAGTATGGTCCAATGGTAAGACAATCACCAAGTTGCTCATCCATGGAGTAGAACTGAGTTAGAATGCTGTGCTTCCATACGTCAAAATTATCTTCGTCGAACGCTGGAACGTGAGTGAAGTTAACCGTTGCCATAGTTTTCTGACTTGCCATTTTGAATCGGCACCCAAGCTGTTAAGCTTGAAAAACAGAAGTTTTATAAAGGTGTTTGCTCTGATACCACTTGTTGGTCCCAAAGACACAACAAGGGTATGAAAGGAGGCTAGAGGGGGGGTGAATAGCCTACTTAAAATTTCAACCCTTTTTCAAAATTCAACCAAGTGCTTACAATCTTGAGTTTTGCGGTCAAGTAATAAACCGTGCGGTCAAGGTGTAATATGCACAGCGGAAGTTTTCGATGGAAATAAGGTAGAGTTGTTTGACAAAATCTCTAACACCAGAACTTACGGTCAACCCAGTTGCGGTCAAGTGAGTCCGGTCAAGGTAAGTGCGGTCAAATATAAATGCGGTCAAGAGATTTGTGGTCAGATGGTTGAGAGATTGAAAGTTGTTGTCTTAGAAGTTTTGGCAAAATATAAGTTAGTCAGATTTTAACTTAGGCAATGTGGAGAACAAACAAACACAATTCACAATACGTTTGAATATCTGTAAGATCAAACACTAAACGACAAACAAAGTTAATATGAACAATGAAGAACAAGATGAACAATACTTGAAAGTAAATTTGCAGAAAGTAAAATGACACAAGTATTTGGAAAGGTTCGATCTGTTAAAAGATCTACGTCCTTTACCAAGATGGTCAGTCTTGGATTTTGAATGGAGGTATATATTGATTCTTGAGTGTACAGATTACAGAGATGAAGCTTTGAATCAACACCTACTTTCTATGAAGAATAAATCCTAGACTTAGACCAGTGTATCCCTTTTGATGCAATCTACGTGATTGATCAATTGGGGTGAGTGTGTGTGTAAGAATCAGAAGCTCTTTAAAATCTAAGTGATTGTAGAGCCTAATGAATCTTAAGTGTTACAAGGCTTGAGATGACTTGAATGTTGCTGGAGATCTTTGAAGGTTTGAAGGTGAGTTCTTTGAAGATTCAAAGGATTCTGGAAATCTTGAGTATGATCTTCAATCACCAAGTATTTTAACAGCAATTTCTCTCTTAGAATCTCAGCTCAGTTCAATGAAGAACTTAAGGGCTATTTATAGCCTTGGATGAGAAAATAGCTGTTGGATTTACTTGGGCTCCAAGTTGAAGGACAATGAGCTGTTGAATTCTGATTGGAGCTCATTCTGAGTTTGTCCTTTTTGCAGATAAGAGGTGGTCCCACTTAGATGAATTCAAATTTGAATTACTTGGGATCCAAGTTCTGCAACGTTTTAAACTAACCATAGTTTGACCATGGTTAAGTTTGAACAAACTTGGGTTCTTGGACAACTTCATCATTTGCGGTCAAAGCCTCACGGTCGAGTGGCTTTTGCGGTCAATATGCCTAAGGGCATTTGCGGTCGAGGAGTCAAATGTGACCTGTCAAGATATGCCACAAAGCTTCACGGTCACTGACTTCCGGTCAAGTGATTCACGGTCCAGTGGTCTTCCACGGTCAGGTGGTCTACCACGGTCAAGTGAATTCACGGTCGAGGTCTTGACCACTAAAATTCCAGACTTAGAAAATTTTCAGCCTATCAATCTAAAGCCTATACTATCAAAGTGGAATATTCTAAAAATGAAGTTTAACACTTCTTACAATATATCCTAAAGTCCACAAAAGATAAAATTAGGTTATGGGATCAATCAAATCTAGGTAATAGGAGTGGTTTATAATAAGCATACCCAACATACCGGGACATTGGGTGCAGGTGTATTCTTCTTAGATTTTCCCATTGCTTCAACAATTCACAATAAAATGCACTACCCAAAACAACTCAGAAAATCAACTTACTTGACCGGAAAAGTCGCCGGAAAAGTCGCCGGAGTTTGATCGGAGTTGTAGAAGATGATGCCCCTAGAGAGCTCTTGTTTCAACAATCGTTTTTTCCTTCTTTGACACCTTTCAATTCTCACCTGAAAGCACCCAAAATTCCACTTTTTCGTCTTCTACAAAGCTTGAACCCACTCTTCGAATTTGCCCAGATTTAATGGAGATTGAAGCTTGAAATCTTGGAATGGAGGAGTGTGAGAGTGTATAAGATGGATTTTGACAGAATTTTGGTTGGATTTGGTGTTGTGGGTCGGGATTTTTAGAGAGAGGGATGAGGGTTTGGGGAGTTTCTAGAGAGAGAAAAGAATTGGGGGTAGCTAGGGTTGAAGATTTAAGGGTGTGTACCCGTTTTTCCCCTTTTTTGGTCACTGATCCGGGCTCCAGGCAGAAGAGGGCGCGCGCACTATGTAGGAGGGGGCGTGCGCACTCACTCATCAGAAGGAAATCCAATTTTTGGTGATCGGGGAGGGCGTGCGCACTCTATCAACAAGGGCGTGCGCACCCCTTAATCAGAAGCTTTGGTTTACTTTGTCCAGAGAGAGGGCGTGCGCACCCCTTGAAATGGGGCGTGCGCACCCTTTGATTAGTCTCAAAAATTCATTGCTGCTCTCTGTTTCTGCTGTTTTTACGGCTCCCAATTGGTTATCACCTATCGATTATCTGCACATCACCACAAAACAAAACACAAGCATAATATCCTTTATAAAAATAAAACAACTGACTCAAAAAATAAAAATCTTTTTGGAGGGTGACACTATTTACACTCCCCTATAAACCCACAAACTCAGAGAGACCCGTTAGGGTGACACGGACACACTTTTCGACCGCACTGTCGTTGCCTACGTTCCCCTAGGACAATAAGGGGCTCAGGTCACCGTAGTTTGAACCGACCCAGAAATAAAAGACACGAAAGCAATAAAAATATATAAATATAATTTTATTTTATTTTTATGAATACCACCACCCCCAAACTTAGAACATGCTATGTCCTCATTGCATCAAAAGTAAACATGCTCACAAGCTAAGAATGCTGATAGACTGAAATAAAAGAAAGCAAATAAAATGATACCTGGTTGGGTTGCCTCCCAACAAGCGCCTTTGTTTTAAAGTCGTTGGCTCGACATCATGCCACATGGGAGTTAATTGGCCTTCTCTGGATCCACCAACTCGATCACCTCTACCTCTTCATCAATAGCCACCCCCTCATAATAAGGTTTCACCCGGTGTCCATTAACTTTGAACAAATTTCCCATTTTCAAATTCTTAAGCTCGACTGCTCCATGTGGGAATACTTTCACCAACTCAAATGGCCCCGTCCACTTGGAACGCAGTTTACCCGAAAATAACCTCAAACGAGAGTTGAAAAGAAGAACTTTCATACCCGGCCTCAAATATTTTGGCTTCAAATGCTTGTCATGGTATCTTTTAGTTCTCTCTTTATACAGTTTGGCACTTGCATAACTATCTTGCCGCAACTCGTCAAGTTCATTCAAAGTGAGCAATCTCTTCTCACCCGCGGCATCCATGTCCATATTCAACTCTTTCACTGCCCAAAATGCCTTGTGCTCCATCTCAACCGGTAAATGGCATTCCTTCCCATACACAATCCGGAAAGGACTCATGCCAATTGGAGTCTTGTATGCCGTCCGGTATGCCCATAATGCATCGCTCAACTTTAGAGCCCAATCTTTGCGGTTCGGACGCACCGTCTTTTCAAGGACCCCTTTTATTTGTCTGTTGCTTACCTCCACTTGTCCCGAGGTTTGAGGGTGATAAGCTGTGGCTATTTTATGAACCACCCCATATTTCTTCAACACATTGTTGAACATTCGGTTGGTAAAATGTGTTCCTTGATCACTTATGATTGCTCGTGGCACTCCATACCTGCTAAAAATATTTTCACAAACAAACTTGGAAACCACATTAGCATCGTTAGTCCGGGTGGCAATAGCCTCCACCCACTTTGACACATAATCCACCGCAACCAGTATATAAACAAAACCATGGGATGGGGGAAACGGACCCATAAAATCAATACCCCACACATCAAATATATCAATAACTAAATTAAAGTGTTGGGGCATCTCATCTCTTTGACCAATGCCACCAGTCTTCTGGCATCTATCACACCTCTTACTGAACTCACATGCGTCTCTAAATATGGTGGGCCAATACAAACCGGCTTGGAAAATTTTTCTAGCGGTCTTTTGACCACTAAAATGCCCCCCACATTGAAGCTCATAACAAAAACGCAACACACTCTCTTGTTCATGTTCAGGGACACATCTTCTCAAAAGCTTATCAGGACAAATCTTCCACAAATAAGGATCATCCCAAATGTAATGCTTCACATCCGATTTAAACTTTCATTTTTGATCGTATGTGAAGTGTGGTGGCATAATATTAGAAACAATGAAATTCACAAAATCCGCATACCAAGGCTCATGAACATGTAAAGCAAATAGTTGCTCATCCGGATTAACCGGAATCGCACCATCTATCACATTAGTAAAAGTAAAGTCCTCTAGCCTAGATAAGTGATCTGTCACCACATTTTCGGTCCCCTTTTTGTCTTTTATTTCTATGTCAAACTCCTGCAGTAGGAGCATCCACCTAAGGAGTCTAGGTTTAGCATCCTTTTTATTTAACAAGTATTTTAATGCAGCATGATCAGAGTAGATAATCACCTTGGACCCAAGCAAGTAAGAACGAAATTTTTCAAGAGCAAACACAACTGCTAAAAATTCTTTTTCAGTGGTAGTATAATTCAGTTGTGCATCATTAAAAGTTCTACTTGCGTAATGAATCACATGAGGCAATTTATCCACTCTTTGCCCCAAGACAGCCCCAATCGCAAAATCTGATGCATCACACATGATCTCAAAAGGTAGAGACCAATTGGGGCTAGATAGAATGGGGGCACACGTCAACTTCTCCTTCAGCAGATTGAAGGCCTCTAAACACTCTTGGTCAAAGATGAACTCGGTGTCCTTAGCCAGCAGGTTACATAAAGGCTTACAAATTTTTGAAAAGTCTTTTATGAAACGCCTATAAAAACCTGCATGGCCAAGAAAACTTCGCACACCCTTAACCGACACAGGGGGAGGCAATTTTGAAATCACATCGATTTTAGCCTTATCTACCTCTATCCCTTTGTTTGACACCAAATTCCCTAGCACAATACCATGCCTCACAAGAAAATGACATTTTTCCCAACTAAGGGTCAAATTTGTCTCGCAACAACGTTTTAAGACCAATGTCAGATTCTCAAGGCACCCATCAAAACTGTCACCAAATACCGAGAAGTCATCCATGAAGACTTCGACACATCGCTCAATCAAATCAGAGAAGATGGAGGTCATACACCTTTGAAAGGTCGCAGGTGCATTACAAAGCCCAAAGGGCATCCTCCTAAATGCGAATGTGCCAAAAGGACAAGTAAAAGTGGTCTTGGCTTGGTCCTCTGGTGCAATGGGGATTTGGTTATACCCCGAAAAACCATCCAAGAAACAATAATAGGAACTACTTGAACAGGGCTCACCCACTCACTATCAGCAACGGCATAGATAATGCCTGCATCTAACAATTTTAGGACCTCTTTCCTAACCGCCTCCTCCATGTGAGGATTTAACCTCCTCTGTCTCTCCCTAGACGGCTTAGCGCCATCTATGAGATTAATTTTGTGCATGCACATGGAGGGGCTTATACCATTAATATCTGCTAAGTTCCACCCTATGGCCTGCTTGTGCTCACGAAGCACTCTGATCAACTTGGCCTCTTGTTCTATGGTCAAATCTGAGGCAATTATCACGGGCAAAGTCTCACCCTCCCCAAGAAAAACATACTTTAAATTGGAAGGAAGGGCTTTCAGCTCAAGAGCTGGAGGGGTTACAATAGAAGGCACCAACTTCTCATTGAAGTGGCCTAGGGGGTGAAACGGGCCATCACTAGGATGGTGTTCGTCGGACTTTTCCACAGCCATCAGTTGAACATCCGCATTATCCCTAGATTTCTCATCGCCAGTTGACAACAAAGACTCTAACTCCTCACAGTCTCTCTCATGCCACAAGACTTCACTCACACAATCCTTAACAATATCCACACAATTGCAAGACTCATCATCTATGGGACTTTGCATGACATCAAACACAGATATTTCTATTTTCTCATTAGCCACACACATAGATAGAGTCCCATCACCCACACTAATGATGGTGTTAGTAGTAGCCATAAATGGACGCCCAAGCAATATGGGAAAATCCTGACTATTCCCAACACCATTAACAGTCTCAAGCACAACAAAATCCACAGGGATAATCAAATTGGCTACCTGCACCAAAACATCCTCCACAATTCCCAATGGCCTCTTGATTGAACGGTCGGCCAATTGCAAGGTCATTGTGGTGGGTTTTAGCTCAGGTAAACCCAACTCAAGATACAAATGATGAGGTAACAAATTAATTCTAGCACCGAGATCTAACATTGCCTTCACCTTTTTAGAATCTCCCATAGATATAGAAATATTAAAACTTCCGGGGTGTTTCAATTTAGGTGGGAGGTTCTTTTGTACCACGGCACTGGCACTTTCACCCATAACCAATTTCTCATCATTCCCATACTTGGGTTTCCTGGAGTTAAGTTCTTTGAAAAACTTTGCATAAGCTGGGATATTTTTAATGACATTTAACAAAGGAAGATTAATGTTCACTTTTGAAAACATGTCATATAAATCAGACATTTGCTTATCCAGCTTATTTCTCATGAATCTACCAGGAAACGGTACAGGAGGTACATATGGCTTGGGGGTGGAAGAATCAGTAACAGGAATTTCCCCCATGCCATTAGTACTCTTACCAACAACATTCTCAACAACAGGTGGTTCGGCAGTTTCAGAAGGAGAGTTAGGACATACCTCATTACTTACCTGTTTGCCATTTCTCAGAGTCATAATGGCCTTGGCTTGCTCCCCTTGACTAGGGAAGGTTCCTGGTTTATGCCCTTGCTGACCCACAGCTAGTTGACCAATTTGGGTCTCCAGCTTTTTGTTGACCGCATCCTGCTTCTTCTCACGCTATTTCATCATCATCTTCATTTGTTGCTGCTCTTGCATCATGGACCTCATCATATCCTCCAGTGATTGCTTAGGCTGCTGTTCTGGATTGCCTTGTGGGGGAGGAGGATATAGAGGTTTCTGCTGCTGGTACTGAATTCCTGAGTTACCCCTCCAAGAAAAATTGGGGTGGTTTTTCCAATCGGGATTATACGTATTAGAATACATACCACCTTGATTTTGCCTTGGGGGATACCCTTGCATCGCATTTACCTGTTCAGAATCAAACTGTGCAACAACTGGACAACCATTAGTAGCATGAGTGTTAGATCCACAATTAGCACAGAAATCAGATACCACATTAGCACTTGAGGGGGACATATTAGAATTCATTTTAGCCATGTTTTGGTTTAACAAAGACACCTGCCTAGTGAACTCATCCATACAACTCAACTCATGCACTCCCCTAGGTTTCCCTCTAGAGCCTTTTTCTTGCGAATTGGCCCCAACATCTCAAATAATTCTTGGGTTTGGTCAACAGTTTTGGCTCCTAGAAAGCCGCCTGCAGCATTGTCGACCATAGCTTGGTCTGCTGCAGTTAACCCACCATAAAATGTTTGATGTAAAAGGGCCTCAGGAAAAGCATGATGGGGGCACTGCACTTGTAACATTTTGAACCTATCCCAAGCCTCATGAAATGGATCACCTACCTATTGAGTAAACCCTATGATTTTCTGTCTAAAGGTGGCCAAAGTAGCATGCGGGAAAAATTTCTTTAAGAATGCATCATGCAACCCATCCCATGTAGTGATACTCCTAGCAGGAAGTAACATAAGCCAAGTTTTAGCTGCCCCTTGAAGAGAGAAAGGAAAATACTTAAGTCTTAATTGTTCATCAGTAACCCCCTCTTTTACAGGGAATCCTGATATAATCATCATGTACTCTCTCAAGAAGTTCAAAGAGTCTTCAGCGGGAAGACCCTGAAACTTGGGCAACTGACTGAAATAATGCCCCTTCGCCTCATAAGATTTAGCGGCCTCAGTCAGGACAATACATGATACTGATGTGTCAACCTTAGGCCTAGCATATTCTTTCATTAAGGGATTAGCCATTACAACTTCAATTTCTTCTCCCCCGGTGGAAGAAGTTTCAGATTCACTTAAAATTACCTCTGTCTCGGTGACAGAAGCTTCAGACTCAGACTCAGAAATAGGGGGAATGCCCCTGTCAAGTCTATCGATATTATCGTCCAAAAGAACCAACTCGGGGTTCAATGAACGCCTACCAAACATACACCGATTAAATTAACTTGTAAATCAAAACAAGTCCCCGGCAACGGCGCCAAAAACTTGATGGATAAAATTCCAAGTAATAAATACCTAGCAAGCGCACTAGTTACCGTAGTAGTAACGCGCGAAAGCGAGGGTCGATCCCACAGAGACTTGTTAGACAAACAAGTGAATTTAATTAGTGCAAAAAAAAGTAACCAAAGGGGGTTTTTAATTTGATTTTATTTTATTAACTAAAAATAGAAATTAAATATTAATTAACAAAGCAATGATCAACTAATAACGAAGTAAACAGATTAAAGAGATTCACGGGTTGGATTTCACACTATCATCCTTCTATGCTATTTTAAAATAAAGTTATTGATTCATTCCAGGGTTCGTTCACTTCTTGTAAAGATTGGGACGGTAAGGCGGCCGGATTGCAATCTTTTTCTCTCTATCTAATCACACTTCGCAAATCAAGTCCATGTAATTATTTAAAAAGTTATTAAGTTCTCAAGAACAATTGAACCTATATTCACTTGATTTCTATCACGGCATCAAATAAATATAATACTCAAAGCATTGGTCTACGCTTTAATCCCCAAATCAATGGCGTAGTTAAAACCCTAAATTGTTAAAAAGGCCAATAATGACTAGTTCAATTATTGAAACCCTCAAAACTTGATTAAAAATACTTTGAACAACTAGAATGAAATCAATATGAATAAAACGTTTATAACATAGAATTAGATAGTGTTTTACATCCAACCCATGAATTAAAAACTTAGCTACTCATACTCAACATAATGAACACAAATAATAAAACTAAAAACATAAAACCTGGATCTTGAATGATGAAAAGAAAAGACTTCGTCTGCGTTTTGGTTCTTCAAAAACTTAGAGAAAAATAAAGCATAAGATCCCCCTAATGGCTGCTACTGTGTTACTTTTATACTAGGGTAGGATAATCTCAAAATAAGGAAAGGTAAATTAACTCCTAAACCAATGAGGATACTTCAAAAATCTGAATCGGATGAGGGGGCGCGCGCATCATAGGTCTAGGGGCGTGCACACTCTATTCAATTACACAAATCCGAGCTTCTGATCCCCGGGGGCGCGCGCACTCGTATGGATGGGGCGTGCGCACCCTTTCTAATTTGATAAAATGGACCTTCTGATCACTGCGGGCGTGCGCACTCTTTATAAGGGGGCGTGCGCACCCTTTGCTTTTCCTCCAAGGTCTTCTTTTTCTTCCTTAATTCCTGTATAGTCCTCCGCCTGGGTTTCTCCAAAATTCCCCTCAGGTCCTTTCTCTGCTTTTCAGCCACAATTTCTCCATTTTTCCCTGTACTCAAAGACACTCAAAACAGCCATTAAAACACTAAAATACCCGAAGATTCGCTCCAAGATAAGACCGAATGTATCCAATATTGATGTGTAAAAACACATCCATCAGTAACAACTTTGATACCTGCCCGTGACTCAGAGTTGACACTATTTCTGATTCTGCAACAATACCTCGAACTGAGCCCGACGTTCTTCTTCAGCATGTTCATAAACTGTAGATCTACAAGCTTCCAGTTTCTGAATTTTGGTAGTATAGTGATCGGCTTTGTCAGCATAAAATTGGGCTTCCATCCTATGTCGCTGCCTAACCACTCGCTCTCCTGCTGCTCGAACCAGATCTCTGAATGATTTATATTTCTGCACACGTCGATCATGCTTGTCAGCTTTGTCGAGTTCTTCGTCCTCTAACGCTAGGAAATATTGTTCCTGTTGTCGAGGACGATCCAATCGAATATTGATTGCACGAATAACATCATAGATGTTGTTGGTCCCAAAGGGAAACAATGGTATGGAAAATAACTAGAGGGGGTGAATAGCTGTTTTAAAATTCTTTTCTTACCCTTGATAAACTCAATTGCAAATGCGCACTTTATCAAATATGCGTTATGAAATGCGCCTAAGTGAGTGAGTGAAATGCACAGCGGAATTTAGTTAAGTAAATAGGCGCAAAGTATGATAAAGGGGGCGCACACACACTTTAAGTATTTTGGTTCAAAGTGAGAGAAATAAGGAACTAAGGTAAATGATATAACAAACACAACACAATTCAATCCAATCAATCTACAATGAGTAAACAAGCAAATAGTGAGATAAGATAATAACTTGAAAGTAAATGACAAGAATTGAATGCGCGCTATTTGGAGAGGTTAGATTGGAAAATGATCTACGTCCTCTACCAAGATGGTTAGTCTTGGATTTCTAATGAAGATCTTATATTATGAGAGAGTATTACAAATTACAACTTTTGAGCTCAATACAAACTCAAGATCTATAATCTATGAAAGAACAAATCCTAGACAAAACCGGTGTATCTCGTTGAGAAAGATCTAAGTGATCAAACTCAAAGAGGTGCGTGTGTGAATTTAGATTCAAGGCTCTTTAGATCTTTATGATTGAGAGCACAATAAAACTAAAGTGTTTTTGCTTGAGGATATGGGCTAAGGATGAAGGTATGAAGTTGTTCTTGAGGAATCTGGGAATTCAAAGGCAATCTTCAAATCTTCAACAAATGCTTGAGAGAGAAATTCAGAGATTCTTAGCAACTTCAAAATGTTTGAAGTTATGGGGTATTTATAGTAGAGCTCCAAAAACTAGCCGTTGGAAATCCCTTGTGGATAAGGTTAAAGGACAGATGTACTGGAGCTCATTGAATGAAGCACTTGTCCTTTGTAGCCGTTAGACACATAACACAAATATGACCGTTATGGACAGGTGTCCTTAGATGCGGGTGCATACGCGTTATTTAACCACTGTTGGATCTTTGGCATAGTTTGAATCTTCTTCAAGTCTTCATGTCTTCAATAAATCACCAAGTGTTGGAGTTAACATTGCTGGGGCGCATTGAGCCATTATGGGGCGCGTAGCATAGCTAGGTGCATTACCATATGCGCGCGCTAAAAGGGCGCATGGCGCGTGGGCCATTAGGCGCATGGCTCAAAATGAACTTGTGATTTTTCTTGAATCTTGATATCTTGCCCTATTCTTAAGCATAGTCTATTACAATGGACTACCTAAAAATGAAGTATAAATACTTCTTACATATGGGTCTTAAGTCCATGAAATAAAAACTTAGGTGATGGATCAATCAAATCTAATCAATCCTATTACATTGAAACTGAGATATATGTGGGCATACCCAACAGATGTCGTTGCTCCCGTTGTTACCGGCCATCTTCCAAGGATCGCACCTTTTCTGATACCAATTGACGCAGCGGAATACAACTTTTCAGGATAACCATGATAGAAATCATTGTAAAGAGATAGCAATAATCTCCTAATAGATTATTGACCTAATCCAATCCAGGAATTAGGGTTTCAACAAGCCTAACAGCCACAGGGAATAAACCCTAAAAATGCACTAACGGCAAATATAATTTTATTAATCAAAAAGCTTCCTATTACAAAACCCTAACAAAAGTATTTATACTACTACGGAATATTCTAGAAACCCTAAATGAAAACCCTAAAATTGTTTTAACAAAATACCCAAAATATCCTAAGTTACTGGAATTAAAACAGAAAAACGGCAAATAAATCTCTGGATTATCGCCGGGCACGGTCGTGCTTTGACAAAATACCCAAAATATCCTAAGTTACTGGAATTAAAACAGAAAAACAGCAAATAAATCTCTGGCTTATCGCCGGGCACTGTCGTGCTTAGAAATAGGCACGGTCGTGCTAATCAAGTCGACTGCTTCCATCTTTTTTGCCCAATTTGCGCACGGTGAGCATTGAAATTCGCACGGCCGTACACTGCTTGGTCCGGCCGGGTTGTCTCAGGGGTCCGGGCGGATCTTGTGCCATTTGTGCTACATCACTAAAGTCTTGGGCAGTTTGTTGAGGTCGTGGCCATCTCTTTTTTTGTAAACGTTAGAGACTTTGCTTGTCGTGTGTTGATAAAAGACATGTGCGTTTTTGACTTAGTATTTGATGTTAGAGACAATTATCCCACATCGGGAATTAACTAGCCATGCATTGGCTATATAAAGATCCTGGGCTACTCCTCCCATTGCCAATTGGTTTTGGGATGGAACCTCAGACTTTATCATGGTATCAGAGCTGGCCCGTTACACGTGCAAGCCCAACGGCCCACGATGTTTCTCCACGCCACCCGTAACAAGTCCACGTTCTAAGCCTTGGCAAAGCCCGGCTACACGTGAGGGGGCGTTTTAAATACAATTATCTCACATCAGGAATTAACTAGCTATGCATTGACTATATAAAGATCATGGGCTACTCCTCCCATTGCCAATTGGTTTTGGGATGGAACCTCAGAGTTTATCATTTGAATCTTCCACGTTCGGTAATGGTCCCTGAAAAATAGGTTAACAGATAACAAACGTTCATTTAATCAAGGTGCAGGGTCAGGATGCAGATTCAGGTTGTTAGTGTATGTTGAAGCTTCAAGTTGCAAAATGTAACTGATTTTTCCATCCCAAACAGAAAGGCGGACAAGGCTTATCTCGATAATGACCATAGTTCAACTCTCTTTATTATTTTTAATTTGTGAATTCAGTTTAGTTTAACTTTGAGTCTGCCACTGTTAGTTTATATTTTATTTTTTTTTGATTCCCAGGTTCCCAGCTTCCCAGCTTCGCCTGACTTACGGTTGCTCGGCCCAGCTCCGCCGGACTAATCCTGGGCCACCAGCTGTTGGTTTATATTTTAGTATGATATAGCACTAGTACACACCAAATTAAAGTAGGGTTGTAAACGAGCCGAGCCGAGCTTTGGATTTTTGGGCTCGAGCTCGTTTACAAATTATCGAGCTCGAGCTTTTATCGAGCTCGAGCTCATTTTCCTTGTTCGAGCTCGAATCGAATCGAGTTTCGAGCTGCTCGCGAGCTTTTCACGAGATGTTCGAACTCGAGTCTTTACGAGCCGAGCTCAAGCCTAAACATTTTTCTGATAATTATGAAATCAAACGAGCTCGAGTTCGGGCCTTACCGAGATCTGATAAGTATTCTCTGTATTTTGAACAAAAACTCTATTTTATTTTTCTTTTATCTTTTTTTTTTATTTTTTTTCTCTCAAAATATATGTCTAATATACAAATGTAACCTCCTAGTTACTTTTTTTTTTCTTTTTAGAAAAGCTCTTGTTCATTTAACTTCTCAACGATTAATTGAATCTTATATATACCATCAGGTTGTAATATACTCCTTCTGTCCCAAATTTTTATTTACTTATCAAAGTAATATTATCTTTTCATTTTGGGCCGTCCTAAGTCGAGTTGGACACCCAAAATGTCCCAAGTCGGGCAGGACAGATGGAGTATATAGTAATGTATATAAATATGTGTTATATGTATGTATGTATGTATGTATATATATATATATATATATATATATATATATATATATATATATATATATATATATATATATATATATATATATATATATATATATATATATATATATATATATATATATGAGAACCTAAATATTATAAGAACCATGAGAACCAATAGTAGCCCTTAGATTAGAAAAAAACACGGTTCAGATTTGTTTTTAAAGCTGGAGCATGCGGTGGCATTTTTGAAATTAGTCGGAACTTCAAGGGCAAAACAGGTATTGTATCGTTATGTTCTTATTTGTGACTCTGCGATGAAGCGGTGGCATTTTTGTAATAAGTCGGATTTTATTAGATACACTTAGTTTTGCCTAAATGTATCCAAGTAAACATTGGATACATTAGTTTTTGCCTAAATGTATCCAAGTAAACATTGGATACATTTAGTTTTGACCTAATGTATCCAATGAATTATCCAAGTGAACTATTAGATACATTAGTTTTTTCCTAACTGTATCCAAGTAAACATTGAATACATTTAGTTTGACCTAATGTATCCAATGAATTATCCAAGTGAATATTGGATACATTAGTTTTTACCTAAATGTATCCATGTAAACATTGGATACACTAGGAAATACCTTTTGTATCTATAGATCTCGCATTTCCAGACTTTGGGCATGCGTTTGTGTTTTTTAAGCGATATGACCATTATGCCCTCACGTCGCCTATAATTTCAAAATTGCCACCGCTTTTTTTTTCTTCCTCTCTAATCTGCACCGTTGGTTTATTTCTAATCCAAAGCTATAAGTGGTTCTCATGGTTCTCATGTAATTGGGTTCTCACATGAGCAAGACCCTATATATGTATATATATATATATATATATATATATATATATATATATAGTGTGTGTGTTATATATACATCCATGTAGCACATATTTATATACATAAATATATGTATGTATGATATGTGTGATACATATATATATATATACACACACACACACATACATGTAGCACATATTTATATACATAAATATATGTATGTATGATATGTGTGATACATATATACACACACACACACACACACACACACACACACACACACACACACACACACACACACACACACATATATATATATATATATATATATATATATATATATATATATATATATATGTGTGTGTGTGTGTGTGTGTGTGTATGTGTAAATGATAAACATTTTGTTCATTCCATATTTGAGTAATTAAATATACTTGCATATATAACTACAATAATAGATGTTAATTTTATTTTTATTTCAATGAGAAAAATAATGTATACTCCCTCCGTCCCAGCTCACTTGACACCTTTTGATCAAAACTGATCAACTTAGGGTCGTTTTGACCAACACTTTATAGAAATATTTATGTTCCAAAAAAAAAAAAAATTGTTATTGAGAGGATTTTTAATGGTGATTATTTTACATTTTTTAAAATTTTTATTCGGATCATAAATATTTCTATAAAGTGTTGGTCAAACCGATCTTAAGTTGACCAGTTTTGGTCAAAATGTGTCAAGTGAGCTGGGACAGAGGGTTTATAAGACAAATATGTGTACATTTGAAAATAATAAATTCGTTTTGAAAAAAAAAAACCCAACTATTGTGTATATATCTCTACGTTTCATAATGAATGTGCATAAAAAATAAATTAATTTTAGTTGTTGTACAATCTATATTGTATTATGGCATGTGTATAGTCGCTATATGGTGATTATATGAATGCATAAAAATTAAATTAATTTTAGTTGCTGTACAATTAATGTTGTTTGATTCATTTTGAAGATAAAAATGTTTTAGTTATGATTTATTCCTTGTACAATGTTGTACATGATAAAGTCTGAGGTTCCATCCCAAAACCAATTCGCAATGAGAGGAGTAGCCCATGATCTTTATATAGTCAATGCTTGTCTAGTTAATTCCCGATGTGGGATAATTGTCTCTAACACGCCCCCTCACGTGTAGCCGGGCTGCCAAGGCTTACAACGTGGACTTGTTACGGGTGGCGCGGAGCAACATCGTGGGTCGTTGGGCCTGCACGTGTAACGGGTCAGCTCTGATACCATGATAAAGTCTGAGGTTCAAGCCCAAAACCAATTGGCAATGGGAGGATTAGTCCAGGATCCTTATATAGTCAAAGCATGGCTTGTTAATTCCCGATGTGGGATAATGTCTCTAACAGTACATACATATAATGTATGTGTATTCATTACAAAAGTAAAAATGATGATTGTCGAGCTCGAGCTTAACGAACCGAGCCGAGCTCGAGTCGAAAGCAAACAAAATAGTACGTGTTAACGAGCTTATCGAGCCGAGCCCGAACTCGAGTTATTCGTGAATTAAACGAGCCGAACACGAGCCGAGCTCGAGCAAAGCTCGTCGAACAAACGAGCCGAACACGAGCCGGCTCGATAAAAATTCGAGCTGGAAAACTCGGTTCGAGCTCAAGCTCGAATAGCACTTCGAGCCCATTCGAATCGAGCTTTAACGAGCCGAGCTCGAACATGCTCGGTTCGTTTAAAAGCCCTAAATTAAAGTATGAAAAGAGTCAATTTAATAATGTAAGAGTTTATATAATAATTCCCTGTGATAAAAGAAGAAGGGTACGAACCCATAAGATTTTAGGTAAAAGATTTTTTTAAATCAAATTGCAAGAGGCTTTTTCTACGACTTGAACGCTAAATCAAATAAGACTCCAACAGGTAGCTCCAATATTCGATTTTTTTTTCAAATAATTCCCTTTTGAATCCATATGTACCAGAATGACACTAGGGAAAAATTTTGGTACATAAATTTTTCCTAGTGTCATTCTGGTATATATGGATTCAAAAGGGAATTATTTGATAAAAAATTCCCAATATTCTTTTTATGTCGTAAATAAAATTCACATCGTGGAAAATACAAATAATTTTCAACATTATTTTTCGAATCAAAATTATGTAAAAAACATTTGACAGATTTATATGAACTTATGGTGCGAATGAGATGAGTATAACTTGTAGTGGGTCTGCGTAACTCAATTAACTTTGAGAGTAAGCATGAGTAACACAAGTTTGTTGATCTGATGAGTCATCTAAGAAATAATAGAGGTCTACTTCCTGTCTCATAACAAACTTTTCATAAAGTATAATGTTAAAAATGAAAATTAAGGGAAAGTAACTGATGTGAGAGGGAATGAGAGAGAAAGGGGAAGAAATCATTTCCTTTGGGGTAAGTGAGAGTTTCCAACGAGACACCCAAAAATGGCAAAATGAAAAGTTTGTTATGGGACGGAAAGAGTACTTATTAGATTAAATTTTAACTTCAATAAACCACGTGAAAATCTTAATACCACTGAACAATTGACCTTTATTTACTTGTACCTATCGCATTAACATAAAGATAACTCTTATTGACAAATCAAAAATTAAAGCAAAACAAATTTAGAATAAAGTGATTATTTATTATAGTTGGGAGAAAATATAAATTCGGATGACCCCTTCAATCTAAAGAAGGTGAAACCAATGTTTTGGTGCTGGAATATAGGTCAATTTTTAATATCCTCATTCATTGCAACCTTTTAATTACATTTTCAATGTCAGCACCCCGTCTAAAAAATTGTCAAACTATATAGTCAAAGTAAATCGTGTGACCTCACATGAATAATTGAGGATAAGTTTTTTTTTTTTTTTTTTTGACAAATTTGTTAACTTACACAGGGGCGGACCCCCCATGGTGGGCATATGGTCAACCCCAAATTTCAATTTTTTTTTTTACTAAGTGCACTCCCAAAAAAAATAAGTAAAGGTATTGGAATTAGTTGGAGATGTGTGAACTTAGTAATTGAAAAATGCACCCCTCTCACTTACCCTTATTACTTGACGCACACACATACCTTCTGGAAAGAAAAAAAAACGCAACTTAGATAGAAAAAGAAAGAACCCGCGCACCACGAGTGACCAACGCAGGAAGAAGAGAAGCTTTGATCGGAGGGAGAGAGACTCGGACGGAGTAGACTGTAGATCAGGATCGGCGACATCGATTCTTAATCTCAATCCTCCACCCTAGACTATAGATCAGGATCGGCGACATCGATTCTTAATCTCAATCCTCCACCCTCTTGTAAGTTCTCATCAAGTCTCCCTCTCTCCAAATTGAAATAAATAGAAGTCTAGGGTTTGAAATAAATTTTGGGGCTTTGATTTTTTTTCTTCTAATTTCATGGGCGATTGCAATATATGTGTTAATTAAATGTTTGATTATAAATGGATATGTGTTTGAATGGTTATTTCATTGATTTTTTTTTTGTAGGATTTGTGGTGTTTTGTTGATTATTGAATATGGACAAGTTTCTTATCAAAAGAAAAAAAATTGGGGATGGTGAAACTAGTTTTGGGGTGGGTAATTCATCTAGTAGTCCTAGTCAAGAATCGGTCCCCGTGATGGCTTCTGCTAGTAAAGAATTTGTTGATTTGAGTACTGTTCCTTCGGATCCTGCATTTAGAAAAAGAATTTATGAATATCATCCAAATCAAGTAAATGATGTTAGAAGATATTATATACAAAAGGGTCCTTGTCAACCCAAAAGTCATAATTTTCCTCAAAAATTGATTGGGAGTAAAATGCGTCGCTTTAATCGAGATTGGTTTGATGAATATACTGACTGGTTAGAGTATAGCATTGCAGAAGACAAAGCATATTGCTTGTGTTGTTACTTGTTTAGAGACCGGTCGTGTGATCAAAGATTTGGTGCATGTGCATTTACAAGTGAAGGTTTTTCTAGTTGGCATAAAAAGAAAAGTCTTGATGCTCATGCTGGTGAAGTCAATAGCATCCATTTTAAATGTCAAAAGAAGTGTAAAGATCTAATGAGACAAAATCAATCTATTAGAGTTGCTTTTCATAGACAAGATGACAAAGAGAAAAATGATAATCGGATTCGACTATGTGCTTCAATTGCTACTTGTAGATTATTGTTGAACCAAGGGCATGCTTTTCGTGGACATGATGAGTCTGAAAAATCTTTGAATCAAGGACTTTCTTTGAAACATTAAAGGCTCTATATCTTCAAAATGAGTCTACTCGAAACTTGGTCTTGAAACAAAATTGTCAAATGAAGTCTCCTAAAATTCAAAAGGATATTGTTCGTTGTTTCGCTGAAGAGATAGAAAAAAAAATCTTGAAGTTGTTTCTCTTGATGCTACTGAATCGTCAAAAAGAAATCAAGCACGTGGTCTACTTGGATATTTGCAGTCATTTGATTTTGTCTTTAATTTGCAACTGATGTTGACTATACTTTCAATCACAAATGAGTTGTCACTAGCTTTGCAAAGGAAAGATACCGATATTTTGAATGTTATGTCGCTTGTTAATTTGAGCAAGGATAGATTGCAAATGACAAGAAGTGATGGGTGGGATTCTCTTCTTAAGAACGTAGTTGACTTTTGCAACAAGAATAACATTGGTTGTTTAGATATGGATGCTGAATATGTTAATCGTCACCGTCCTCGTCATAAGACACATGTTACGAATGATTTTCATTATCGTGTGGAGTGCTTTTATGCCATTTTGGATAGACAGATTTTGGAGATTAATGATCGGTTCAATGAGATAAATTCTGAGTTGCTTATTTGTGTTGCTAGTTTGAATCCAAGTGATAGATTTGTTGATTTTAATTCATCAAGATTGACAAGGTTGGCTCAGTTTTATCCGTATGACTTCTCTGATCATGATTGTTGAGCTCTTAGCTATCAACTAGAGACATATATTATGGATATGCGATCGGATGAAAGATTTGGTCATTTGAAGGGCCTTGCGGATTTGTGCTCACTTCTAGTGACAACAAGAAAATACTTGTCGTACCCATTGGTGTTTCGATTGTTGAAGTTGGCATTGATTTTGCCGGTAGCAACGGCAAGCGTGGAAAGGTGTTTCTCTGGGATAAAATATATCAAAAACGAGTTACGAAACAAAATTTGTGATCAATTTATGAATGATTGTCTTTTATGTTTCATTGAAAAAGATTTGCTTCGAGAAGTTACGGAGGAAGATGTTATCAAACGTTTTCAAGCTATGAAAAAGCGTGCCGGACAAATTTGATTTAGATAATTGTATTCTTTTTTTTTCCCTTATGAGACAATTGTATTTTAACTTATGTAATGTAATATAATTGCGTTACGAAATTTTTTATTTTGAACTTATGTAGTGTAAATTGTGCACCTGATGGATGAAAAGTCAAAGTCCGCCACTGCTAATGTGTGAGTGTCTCACTTGCATGTAATAAGCGGGGTTTCCTCCAATACATAGTCACACACATGCGTAGATTTTTTTTTCAAATAATTCTCTTTTAAATCGTTATCTACCTAAATGACATTTGGGAAACTTTATATACCAAAATGACCATTTTTTGTGAAATCGGCATTGGCATTGCCGACTTTGGGTTGAAGTCGGCACTACCAATGCCGACTTTAGGCTAAGCAAAATTCAACCGGATTAGGGTTAAGAAGAATTAGGGTTAACACGGGGGAATATTTTGGGAGTTTGATTGTCGGCCATTGTCTGGTAAAAACGGCATTGGCATTGCCGATTTCTGGGTGAAGTCGGCACTACCAATGCCGACTTTAGGACCGGTCAAAAACTCTTCAAAAGCGCCGCCTCCCCTTCCCCCTTCCCATTCAAACCATACCCTTCAAACCATCCCCATCTTCATCCATCTTCATTCAAACCAAGTCCCATCCCTATCTTCATCTCACTGTATTGCTCAGAAATCCCTTTTTTTTGTTAGAAGATCTTGTCAAAAATTCGAAATCATAAGGTTAGTGCTATCATCTTTATCTTTTTCGATGAAATTAGAATATGTTAATTTGTTGAGTTTATAATATACATGTTAATTTGCTTATGTGATTTTGTATTAATTTAACAAAAAGCTATTTATTAAAAGTTGAAGAAAATTCACATTATCGACTGAATTTCGTTAGAAAGTTAACAAAAATGGCCATTTTCTGTTAGAATATTAACTGATAATACATGTTAATTTGCTTATGTGATTTTATATTAATTTCGTTGGAAAGTTAACAAAAATGCCTACTTTCCGTTAGAAACTTAACTAAACTGTCCGAAATTTAACAGGTTTTGTGTTTTTCTGTTAAATATTTAACAAACAGCCCCTCTTTTTATCAAAAATCCCATTTTCTGTCAAAAAGTTAACTAAACTGTCAGAAAATAGCCCTTTTTCAGTTAAATATTTAACGGACCAGCCTCTTTTTTAAACGAATTTTAGTTTAATAGTTTTGTTGTTTGTTTCAGATGGACCAATATCATGATAACCAAGCATTTGTTGATCCCGGGCCGTTAGACGACTCCGTATTAAAATGGCAAGATAAACACCGGTCACGTTATATTTGGGCTCAACAAGAAGTTGAGAATATTAGATTTTGGCGCGGTCCGGAACCTCCTAAAAACTTGGATGTTAGGATTCAGAGTAAACTTTTAGATGTTGGGTTTTACGGTGTTTATAAACTAGGTTTTTTCAAATATGATTGGCATTTGTTAGAGGCTTTGGTTGAGAGATGGCGTCCAGAGACGCACACATTTCATTTGCCAGTTGGGGAGATGACCATCACCCTTCAGGATGTTGGAATTTTATCTGGCCTTCCTATAGACGGGGATCCTGTGATTAGTTCCCAAACCCATATGCAAAAATTGGAATGGGTTCAATTATGCCACGAATTACTAGGGATTGAACCACATGATGGCGTATTGAAGGGTGGTAGATTGTCTATTAAATGGATTATAGACGAACTGACTCAGTGGGATGAGCTTCCTGCAAATGCCCCGCCCGAATTGGTTAACCAGTATACTCGGGCATATATTTTGATATGCATAGGGTCACATTTAATGCCAGATACGAGTAATGTCTTAGTGAAACTCATGTACCTCCCACTGCTTAGAGACGTTGACACGATCGGGAACTACAGTTGGGGTAGTGCAATGTTAGCCTTTTTATATCGGGACTTGTGTGTAGTGACAAAGCCCGATGCAAAAAGTTGTGCTGGATTCTTAACAATTGTACAGGTATGTCAATTATATTTTCTTATATTATTGTAGTGAAGAAAATATATTTTGTACGTGACACAAATTTTTTTCTTTATGTTATTTTTTTTTAGCTTTGGGCTTGGGAACGGTTGTTGTGTTTACGACCCGTAAGGACACGTGGAGATGTCATTCTTCAGGATGCATTATCCCCATATGGTTGCAGGTATTCTAAAATAAATTAAATTTAAGTCCACATAATATTCTATGTACTTAATTTTTATTATTACACATTAATTTGTATGCCAAATTGCTCCATATGTAGGTGGCAATGTCCTTTATCATATACGCATCTTACCGTCCACAACTTGCGTGGATACCGGGATCAGCTGGCGTATTTGAATGACGATCAGGTTGAGTGGCAGCCGTACTTAAATCTCCAGGGTCCACCATATTGCTTCCAGGGACAGGCTATATGGAGAGCGAAGGTGCCCCTCATTTGCTTTGATAGGGTTGAGTGGCACCTTCCCGATCGAGTAATGAGGCAGTTCGGGATGTTACAGAATATCCCTGATCCACATGACACGAGTGATTACCTGCATGGACTAGATCGACGAGGTCGGTCAGAGGTTAATTGGCCTGAATTCCACATAGTTCCCATCGGAATGTGGAATCAACGGGCTAATTTGGTGGTGGCTGGGCAATATGGTACCGAGGATGTAGATTACACACATTACTATATGTTATGGTACCATAGGATTACACGGTTATTGATCCATAATCCGAATGCTATAGAGGATGAGGGGTACAGGGCGCATGCTAGTCGTTATGAGGGTTTGGTAAGCTAAATAGTACATATTTACTTTAGTTCATTTTTATTTGTTCACAATTTATCTTATCGTTATAATTTATTCCTTTTTTGTTATTTTCATCAGATTCAAAACCTTCAGCGTGCATACATATCCAACGAGAATGCCATATCTGAGGTAGAGGGATACGGCATACGCTCACAAAACCTATATGTTACCCGTGGTGTCATCAGACAATCCTTATCATCTATTAGACAGCAGAAACGACTGGATGCCCTCCAACCTCCTCCACCACCAGTAGATCGTGTTCAAGGGGTGCCACCGAAACGAAATCGGGTTCGTAGACGTGCTCAACACGTGCAGGATGATCCAGAGGTACATGTTGAGGAGGCAGTGAATGAGGGGGACAATGACGAGGAATGGAATGATGAGGGCGGAGATAACGAGGATCCAAACACATTTACAGGACATGACGCTTTCTCCCAGGCAGAAAACTATGGATTCTCTGATACACAGATGGATTATACTCCAACTCCCCCGCCAAAATTTGGTTTTACATCATATGGTTCGGAGAGTGGGAGTGGAAGTCGAAGAAGAAGCGTTGACTATGCTCCAAGTCGACCTCTAGGGACGGGTTTCACATCGTATGCTTCTGGGAGTGGGAGTGGAAGGCGAAGCTTTCAAATGGATTATACTCCAACTCTACCTCCGATGTCGCTTCCGGAGGCTACACCTTTTGGTCACATAGACCCAACTCAGGAACCATCGCCATCTCGTCAAACTAACACATCACGAATAGGTCGTGTAATTTCTCGCCTTATGCCTAGGAGAGGTGGAAGGCCACATAATCCTCCTAACAATTACACCCCATCTGCATATCCCTGATGGATTTCCTATTTGACCGGGATGTGGTCAATAACTATTTGGATTGATGTAGTATTTATATGTATATAAATAAAATGGATATTTTGTGGAATTTTTGGAATAAATTTAGACCCTAAATATTGACATAAACATCTCAAATAAATTTATCAGAACTGTCAAAAACGGCACTACCAATACCGTTTTTATCAGAACTGTCAAAAACGGCACTACCAATACCGTTTTTATCAGAACTGTCAAAAACGGCACTACCAATACCGTTTTTATCAGAACTGTTTCGGTGACTTTGAAGGATCCGACTGACACAATTGAAGCTTTCATTGCTGACAATACGCTCAGGTATGAAAGTGACATAGGTGTTGGTGTTGTTCTAATACTTAATCAGGTATGAAATATTTTACTTAACATTACACTCCCTAAGGATATATTCCTTAACATTTTGTTCTAAATGTTTTGTTTTGTTGATCTATTAGGTTGTTGTCTTTGCCGTCACACGCTCCAAAAAACTACTTAACATTACACTTTCTAATGTTTCTAAGGTCTTCCCTAAAGATTGTTAAGTTAATGTGTTGGACATGTAATATATGGATTTGTGTCGGATTTACTACCTACCGGGATTTATGTAATATTTTCCTATGTGACCGGGCTGTGGTCACTGAATTTATTTGATTTTTGTTATATTTCCTATGTGATCGGGATGTGGTCACTGAATTTATTTATTTATGTAATATTTTTCCTATGTGACCGGGATGTGGTCACTGAATTTATTTATTTATGTAATATATTCCTATGTGACCGGGTTGTGGTCACTGAATTTATTTGATTTTTGTTATATTTCCTATGTGACCGGGACAACAAATAAAAAACATTCACGAATAGTTAAATATATCACAAGTTCAAATATAATAACATCCACAAATACTTAAATATATTACAAGTTCAAAGTTCAAATAAAACATACATTCACGAATAGTTAAACAAACATATTACAAGTACTAGAAAATAACATTTAATCTTCCTCCCTAAGAGTTGGACATCTTCTTTTAGTGTGACCTTCTACCTTGCATATCCCGCAACGAAACTTCCTTTTCTCCACCTGCCAATCCATCCTATTTCTAATCCGCCTTGATTTAGGTCTTCCTTGCTTCTTATCACGACGGTGCATCGGGTTAGGATAAAAACTTGGGACAAGATGATCTACATTCCAATAAGCCTCGTCATGGATCGGATTAAAAGTGCCCCTCCATGTATTGTAGTACGCCTCAAGACTGTAAAAGAAATCAACATAATTCAAACCGTCAATATGTTGGGCTTTGAAGCAGGCAAGAGCATGCGAACAAGGGTAATGATATTGCACCCATTTGCCACAAGTGCATGTTCGAGGACCCAATTCCACCACTTGAACCCTTCCACCCCTTTCACCGCGTCTCCCCGTTGTCACTTGATAAACACCTGATGCAGTATTGTTAAATCTTCTAACATTATGATACCCAGCCTTCTTCAAGTTGAAGTCATACTTTTGTTGGACCCTTTGACTGAATAGTAGTCTCGTATTTACGTTGGGGTTACCAGGATACCCCCTAAAGCCCTTATTGATCCTGAGAGTCTACTTTGAAAGTATTCCACACACCTATAGAAGGCCATCTCAACAATACCTGAAACAGGCATCCCACGCGCTCCTTTCATGACACCATTAAAAACCTCAGACAAATTGGTAGTCTTAATTCCGTACCTATATCCACCATCATGCGCCATTGACCACTTTTTAACATCCAAAAACTCAAACCATTTAACTGCCTCGCGATTGATGATACGAATCTGAGCCAAGTATTTTTCATCTTCCGTTCCTGGGTGGCGCTAACAGCACGCCAAAAAAGATCTTTTAAGCCAACACCCTTATGAGCATAAAGGAAATTAGCTCGTAAATGCAACATGCACCACCTGTGCACAACATCTCGTGGCCATCCGTTTTCTCCCACAGTGGCAAGGATCCCATTATGGCGATCAGATATCAAACAAACTTCATGACCCCTAATAACATGTCGGCAAACAAGATGTAAGAACCAAGACCAGTTTTCATGGTCCTCTTTTTCAACAAGAGCAAAAGCAAGTGGAAGTAAACTATCATTCGCATCAACACCCATAGCAATAAGTATTACCCCTTTATATCTTCCATGCAAGAATGTGCCATCAACAGAAATGACAGGACGGCAATGAGAGAATGCTTCCAAACAAGGGCCAAATGCCCAGAACACGCGGTCAAAAGAACCTGGAGGACCAGCGTCAGGACGGTTAGAAAACTGCACAATGGTTGAAGGGTTCCACTTTTGAATAGCTGCTAACAAACGTGGCAACTTTCTATAAGATTCGTCCCAATCCCCATATGCTTGAGCGATGGCTTTTTGTTTACCACACCATGCCTTCCGATATGAAACATCCTTACCGTATTTTGATTTTATATTTATCATGATAAGCTTAATCTTGTACTCTGGATCAGCCTTGACAAGATCGAAAACAAATCGTCCTATAAACTTAGCATCTAAATTAGGATGATCGCCGCTAACATCTGAAGCCAAGCAAGAATGTGGACCCTTGTACTTAGTTACTTCCCAGTACCCACCCTTCTTCAGACTCACATTCACATAGAAATTGCAGGGGAAATCTTTCACCAAACACTCAATAGCCCACTTTTGCGGTGTGCTCTTTCTCACCTTGAACCTCAAATTCTTCATAATATGGTACTTCTTTATTTGGTACTGCACATCAATCTTCTCTGCGAAGCGAATTCCTTTGGCGATTCCATCACTCTCCGCATTCCATTCTGCAAACTTGTATTCACTATTATCATAATTCTCTTACCTTTCACCAATATCACGGTAAAATGGATAGTCTGCTCTCCCATACATTTGATTATGCGGTTCACCTTGAAAAGTAACCATGTGTGCTCCTACATCACCACCTTCCCCATCATCACCCTCATTCTCGCTATCAGTTGGACTCGAACAATCTTCATATCCAGAATCAACATCAGAACTTATTGCAAGGATATGACCTTCATAGTCTGAGTCATCATCATTTTCACGTTCCTCTACCTCTTCCCCTTCCCCTTCCACTTCTGCTTCCACTTCCAGTTCCACTTCCGGTTCCACTTCCCCATGTGTTTCAAAACCACCAGTATATCTCTCAAGGTAGTTAACATTATTATCAAAAACTAAAAAATCCATGATAATATACAACTGCAAGCTACCTACCCCACCTAATTGAGCAGAAACATCAAACATGACTTTCATACACATATCATTCTCGACTTCAAACGGAATGTAACTTGCAAACCCATTACCCATCATATGAGGATATCTACAAATAACTTTCAACTTAGCATCTCTTGGATCTATATCAATTTTCTTATATAACTTCATAATCAATTTTTCGTAACCCCAACGAGTTTTTGCCCTAAGTGGAAATTTCGGCCCCTGTTCAAGATTACTATCTGCAAACGGGTGTTCATCATCTCCTCCCCAGTAGCACATGAAAATAAGTGGAAGTCCACTCATATTTTCCCCTAAACAAATTAATTCAACAGTCAAAATATATATAAAAAAATGCAACAAATAACATCATTAAAATTTGTTACATTAAGAAAATTTCTTGATCTTCAAAAATTTATATGAAATGTCAAAAATTTAACTGAAATATGCATGGAAATTTAACTGAAATGTCAAAAATTTAACTGAAATTGTAAGAAATGTTAACAAAATAACAGTCAAAAATTGTTAATGTAATACATTAAGAAAGTGTAAATCATATATGCATGGAAATTGTAAGAAATGTTAACAAAATACAGTCAAAAATTTAACTGAAATGTCAAAAATTTAACTGAAATATCAAAAATTTAACGAGTTTTGCGTTGGATGTTAAATGTTTAAAGGACAACACATTTTTATTTTTTTTTACTGAATTATAGTTTAATAACTCTAGTTTGCATTCACATTATACAAATAAAAACATATAACAAAGATTAAAATGTACCTTAGATGCTTGAATCAAATTCACCAAATACAACTTTTGAGCTTTCAACTTGAAAGGGAGAGAAAAAAAAATGAAAGATGAGAATCAGATATTAGAGAAGTTTGTGTTTTGAATATGAAACGAGTGAAAACTTCTGAAGCCAGTTGCGGGTGTTTTATGGAGGCCTAAAGTCGGCATCCACAATGCCGACTTCAGAAAACCCTAGTCAAAGTCGGCATTCCCATTGCCGATTTCTGCCAAATTGCAGACTCCCAAAATATTCCCACTTTGACCCACTTTAACCCACTTTGACCCTTTAAACCCTAATCCGGATTTTTGCTTAACCTAAAGTCGGCATTGGTAGTGCCGACTTCAACCCAAAGTCGGCAATGCCAATGCCGATTTCACAAAAAATGGTCATTTTGGTATATAAAGTTTCCCAAATGTCATTTAGGTAGATAATGATTTAAAAGATAATTATTTGGAAAAAAAATCCACATGCGTATGTCAACAAATTCATCTAAAACTTAATTTAAATAAGTCACATGAAGTCACTCACGTGACTAGCTTTTGATCCTTGATCCGTTTATACTCCCTCCGTCCCGCCGGAAACTTCAAAAAAAAAATATGGCACAAGAATTAAGAGAAAAAGGTGATGTGTTGTGAGTGTTGATAGTTGAGTGGGAGAGAGAAAGTGGGGTAGAGAATAGTTAGTGGGTTAGTGGATGTGAGTATGAGAAGTGGGACCCACAAATTAAAAAGTATTAAAAACTTTCCATTTATGGAATGTGCAATTTCTATGGGACACCCATTTTGGTAAGTTTTGCAATTTTCGGTGGGACGGAGGGAGTATAAAACAAGTTGTTGGATGGAATGGTGACGTCGAAATAAGTGAAAAATTCAGGGAGGCCAATCAAGAAGTAAAAGAACGGCGATGAAAATAAAACTTGGTATAGTCTTTTTCGAGAGAAAAAATTGGTATATAGTTCAAGTGCCAAAAATATTAATTTCACTTCTAAATAAAATACAAACTTAAAACATATTACCTTCTCGGTGACCAGAGGCGTAGCTAGGAAGAGGGTAAGAGGGGCAGTTGCCCCCATTAGTTTTGAGAGAAAAAAAATTTACTAGTGCAAAATCTTTAAATTTTTGAGGGTATAGTGTAATTTTGTAAAACTTGCCCCCATTGATATATAAGAAAAATTACACTAAGATTCATTTTGCCTCCTTTGCAATTCTTGCCCTTATTGAGAAAATTTCCTGGCTCCGCCACTGTCGGTGACAGACATCAGGGACATGGTACATGCACCCTATTTGGACAAGAAAAAAGAAATATTGTACTCCCTCCGTCCCATGACTATGTGGACAAAATAGATTTTACACGGAATTAATGAAATATAGTAGTGAGTAGTTGTCGTGAGTGTGAAAAGTGAAGTAAAAGAAAAAAAGTGGGGAATGAAATAGTAGGTTGATTGGTGTTGCAAGTATAAAATTAAAATATGAGAGAAAATGAGGGACCCGGAACCGCTCCACCGAGTTAGCTCCACCTCTCCACCAAACGGCTCCGATCAAGGCCACATACACACACAAATCAGGGGGGCCAAGATGATTTCAATTTTTTGTGGGTCCCACCGAGCTCGGCATCATCTCAACCGTTGGGTGTAGGTAAAATGATGTGGCTCCAATCTCCACCATTGGGTGGAGCTAACTCTTGGGTGGAGCGGTTCCAAATTCAGAAAATGAGAGAGATAAATAGTAAAGATTATTTGTCATTTTAAGAAAATGTAACTTATCAATGAATCGTTCAAAAAAAAAATTGTCCGCGTAGTTACAGAAACTCGGAAAGTATGTTTGATCCTGCAAAAAGACATAAATGTCCTCTCTTAGATTGGAGTCGAGATCTCATGTACCACTTTTGTGTGCCACTCCATGTACCACTTCTAATCTAACCGTTTACATGTTTTCATAATATTACAATAATACCACTCTTAACAATTGTGAGCCATTAAATCACTTGTGGCACATGAAATGGCACACAAAGTGGTACAAAGGATTTGGACTCCTTAGATTGTCCCAAATCTCTTACCCCTTAAGACCATTTGCAATGGGTTGTTTAATGGGCTATTGAATGGTGGTCAGCAATGGAATGGGCTGCAATGGGGGTGTTGGAAGAGGTGTTGAACAAGGAGGGTGTTGGTCGTATTGGGTATGCTTATTATAAACCACTCCTATTACCTAGATTTGATTGATCTCATAACCTAATTTTATCTTTTTGTGGACTTTAGGATATATTGTAAGAAGTGTTAAACTTCATTTTTAGAATAGTCCACTTTGATAGTATAGGCTTTAGATTGATAGGCTGAAAATTTTCTAAGTCTGGAATTTTAGTGGTCAAGACCTTGACCGTGAATTCACTTGACCGTGGTAGACCACCTGACCGTGGAAGACCACTTGACCGTGAATCACTTGACCGGAAGTCAGTGACCGTGAGCTTTGTGGCATATCTTGACAGGTCACATTTGACCCCTCGACCGCAAGCCACTCGACCGTGAGGCCTTGACCGCAAATGATGAAGTTGTCCAAGAACCCAAGTTTGTTCAAACTTAACCATGGTCAAACTATGGTTAGTTTAGAACGTTGCAGAACTTGGATCCCAAGTAATTCAAATTTGAATTCATCTAAGTGGGACCACCTCTTATCTGCAAAAAGGACAAACTCAGATCGAGCTCCAATCAGAATTCAACAGCTCATTGTCCTTCAAATTGGAGCCCAAGTAAATCCAACAGCTATTTTCTCATTCAAGGCTATAAATAGCCCTTAAGTTCTTCATTGAACTGTGCTGAGATTCTAAGAGAGAAATTGTTGTTGAAATACTTGGTGATTGAAGATCATACTCAAGATTTTCAGAATCCTTTGAATCTTCAAAGAACTCACCTTCAAACCTTCAAATATCTCCAGCAACATACAAGTCATCTCAAGCCTTGTAACACTTAAGATTCATTAGGCTCTACAATCACTTAGATTTTAAAGAGCTTATGATTCTTACACACACTCACCCCAATTGATCAATCACATAGATTGCATCAAAAGGGATACACTGGTCTAAGTCTAGGATTTATTCTTCATAGAAAGTAGGTGTTGATTCAAAGCTTCATCTCTGTAATCTCTACACTCAAGAATCAATATATACCTCCATTCAAAATCCAAGAGTGACCAACTTGGTAAATGACGTAGATCTTTTAACAGATCGAACCTTTCCAAATACTTGTGTCATTTTACTTTCTGCAAATTTACCTTCAAGTATTGTTCATCTTGTTCTTCACTTGTTCATATTAATTTTGTTTGTCGTTTAGTGTTTGATCCTTCAGATATTCAAACGTATTGTGAATTGTGTTTGTTTGTTCTCCACATTGCCTAAGTTAAAATCTGACTAACTTATCTTTTGCCAAAAACTTCTAAGACAACAACTTTCAATCTCTCAACCATCTGACCGCAAATCCTTGACCGCATCTTTCTTGACCGGAACTACCTGACCGTGAGAAAGAATCCACTTAGAGATTTTCATCAAAAACAACCTTACCTTACTTCTATCGAAAACTTCCGCTGTGCATATTACATCTTGACCGCACGGTTTATTACTTGACCGCAAACTCAAGATTGGAAGCACTTGGTTGAATTTTGAAAAAGGGTTGAAATTTTAAGTAGGCTATTCACCCCCCCCCCCTCTAGCCTCCTTTCATACCCTTGTTGTGTCTTTGGGACCAACAAGTGGTATCAGAGCAAACACCTTTATAAAACTTCTGTTTTTCAAGCTTAACAGCTTGGGTGCCGATTCGAAATGGCAAGTCAGAAAACTATGGCAACGGTTAACTTCACTCACGTTCCAGCGTTCGACGAATGGACCGATGAAGGGAAAAGACTGGTTGGAATGGATGTGAAATCAAAGAGCATACTTTTGAGTACCTTGAGTACGTCACAGCGTCGACAGATCATGGAATGTTCTACTGCAAAAGAACTTTGGGATGCAATTGAAGATTACATCGAAGGAGACCAAGCTTGCAAGGAAAGCAAAAAGTTTGCAATCCAAAGAAGATTCAACAACTTTGCTAAGATCCCCGGTGAATCACTAAGAGCCACTTATGATCGTTATTGTGAGATCGTGAGTACTTATACAGCACTCGGACAGAAGCTTACCAAGAAAGAAATCAATGTTAATTTTCTTGCCGCTCTTGGTTCGCAATATCTACACAAAGGAAACACTCTTGAAGATACCAAGTTACTAGATGATATATCTCTCAGAAGCCTCTATGCCAACCTCAAGGTCTTTGATATCAAGCTTAACAACATTGCTGAAATAGAAGGAAAAACAAAGAACTTATCGTTGGTTGCACAAAAGGAAGAAGTGATCGAGAAAGAAGATCCAAAAATCTCCACATCTGATTTATTAGATATGGATGATGATGACTTTGCTATGTTCGTGAAAAGATTCCAAAAGTTCAGAAAGACAGCAAGACCCGGATCATCAAGCAAAACTCCAACAAGGTTCTCAAGGAGAAACTCAACAAGTAAGAAAGAATACTCCAACTTCTCAAAGAATAAAGAGGATCTTGTTTGTTTTAATTGCAGGAAACCCGGTCATTTCGCATCAGAATGCCCAATTCCCAAATATGAGTATATGAAGAAGAAAAGCAACTTCAATCCAAGATACTCAAAGCAAAAGGGGATGGTTGCTGAAGAGGACTCTACCACAAAAGAGTTAGAAGAAGGTCACATCTGTTTGGTCGTTCAGTCCGATGATGAGGATGATAATAAAAGTCGTCGCTCACCAAATGCAAAACCTAAACGGATAAGTTATACGGCCGATGAACTTGCAGAAAAAGGATTCCTAACTCCGGTTCAAAAGAATGGTGATCTTCTATTTTCAAGATGTGATGTGAGTGCAACAAAGAAGGCTCTACTAAACCCCAAAGTAAAGGAAGTTCTGTCTACCACACCACAAGTCAAATTTGACATTTCCCCCGATGGACAAGAAAAGATGTTTGCAAAAGCTGAACAGGTCCTCTGCTTAATGGCTGGACACTTCAAGGATAAATCAAGTTTATGGTATCTTGATAGTGGCTGCTCAAGGCACATGACCGGAGATATCAATTTATTGGAAGAGGTCCGTGAAGAAAAAGGGCCATCAGTAACCTTCGGAGATAATAACAAAGGAAAGACTGTAGGATATGGAGTCATTCGTAAAGGAAAAATCACCATCCAAGAAGTCTCTCTAGTTATTGGACTACAACACAATCTACTCTCAATATCTCAGTTCTGCGACAAAGGATTGCAATGCCACTTCACTTCAAATTTCTGTCTCATCAAAGATGGCATATCCGGCGTCACTTTGCTCAAAGGGATTCGTAAGAAAAATGTTTATGTTGTTGATTTTAATTCATCTTGCATTTCTTCTAATCTCTGTTTTGTAGCAAAGAATGTTAGTGAGAATAGTTGGCTGTGGCATAAAAGACTAAGTCACTTAAACTTCAAGTATCTCTCCAAGATTGGTAGAGAAAATCTAGTTCGTGGTCTACCCAAAGTAGCTGATCACCACGATGAGAAGTGCACATCATGTCAACTAGGCAAACAACCGAAGGTGTCTTTCTCCAGCAAGACCACACCCTCAACTTCTAGATGTTTGCAACTGCTACATATGGATTTGTTTGGACTTGTTACTACCGCAAGTATTGGAGGAAATAGATATACCTTAGTTGTGGTAGATGACTACTCAAGATATACGTGGGTCGAGATGATGAGCTCCAAAGATGATTGTTATGACATTTTGACCGCACTCTTTAGACAGCTCCAAACACAAAAGGAAGATGACATCGTTAGTGTTCGATCCGACAACGGTACAGAATTCAAGAACAACGGTGTTGCTCAATACTGTGATGATCATGGTATTGACCACAACTTCTCTGCTGCTGGAGTTCCACAACAAAACGGTGTAGTAGAAAGAAAGAATAGAACGTTGATAGAGGCCGGAAAAACCATGATTACTGAAGCAAAGCTACCTCAATACTTTTGGGCTGAAGCCGTCAATACAGCATGCTTCACTCAGAATAGATCCCTCATTAACAAGACCTACAATAAAACTCCTTATGAACTTTGGAGAGGAAGAACCCCCAACATAGCATACTTCAAGATATTTGGATGCAAATGCTCCATACTCTACAACGGTAAAGAACATCGAGGTAAATTTGCTCCTAAGGCCGATGAAGGTATATTTATTGGGTATGCTAAACACTCAAAAGCTTTTCGTGTATTTAATAAAACCACTCTTAAGATAGTTGAATCTGTTCATGTTACTTTTGATGAACATTCTCTCCTTGAGCCACATATGGCTCCAAATGTTGCTGATGATTTTGTTGAGCTTAATGAGACAGGTACAACTCAACCACAAAATCAATCAACTCAAGGAAACCCATCTACCTCAACTGCACCTCTATCTACCTCATATGAAGCACCAGAAACTATCACATCTGCTGCTACCTCAAATGGAGTTGAAGTTGAAACACCCATCAATGTGGAAGAACCTATCCCTCAAATTACTTATGATTGGGATGGCACAAATGATGTACCACTAGAAGATTTACAACCACCATCAACTCAACCAGATATACCTCAAGAAGTTCGTGAGGTTAGAGATCACCCAATTCAGAATATCAATGGTGACTTGCATTCTGGTGTTCGAACAAGAAGATCAAACTATGATGCACTTACAGCATTTATATCTCAAGTTGAACCCAAGAAAGTTGATGAAGCACTCCAAGACTCAAGTTGGGTTGTTGCTATGCAAGAAGAGCTCAATCAATTTGAAAGATGCAAAGTTTGGACCTTAGTTCCAAGGCCACAAGATCAAGGAGTGATTGGTACAAAGTGGGTGTTCCGAAACAAGATGGATGAGAATGGAAGCATCACAAGGAACAAAGCTAGGTTGGTTGCACAAGGATATAGACAAGAAGAAGGCATTGATTATGATGAAACATTTTCCCCCGTTGCAAGACTCGAAGCTATAAGGATATTCTTAGCTTATGCCTCTTGTAAAAGATTCAAGCTATATCAAATGGATGTGAAGAGTGCATTTCTCAACGGAGAACTTCAAGAAACAGTCTTTGTTGCTCAACCGCCCGGATTTGAAGACCTCAAATTTCCAAATCATGTCTACAAACTCCGTAAAGCTTTATATGGACTCAAACAAGCTCCACGTGCATGGTATGATACTCTATCTAAATTTCTCCTAGAGAAAGGCTTCAAGCGTGGTAAGATTGACCCAACTCTATTCATTGCTAAATATCATGATCATACTTTATTAGTTCAAATATATGTAGATGATATTATTTTTGGCTCTACTAATGAATTGTTGTGTAAGCGATTTGAGAAACTAATGAAAAGCAAATTTGAGATGAGCATGATGGGAGAATTAACATTCTTCCTTGGCCTTCAAATTAAACAATGTGCTAAAGGCATCTTCCTCAATCAAGCAAAGTACACAAAGGACCTTATCAAGAAATTTGGACTTAAAAATGCAAAGGCATACGACACTCCTATGGCTACTGGTAACAAGCTAGATAAAGACTTGAAAGGTAAGAAGGTTGATCAAACCTTATATCGAGGTATGATTGGCTCTCTCCTCTACTTAACTGCTAGTAGGCCAGATATCATGTTTAGTGTTTGCGTTTGTGCTCGTTATCAAGCTGATCCTAGAGAAGCACATCTTATTGATGTTAAACGTATTATTCGATATCTATCTGGGACTATTAACCTTGGACTTTGGTACTCCAAAGATTCAAATTTTGATCTTATAGGTTACTCAGATGCAGATTATGCAGCATGTACAATAGACAGGAAAAGCACAAGTGGAACTTGTCATTTCCTTGGAAATCGACTCGTTTCATGGGCAAGCAAGAAACAAGCCTCAGTCTTTGTATCTACCACAGAAGCTGAATATATAGCTGCTGGAAGATGCTGCTGCCAAGTGCTCTGGATGAAGCAACAATTGGTTGACTACGGAATCAACGAAGAAAATTGTCCAATCTTTTGTGACAATACATCTACCATTGCTGTCTCCAACAACCCTGTCATGCATTCAAAAACCAAACACATTGATATCAAGTACCACTTTCTCAAGGATCATATGGAAAAAGGTAATATCCATCTAGAGTATGTGAGTACTGACAATCAAATTGCAGATATTCTCACCAAGGCTCTTGATTCGAAGAGATTTAGGTATCTTAGAGGAGAAATGGGCATGCTAGAACTTTAATTACTTGTCCATATATTTTGATTGTGCTAATGTCGTATGTTCTATCCAAGTTCAACACCAAGTAGGTCACGGTCAACACCCTTACCGGTAAAGCAATCACGATCGATACATTAAAATCCATCAGGTATACCGACCGCATCATTGTTGACCGCAAAATACTCCGACCGCATGAAAGAATGAAATTTGTTCAAAGGATTTGGAGAAGCCTACCGCATGAAAATGATGACATTGGTTCACTGCTTTAGAGAAGCATTCATAGGCCAAGGTAATATCTTGACCGCATGAAGTCACAGTCAAGTACCTGACCGCAAAAAGCTAGGTGACCAGGTAAGTGTTTCTAACTTAGCAAATTTTAGGATCATCTTAGTCATCCAAAGGGGTAATTCCGTAATTTCCTCTTTTCCCTCGTTTTCATTTAATTCAAATCATTTGCAATTAATTTTATTCCCCTATTTATGTCCGCCGTCACTATCCATGCATTTATGGCGAAAGGACATCTCTGGTCAAATCCCTGAATTTGCAGAGTTACCCTCCCACTTCTCTGCACAAACGGTTCCACTACCTCCTTAACCTCCACCTCTCTGCATAATACTTTTCAGAAACCACCCTCCACTTTCTCTCTCTACTCTTTGTCTCTCTCTATTTCTCTCTCTACACTCCCAGTTCTCTATCTCTCTCTCACATTTGATTCTCTCTACATTCCTCTTTATAAATGGCCCCCAAATCAACCCAACCTACAAAATCAACAAAGAAATCACTTGATTCACACTCTGAAGATACCATGGTATGATTTCTTGACCCAAAACTCTTCTATTTTCAGTTTTCATTTTTCGTTTTTGGCGGGTTTTTACAACCCTTCTTATTCTAATGTCATGATTCAATTTCTGGGTTGTTATATGCTATGATAATGCTTATTCTAGTTCATTTCATGATTTCGAGTTCAATATAATGTTTAGATTCAAAGTCTAGTTGATAAATCTTCTTGTGCCATGTAAATTTTTCAAAGCTTTTGTTAATGTTCTTCATTTTGCCCTTTCATATTCTGATGATTATTGTGCCCTTGATAATGAAATTGATGATATTTAGGCGTGTAATCGGTTTTTGTGCTCATTTTGATGTAATTTTTATGGATTTTCATGCTCTAAATCATTTTCTGGGTTTTTCGCCATGTACAGTGCTCTTCGTGCTCATATGATGTTCTTCATGTTCTTGATACTGTTCACTTTTTGATCTTTAAATCTTGTTACACACATTAATTAGGTGTTTGTGCGTGTTTTGTTCATTTTTCACGATTTTTTTGTCCAAGTGTTTACTCCTATCGACCGCACCTTCTTTGACCGCTATGCTCGACCGCCTCTTTGTCAACCGCGTACCTTGTTAACTTCTCTATTTTTTTCAGGATGAAAAATCATTTATTCCTGGCTGTGTAATGGACTATAATGACTTAATGAATGATGCCATTGGAAGGCATATTATCAAGCGTATGACCAAATCTGGCATTCTTAACTTCTTTACTATGCCTCAACCATTCCATCTCCCTGCCGCAGTTGGAGAATTCCACTCAACCGCCAAGGAGATCAAAGGAAGGGATGAACAGAACAAGCCTCTCAACCGGATTGCCGCTGAAGTCTATGGCCAGAAACTTGAGATTGACTACACTGATATTGCTTCAGTACTTGGCCTGGACATTGATTTTGAATCTCCTGAATCACTGACCACCAAAGAATACAACGATCTCGCTGAAAGACTGATTGGATCAACAGACGTGTGCACTCCCTACCGGAAGACCTTTCCTGAAATCATGTACTATATTGGGCACCTGGTTGGCCACGGTCTGCTTTGCAAGAGTGGCAACCACGGTAACTTCAACACCACCCAGTGGCACCTATCTGCAGCCATCTACCTGGGTAGAAAAATGAATTGGCCCATGATTCTGTACAAACTGTTAGTGGATCAAGTCAATGATTATAACAAGCAGCTACGTGAGAAGGCCCCGACCAAGTATAAGAAGAATACCAGGATGCTTTCCTTTCTCTTCAAGTATACTCCTGAAATCAGGAAGGAGTATGCTAAAGACAAGCATGCCAAGGTAACCATCTCTCTATCTAGGGTCTTTGACATTAAGACCATGAGATCAACATTCAGAAATCGTTTTGGTGACGTTCAATATCAAGAATATCATGCTCGTGATCCTAAAGAAAAGTATGTCCCTCCGAGTTACATAAAAGCTGCTAGAGAAGCTCTTGGTATTGATGATCCTGGTAAATCCACCTCTGTTCAAGATGAGGATGAAAATGAAGCTGAGGAAGAACAAGAATCCAGAAGAGTTAAAGGAAAAGGTATTGCAAGTGGCTCGACCGCTCCTCCCAAACCCAAACCTTTGACAGGAATTGTTATCAAAGAGCCCTCAACCGTTAAGCCTCCTTCCAAAATCATTCCTGCTGTTCCAGTTAAAGCCAAGCCAACCGCACCGCTCTCAAAATCCACTGTCTCCAAACCAACCGTGTCCTCTCCGACCGTTCCATCCAAATCCTTCAAGTCAAAGTCTTCTGCACTCCCCGCTTCGTCTCAGGGGGAGAAATCCAAGAAAAGAGATCTTTCTCTAAGTCCCGTTCAAACAGCAAAGAAATCCAAGATTTCAAGACCACCTCCTTCGACCGCATCTCCAGTATTCACTCCATCCGGTTCACCTATGCAGAGTGACCGTGATGATGATGTTGAAATAGCTCCTACTCAACCGCAACGTCAAAGGGTCAAGCATACTCTTGAGTTAGTTGATGAACCAGATGATGTGGAATTGGTAGAATCAAGTAGTGAATCTGGTAATCAAGAAATTGAAGCTAGTGTTGGTAAAAATGCTGAGAAACTGTTGATGTTGATAGTCCTGATTTTAGTGATGAAAAAGTTGATGACCAAACTGTTGATAAGGCTGAGTTTCAGGGTCACGGTCAAAATGTCGACCGTGTACCCAGTGATCATGATGATGATGTGTTAGTTAAATCTCCTGCTCTCTCTCCTCCTAGAACTACTCAAGCTGCGACCGCATTTGATAGCTCGGTCGATCCTTTGGCTCATCTACTGACCGCAGTTGAGACTTTAACACAAATCAATCTTGATACTCAGAGTGAGGTTGCAAAGCTTGCTGCAAACCAAGTTAAGTTACAGAATGAGATTGATCTGCTCAAGGCTTCAGTTGTTGAGACCATTAAGGGGGAGAGTCAGAATATAACAAAGGCCATTCTTGAAAGCCTAGCTGCCATGAACCCCAACATTGCCTCGACCGCATCCTCCTCTACCGCTCCTCTTACCCATGCTGACCTCAAGGAAGAGCTCAAGTCACAATCTTTCGCTATTGACCGTTCTGTGGTCAAGATTATTGAAGGAGCTGGGTTGGAGCTGACCAAGGCAATGACCCATGATAAGAATTTTTTTGTTTGAGAAAATGGATAAAGTAAAATCCTCTCTCAAGGCAGAGATCAATGCCTGTATTTCTGTAGGATTGCTATCGGTCGCCGACAAGTTTGTACCAAAAATAGAAGCTATGAGGCAAGCCATGCAAGTCCACACTCAAAGGCTAGAAGGTCAAACTTCTAAAATTGATAGGGTTTATGAAATTTCTAACTCAAATGTGCAAGAAGTGATAAGCAAAATTTCTACCCTACAATTGACCGTGGACAACCTTACTAGCTCTCAAGCCTCATCCTCTCAAAATCAGGCGACCGGGCATGGAAGCAGGATTGCTAGAGAAGAAGAAGATGAAGGTGAAGATAGTTTTGAATTTCCAACTGTAAACAACTCAGACTTCCTGGAAGTAAATGACCTCAAGGACCCCATCATCATACCTGGAGTTGGCCTCTCAACTAAGCTTTGCTACTTTAAAGGAGATCCATATCTTGGTAAATCGCACCATTTGAACTGACCGTGTGTGGTCATGTTGAAACAATTTGTTAATGTTTGTCTCAAAACAATTTTTATTTCTGTTTGTTTTTTATTTGGGTTTGTAAAACTTTAATCTCTTTTGTCTGCACTCCTCACTTTAATGGTTATACTTTTGTGGAGTGCCTCTTGAATGTTAGTTTGATGCATTTGCTTACTTATTGTTATTTTCTCTAAAAATGCATTCAAACCTTATATGTCTATCTTGCTAGGATTAGTATTTTTTATCCTTTTAGGCTGATAGAAATCTATGACACTGGCTTAGAGTGTGCATTGACTTGGGGCATAAAATTAATAAAATATTATTTTCTTGAAAACATGTTATTACCAAGTACAATGAATTAGCCTTTGTTATAGTAGGTAATGGTCTCAATCAAATAGGGGGAGATTGTTGGGTATGCTTATTATAAACCACTCCTATTACTTAGATTTGATTGATCCCATAACCTAATTTTATCTTTTTGTGAACTTTAGGATATATTGTAAGAAGTGTTAAACTTCATTTTTAGAATAGTCCACTTTGATAGTATAGGCTTTAGATTGATAGGCTGAAAATTTTCTAAGTCTGGAATTTTAGTGGTCAAGACCTTGACCGTGAATTCACTTGACCGTGGTAGACCACCTGACCGTGGAAGACCACTTGACCGTGAATCACTTGACCGGAAGTCAGTGACCGTGAGCTTTGTGGCATATCTTGACAGGTCACATTTGACCCCTCGACCGCAAGCCACTCGACCGTGAGGCCTTGACCGCAAATGATGAAGTTGTCCAAGAACCCAAGTTTGTTCAAACTTAACCATGGTCAAACTATGGTTAGTTTAGAACGTTGCAGAACTTGGATCCCAAGTAATTCAAATTTAAATTCATCTAAGTGGGACCACCTCTTATCTGCAAAAAGGACAAACTCAGATCGAGCTCCAATCAGAATTCAACAGCTCATTGTCCTTCAACTTGGAGCCCAAGTAAATCCAACAGCTATTTTCTCATTCAAGGCTATAAATAGCCCTTAAGTTCTTCATTGAACTGTGCTGAGATTCTAAGAGAGAAATTGCTGTTGAAATACTTGGTGATTGAAGATCATACTCAAGATTTCCAGAATCCTTTAATCTTCAAAGAACTCACCTTCAAACCTTCAAAGATCTCCAGCAACATACAAGTCATCTCAAGCCTTGTAACACTTAAGATTCATTAGGCTCTACAATCACTTAGATTTTAAAGAGCTTCTGATTCTTACACACACTCACCCCAATTGATCAATCACATAGATTGCATCAAAAGGGATACACTGGTCTAAGTCTAGGATTTATTCTTCATAGAAAGTAGGTGTTGATTCAAAGCTTCATCTCTGTATTCGGTACACTCAAGAATCAATATATACCTCCATTTAAAATCCAAGACTGACCATCTTGGTAAAGGACGTAGATCTTTTAACAGATCGAACCTTTCCAAATACTTGTGTCATTTTACTTTCTGCAAATTTACCTTCAAGTATTGTTCATCTTGTTCTTCACTTGTTCATATTAATTTTGTTTGTCGTTTAGTGTTTGATCCTTCAGATATTCAAACGTATTGTGAATTGTGTTTGTTTGTTCTCCACATTGCCTAAGTTAAAATCTGACTAACTTATCTTTTGCCAAAAACTTCTAAGACAACAACTTTCAATCTCTCAACCATCTGACCGCAAATCTCTGACTGCAAATCCTTGACCGCATCTTTCTTAACCGGAACTACCTGACCGTGAGAAAGAATCCACTTAGAGATTTTCATCAAAAACAACCTTACTTTATTTCTATCGAAAACTTCCGTCGTGCATATTACATCTTGACCGCACGGTTTATTACTTGACCGCAAACTCAAGATTGTAAGCACTTGGTTGAATTTTGAAAAAGGGTTGAAATTTTAAGTAGGCTATTCACCCCCCCCCCTCTAGCCTCCTTTCATACCCTTGTTGTGTCTTTGGGACCAACAGGTCGGCTTCAACAGCCGTTGAAGCAGAAAGTGGGCCACCAAAGAGGACACGCATCAGGCTTCCATTGGGCCAGACGTGGCGCGTGCATTACACGCGCTGGCAAGGCGAGTCGCCTTTGCGCGTGGGCGTGGGATGCCTCAGCCTCAATCATTTTCCGACACTTGTCTCTCTGGTTGGACCAAAAATGATTTTTCACCCATTTTTTTGTATCCGAATTATCTTATTAAAAACCAAAAAAAAAAAAAAAAAAAAAACACCAAAATTCGACATTTTTTTTCTCTACAAGTAGATGTAAATTTCATTAGATTTCGACAAAAAAAAATCCTCTTTTTTGTTTAATAATAATTATTGTTATTTCTCGTATTTATTTAATTGAAATTAAAAAAAATAATTTAAGCATAATTTTTTAAATATAAACGATAATAATAATAATAATAATAATTATTATTATTACTATTTTACTAATCATAAAAATAAAAGATATAAAATAAAATAAAAGTGGTGGGGTAGGATGATGAGTTGGGAGGGTGTTGAATGGAAAGTGTTAAATAAGCCATTGGAAGGTATAAAAATTAATGGGTTATTGAATGAGTAGGTGGATGGAGAGAGAAGATGAGTTGGAGTGATAAAGTGAGTGTTGAATGGAAAGTGGGTATTTAACCACGGTGGATGGTCTAAGTGGATGGTCCACGTGGCAGGAACCCATTCCTACTCGTACTGATTACTCTTTGTGGGGCCCAAATGTTGGGTAACTGATTGAGCTTGTGACAGATGTCCAATTTCCCTATTGTCAATTTATCGACCAACCGACCGTGGTTGGATTTTGCATTGTATTCGTCCGGAAATTATCAAGTACAAATAAAAATGGCAAATTATATATTACTCCTTCTATCTCAAAGTATATGTTCACCTTCTCATATGTCTTGAATATTATAAAGATGACAAATTACATATACGTATCGTTTACTCTAATAATCTAACCCATCCACAGAGATAATATTCCTACTCTTAGCTCCAACGTAATTGGAGTTTGACAAAGAAATTGAAAATTCGTTTATGCTAATAAAATCTCATCATATTAAAAGAACAATAAATGTAAAATGGGACGGAGGAACTAATTAATAATATTAATTAGTGGGACCCACTTTTCATACTCACATATTACTAACCCACATATTATTTCATACCCGACTGTTTCTCTCGTACCCAACTATCTACACTCACAACACATCATCTTTTTCACTTTTCCCCTTAATTCTTGTACCATGATTTTTATTTTTTTTTAAATTTAAAATGAAACGGAGGAAGTCAGATTTTGATGTTAGCCTCGTGTCTGATTTGGTAAGGTAAGGAGTACAAACATTTTTTTTTTTTTGTTTCTTTGAATAAAATAAAGAAAACAAATAAAATATTTTCTTAAAAATATTACGAGTTAATTCTATAAGATATGGAGTATTAATTTAATAAAATTGAAAAAAAAAAAAAAACGTTGGAAAGTCGTGATCACAATGTGATTGGATAATATATAAATTAAAAAAAATGGAATCTCAATATACATTGAACACATACAAGTATATATTTCTAGAATACAATAGAACGAGACATTGCACCTTATTAAAGAAGTAGTTCGATGAATTATCCTTCACCAACTTAATATTTCACTCTCACAACTTGGCCACCATTTCAATTTGCATGGGGTTCTGACATCTCTTTTTCGTATTTTTATTTTTTTTGTTTTATTTATTTGAATTTTGTTTATAAAATTCAAAATTGATAAATTTTCTGAATAACTTTCCCAGCTTACATTTAAACTAAACTGTTATAGTTGGAGAAGTTGTGTTGAAGCATCTATCAAAGAGAAAATATAGCAAAATAAATATTCAAATGTATACTTAGTCCACCCCTCTATAAATTACACTCTTTATCCAAAAAAAATTTGTTCAAAATAATGTTTCACTAAAAATTACACTTTCTCAATATTAAAACTTTAAAACTTTTTTTTTCAATGATACCACTTGCATACCCACATCAAATATCCGTTTATTACTATTACCTACCACACATCATCTCTCATACTTTACTTTCTATACTCACAACACTTTACACCACCTATGCATTCCTAATTGACGGCGTATCACAATTTTTTTTTCTTTTCAAGAAAGAACTTAAAACTGTTCTGAGTCAAATGCTAACCCAACAAAAATGTTAGCAGCAAAGAGCATATCAGATGCATGTAGGGATGGCAATTCTACCGAACCTCCGTATCCGAGACAATCCAGACCGGGATGGGTGGGTTTGATAACATCTTTCCTAAACCCGGCGGGTTCGGTAGCTTCATGAGATCCGACCGTATCCGATCCGAATAGTATTTATATTAGGTTATTTACTATTTTACCTTTACTTTCAATCATTATTACTCCCCTAACCTTGAACATGTGATTTATGGACTGTGGGAAATATAGGGGTAAGAGATGGGCCAGGCAAAAAAAAAAAAAAAAAAACTGGGCGGATTCGGATTTGCCAATCGTCGGATACGGACGGGTTCGGATACGGGTTCGGTAGCCTCGGGTCGATTACGGGTTTTGCAATATCCGGACTGTATTCGACCCGTTGCCATCCCTAGATGCATGCATTGCACAGTCTAATTTCATCACATTGGACTAACTTACTATAATACTATAATGGGCAATGCTAGGGCACAAAAGAAGTTCACAAAAATGATGCATACAAAATGAAGTGACGATATTTTATTGGTTACATCGATAGTGGACCTGACACACTCTAATTAAAAACACTATTAAATTTTGACACATCATTTTGTAGACTAAATTTTGTGACTTTATATTTACCCTATTATAATATGTAAGTAAGAGTGTGTTTTGGAGGAAACTAGTTCCTCCATAAGTTATAAAAAGTCATGTTTTAAACCCTTAATGTAATCCATCTATTATAGTAATATACAACATACATAATACAATGACCTAAAATAATACTCCCTCAGTCCTATAACTATGTGGACAAATTTCCTATTTTGATGTCTCATTGATAAGTTACACTTTCTTGAAATGACAAATAATCTTTATTATTCACCCCACTCATTCTCTCTCATACTTTCATTTATACTCACAACACCGATCAACCTACTATTCCCTACCCCACTTTCTCTATCCTACATCACTTTTTACGCTCACAACAATTGCCTATTACTATTATTCTCTTATTTTCCGTGCAAAACCCATTTTGTCAATATAATTATGGGATGGAGGGAGGGAGTATGTGGCTTATATTGAATTATTTGGGACATTTTCAAGTACCTACATCTAGGGATGACAATTTTTTATCCAATCCATTAGTCCATCCATTAACCCATTATAAAAAGAGTTATTGGATGTTATCCATTAAACCCAATAGTAGTAATGGGTATACTGGGTAAACACCCATATATACCGACAATATTAATGGATTAAATGGGTTTTTACCCGGATAACCAATGGGTTTATCCAAAAGTTTTGCACCAACCAATACTACACCTCTAACACCACCCTCTTCATCCATCCTATCCACCACCCCCAACTACCCCACCCCACCCCCACCCTACCCCACCACCCCACCCCAACTACCCCAGCACTCATATTAAAAAAAAATGAACATCTCCACCACCCCCAACTACCCCAGCACCCACCCCAACCCCACCCTACCCCACCCCACCCCGAAAAAAAAAAAAACTTCTTTTCACTCATTTAAAAAAAAAAAAAAAAAGAACATCTCCACCACCCCAACTACCCCAGCACCCACCCCACCCCCCTACCCCACCCCACCCAAAAAAAAAACTTCTTTTCATTCATATTAAAAAAAATTGATAAATGGGGAGGTGTGGGGAAATAAGGGGCGGTGGCGGCAACAACGACGATATTGGAATGGGACGTATGTGTGTAATAGTGGTATTGGGTATACCCGGGTAATATCCATTAACTAATGGATAAATGTGGGTATTATCCATTTATGCCCATTAATGTTAATGGGTATAATAGATAATACCCAAATCTACTCATTAAATTAATGGTTAAACATGAGTTTTACCCATTTTTATTCGGGATACCCATTTTGCCACCCCACCCACGTCTCAGCTGTTGGTGGGTCCGTACGTACTAAACATCGTTAGTGAGTTTCTGCAGTCGGACTGACCCGAATTGAACATAACATATTAATTGCGGTAATAATAATTGCGGTAAAGAGAGGGTAACCATGGTTAAGGAGGTGTGTACAGTTGAGTAGGAGTTCAAAGTTCAAGGTTTTTTTTTTTTTTTTTTGCGTTTGGCACATAAAAATGCTTTAAACCATTACTGTTAGTACACCTTCCTCCTTCCCTCGGTCACCTCAAACTCCCCCCCAAGTCTTTCGCCGTCTTCTTCTACTCCTCCCCCTTTCCTTTCTTCTTGGACCCTCTTAAACAATAAACACCTCCCTCGAGAATTCCATTTCGTCTTTTTAAGCTAAAATCCAACTGGGTTTTCAAGATTATTTATTTTATTTATGGTTTGATTGCATTTGGATTAGCAACTTCTTTGGTTAATTTCAAGAATTTCCATCATTGCCCACAAGAAATCAAATCTTCTACACTTAAGAAAATGAGATTTTGAAGTTGGAAAACTCCCAATTTTGATTAAAGATCTTTGCACATCTTCATGGGAGTTTGGGGTTTCTAATTTTGATTCATAAAGGTGCGTTTTTTAGTTTTTCTCTATTGATATAGAATAGTGGGTTTTGTTAGATTCATTTGATTATATTATTGAATCTCTTTTTTTTTTAATGTTTATAATTGAGTGGTTTCTTCTACTAATGAGTAATGATTGGAATGTTAGTAGAGAAAGATAATATTTTTTATTGTTATGTAATCTTAATTAGATTATGGTTTAGTATCTTTATGGTGCTATTAAACTATTGGTTTGACTGATTATTATTTTACTGATCAAGACATTACTATAAAGGGATAAGCATAGATATACTTGTATACAGACATATCTCTTAGAATACAGACATATCTATAAATAGGCAGGGTGTGTTTCTGTTTGTGTATACATATCTAAAAATTCAGCTGAAATTGTCTTATAGTGGATTTGAAAGTCACTCTTTTGATGTCATGAAATTTGTAGGTGTTATAATTAAGCCGGTTCGCACGTTTCTGATGATGTTCTTTGGGATAAGTATCAGTTTTCGTGGAGGGCAGTTTTTTGTTGTGAAATTCCTCTAATAATTCGATTTGAATTTTAGAAAGTTCTTGGTAGTATTTGTTTCAATCCCCAACATGCCCCTCTCGGAGTTTTATAGAATGGCGAAAGGGAAGACGGATGCCCCTAATGCGAAAACTACGGGTGTTTCTTATGTGTATGTGTATGTTCTCTTTAACATAGGATCATGTACCTTAATTTCCTCATTCTGATTTTTTGTTTTTGTTTTTTAAAGAGTTTTAATGGTGTTTGTGGGTTGTATATACAGGCCAGAAAATGAGTTTGTTGAATTATTATGGGAAGATGGCCAAGTTATGATGCAAGGTCAAAATAAAGATAAAAAGACCCCCGTTACTAGCAATTTTCAGTTTCTCACACCGAGAGGACGAGATAGGGATATTGGGATTTCTTCTGCAACAACATCCAAGATGGGGAAGTTTGGGGGTACGGAATTTAGTATGAGTATGCCAAATTCAGCGCCTTCAGTTGAAATGAGTTTGAATGATCAAGAAGAAGACATGGTCCCTTGGTTGAATTATCCGATTGAGGACCCTCTTGAACAAGATTACTGTTCTAACCTCTTGCCTGAAATATCCGGTGTTACTTTAAATGAGCCCTCAAACCACCATAATTTTTCATTGATGGATAATAGAGGAAATTCATCGAAGGTTTCTTCTACTTCAAGAGTTAGTCATGTATTTCCATGGACATCGCATCAAGGCACAACTATGGCACCGTCTCTTGCATCTGGAGTATCAGACATTGTTGGTGGTAATACCAGAAATAACCCTCCAGTTATATGTGGGGATTCAAGGCAAGGTCAATCTTCTTCAGGCGGGGTATCTCAAATGAAGTTGCAAAAATTAGATTCCGTCCCGCCTTGTACTAGTTCTAACTTGTTAAACTTCTCCCATTTCTCTAGACCCATTATCATGTCTAGGAGTGATAATCAGAATGGTGTACCCAATAATAATCTTCCCGCTGAGCTAAAACTTAAAGCTCCAAGTTGTGGATTACAAAAGGAAATTGGGTCCCATAGCCAGTCTAATCTGATGCCAGCCAATGTCAAATCACAGCCGTTGATCACTAAACAACTTGATGAGTCGCGTTCTGGAGAACAATTAGACACTGGTTGTAGGGAAGAAGCTATTCGTAATGATAAGGCTCCCAGTTTAGCTCTTGGTTCAATGACAGCTAAAGGCCTCCCTGACATTGAAAAACGAACCGAGCCAATTCTTGCAACTTCTTCAGTATGCTCAGGGAATAGTGCTGAGAGAGCTTCTAATGATCCGTCAAGTAATCTAAAGAGAAAACGTCGTGATACTGAAGAGTTTGATTGTCAGAGTGAGGTCTGTTACCAAGTTAAAATTACCATTCTGTCATATTTTTGTTGCTTACATCTTTCTTATAGTGTGTATAACAATATACCAAATTATGAGCAGGATGCTGATGAAGAGTCGGTGGGAGTTAAAAAAGCAGGGTCTAGTCGAGGAGGTACCGGTTCTAAGAGAAGCCGAGCTGCAGAAGTGCATAACTTATCCGAAAGGGTGAGTTGAAACCATTGAATTTTGAGTGATAACATTAAGAACGTTGCCTTATCTAACATTTATTGATTCTCAATTTCTATTGTTTCTAACAGAGGCGAAGAGATAGGATCAATGAGAAGATGCGTGCACTACAAGAACTCATACCCAACTGCAACAAGGTAAATGTTAATCTTATTGTCAATTTTATCACTCCCTGTGTCCTAATATGAATGTCCAAATTTTGTCAATTCTTGATGAAGAGCAAATTAGCACAAAATTTGAGCATTCATTGTGGGACAGAGGGACGGGGGGAGTGATTATGTTTCCGAAATTACTGACCTTCCCATTTCGAATCACAAGGTGGACAAAGCGTCAATGCTTGATGAGGCTATTGAGTATTTGAAGACACTTCAGCTTCAAGTACAGGTAAAGCTTCTAGTTTTGTAATTGCATTAAACTCCCTCCGTCCCAAAATGATCTTCCCATTTGGCTATTCAAACTTTTCAAAGATATGAAGTTGTGAACACTTGCTTCACTAGCCATGTTTTGTTTATGCACTTTTAAGCCTAAATTGTAGAAATGGGAAAAACTTTTTGGGGAAATGAAAAACGGCAAATGAGAAGATCATTTTGGGACAGGAGTACATTTTCACGATTTGAAGATTCTTCTTAACCATTCAACAAGTTTTTTCTTAAAAGATTTGATTGAGAACTTATTCATAGCATATACATGAATGTTTCATGCAGATAATGTCAATGGGATCGGGATTATGCATGCCCCCGATGATGTTCACAGCTGGGATGCAACACATGCATGCTGCTCATGTGCCTCATTTCTCACACATGGGTCTTGGAATGGGAATGGGTATGGGAATGGGTATGGGATTTGGGATGGGAATGTTTGATATGAATGGTGGGTCCCAAGGACGACCCATGATTCCTATGCAAGGACAACGTTACCCTTCCCCACATATTCCCTCGCTCTCTAGTTATCCACCTGGGTCAAACCTTCAGAATTTTTTCGGGCATCCTAGTCAAGGGATTCCTATGTCATTTCCACAAGGTGGTACGGTTCCTATGCAGGGAAGGCCTCCTATGAATCAAACTGCTATAGGATTGAATGTCTCGAGTTCTGGGCCTCATGTGGAAGTTGGAAATGTTGCTTCAAATTTGAACTCAAAGAATTTGGAGCAGAATGCCAGCTCACAACCGATGCAGATTGCTGAAAATAGCAACTCACTGAGCCAGCCATCTAGTCAGGTTTGTGATAATATTGTTATTGGTTATTGCTTTATGAACTGTTGATATGAGTTTCTGGATTGTTGTTAAAATTATGAGAAGGATTTGTAGCGAAACATACATTAAGAAAGACTAAAAGAGTATCTTTGAGCAAATTAAATTGAAATGGACCCTTTTTGGCATTAGATTATGTATCCTAGGCGAACCCACCTTCTTCTGGATTATCAAGGCGTTAATTTTTAAACTTGACCCACGCTTACAAAATCTAATATTTATTTGTAAATCTAAGTTCTTTTCTGAGAAAAAGGAAACTAATACTACTTCCGTCCCAAAATGTTGTTCCCTCATTTTTTGACGTTAGTATGAAGGAACTTTGAGCAATAATTTAGCTTAATATAATGGTGTATCAATAACAAGTTTTATATTGTCATTAGGATAAATAAATAAATTATTTATCCTAATGACAATATAAAACTTGTTATTGATACACCATTATATTAAGCTAAATTATTGCTCAAAGTTCCTTCGTACTAACGTCAAAAAAAGAAGGAACAACATTTTGGGACGGAGCGAGTATTCAGATTTTGTTTCAAAGATAAAGATCTAGCCATTCTGTCAGAAATACGTACTATGATGTGAACTATTTTTGAAAGACAAAACTGAGAACTGATTTGGTATTCACAAAAAAAAAAACAGGTTTGTATATTTGTTAGATAAGTTACTCTTTCATAGTACAAGTATGTGTTCCAAATTTTTTTTGTTATTTTTGATAGCAATTAAACTAACATATTCCCATAATGTTTTGAGATAGAAGTACTCATAAACCGTTCTTGTGAATGACAATAATTGTATGTTTATATGATAAAAAAGTTGCTATATACTCCCTCCGTTCCGGATTGATAGTCCTATTTATTTTTTATGTCAATACAATTGAACTTTGACCAAATATTCATGTCAATCTAATCATCCAATTGGATTTCTAGAAATTGTTATTGACAAATCACTTAATGATATTTATCAACACAATTTTCAGAATTTCACTAGGATGATTAGATTGACATGAATATCTTGTCAAAGTTCACTTGTGTTGACATTTGAAAACCAAATGGGAGGATCCTTCCGGGACGGAGGTAATATTGAATTTCCCATCTATATTCTCCCAAAAATCAAGCATCTTAGTAAAACCATAAAATGCTTTAACAGAGTCCTATCTATTCGTTGATGCTTAGTGCACATTAACAGATCAATTCAGTGCTACTACTTTATTTCAATTTTCTGATTTATTTGGTGTGAGTGCGGTTGTGCACACACAATGAGCGATCTTATTTTATTATGATCCCTGCATTTTTTGCGTTAAGAAAAAGGAAGGAGACCTCGTCCATGTGTTGTATAGCACTCTGCTGACCTTGAGAAATCCAAATCTCATAATGCAATTAACTTTATTCATAACAATTTATTCTTTAATCGTCGCAAAGCACTTTACATTGTGTCTTTTCAAGTGCATTTTATCTTTTTGTGGCTTTGATTAATTAATCAGAGTATATATTTATGGGTTAATGACAATTTAGACCCTGAAGTATAGTACCACCCTTCCAATCGAACCTTGGGAGTCTTTTTTCGCCAATTTAGGCCTTAAGGTAAAAAATGTTCGCCACGTTAGGCCTTTTTGACGATTTTCGTCAGAAAAGTCAGTTAAAGGACCTAAATGAAAAGTTTAAACTTTGTAAGGCTAAAAATCAAAATGTTTATTTTTTATGCAGAAAATCAAAATAATTATTAAAATATTGAATAAAAGGGTTTTTAAATTATTTTGAAAATATTAAATAATAAAAAATAAATAAACTCAATAAATAAATTTTATTTTATTTACAAACGTAATAATAAACATAATTTTTTTTTTTCACATGTACCAAAAAAGATTTCATCAAAAAGAAGTCATCAAATAAATTAAGACATTAAAGTATTTATTTTTATCATCCACTTAATTTATAGTTTTCTTTTATTCAGTCTTTATTATTGATATTAAATTAATAAAAAACAATTTTTTGAAAAATAAATATTAAATATGAGACAAGTTGAGCCCGTAGCTGCTACGTTATTGATGTCGTGGTTGATTTGGTTGAATGTGTAAGCGAACGGAGGAATTAGTGTTTTAGTGTGTGTTATGGGGTAAAAAGGGAAGATGGATAAACTTGTCTTATACTTCCTCCATCCCAAACTTTTGGTTACCAAAATTGAATGCACGGAGATTAAGAAAAAAGTAGGTGGTGTGAGTGAGAATGAGAGAGAAAATGAGGTAGTGGATAGTTGTTGTGAGTGGGAAGGAAAGAGAAAATTGAGCATTTTGGGTAAGTAACCAAAAGTATGGGACGCCTAAAAAGGAAATTAGTAACCAAAAGTTTGGGACGGAGTTTAATATTTATTTTTCAAAAAATTGTTCTCTTATTAATTTAATATCAATAATAAATATTGAATAAAAGAAAATTATAAATTGAGTGGGTGATAAAAAATAAATACTTTAATGCCTTAATTTATCTGATGACTTCTTTTTTATGAAATCTTTTTTGGTACATGTGAAAAAAGATTTATTATGTTTATAAAATAAAATTTATTTATTGATTATCTTTTATTTTTATTACTTAATATTTTCAAAATAATTTAAAAACCCTTTTATTCAATATTTTAATAGTTATTTTGATTTTTGGCATAAAAAATAATTATTTTGATTTTTAGCCTTACAAAGTTTAAACTTTTCATTTAGGTCCTTTAACTGACTTTTCTGACGAAAATCGTCAAAAAGGCCTAACGTGGCGAACATTTTTTACCTCAAGGCTTAAATTGGCGAAAAAAGACTCTCAAGGTTCCATTGGAAGGGTGGTACTATACTTCAGAGTCTAAATCATCATTAACCCTATATTTATTTGTGCAACAGCAATTTCAAACAGAAAATGAGGGTGCTGACAAGTCTTCTTTTCCGGGAAAAAATGATCCAGCAGTGGCAGACGGGGGTGGTAATACAGCTGTTATAACTAATTCCAATGACAGCTTACCCTAGCCGGTGAGTTTGAATTTTAATATATTTATTAATTAAATGAACTTCACTTTTTTTTTTCTTTTTCATATTTTATACTACTGGTGCCTTAAATAAACATAATGACTGAAAAAAAGAAAATCCTTTCATGCATGTATGTACAGGTAAGGGCGGACAGCCATTACTAAACCTTTGTACAACGGTCAAGTGCACATTGTTATAGATATATGGATGATCGAAACAAGTTCGTTTAAGAGGTAAAGCTTAACAATGACCATAGAAATTCAGAGGCGGAGGATTAAGCAACGACAGATTGCACATATTTTGGCGTTTGTATGAGGAAAAAAATGTACGTTAGAATCGTTTGTACATCACTTGCTCATTCAGTTGTTGCGATGTCTATAGAGTCAAACTTCAAGCAATTGTATTCAGAATGTTTCAGATGATGCAAGTTACAATTTTCCCAAGCAATGAAACTAAAAATGTCTTTCAGACCATGTTCCAAGTGGTTGATTTTCAGTGTTCTTGTGTCCCTGCACTCATATTATTTCAGATCTTGCACTTCTGTTTCCAAAGATTAGCAATTCATTTCAACGATTCTCTCTCTCTCTCTCTCTCTCTCTCTCTCTCTCTATATATATATATATATATATATATATATATATATAACATAAAGATATCAAAATAAATATCGCATGAATAGTAAAATTTGACTTTTCTACAGTAACTTTGACTTTTGAAAATATTCGTACGTGGGCTTTCGTTCAACCTCAGTTTATCCGTCACCCGTAGGTCTGGAAGGTTAGTGGTTTCCACCTTTCGTAACTTTTTGTTTTGAAAAATAATTTGTAAATTGTAAGCAACAATTAATAAATAAATACTCGAGGCGGGAGTAGTAAACTTACTTGTTTATTGCAAATTGATGAGAGTACAAGATGGTTGATGAAGAAAAGATGAGTACAAGGGATTTCTAGAGAGATTTTTTAAAGAGAATTTAAAACTGATAAAATTTTGCCTGCCTATTACAATGAGCTAGCTAAATCTTATATACTACTGATTTTTGTCTTGCAGGTCGGCAGGAGGAATCTCCTTTTGAATTTTGTAACCAGTGGGTCAGGATGGCTGAATCATTTATTGAATTTTGTGACCAGTGGGTCAGGGCGGCTGAATCATTTGTTGAATTTTGTGACCAGTGGGTCAGGGCGGCTGAGATAATTGATGGAGGTATCTTCTTTTTGTGTAACTTTACAGATCTAATTCTAGATCGTCTGGATGTGTGAAGAAGTCATCATTGAGTTGTGTATCACCTTCGTTCATAGAGGATGAACTTCCTTCATCGCTAAGTTGGACCATTAGTCTTTCAAGATCTGTCGGATTTGTACATTTAGCCATCTGAGAAATAATCTGTTGTTTCTTGGCTAGAAATTCTTCATTTTGTTGTGATTGTTTGAGGGGAATTGTTTTGCAATATTCTGGTTTTGTAAGGAAGTATTTTGACACTGCCTCAGAATTGCAATGAGCAATTTCAGTTTTGTCCCACCATTTTATTTTGTATTTACGAATCAAAATTGGTAAGATTGTTTTTTGTACACACTCACACTTTTGTGATTTCACGCACTCACACATTTGTTCTTCTCTTAAGTCAAATTCTGTCATAAAAATCCATGGGACTTGGAAATTGTGACAAAATAAGGCCCAAAGAGGAGACTGAGAAATCTGCTCTGGGTAAGAAACCTTTGTTGACCATTGTTCGAAGGCTATTTGTACATTTGTTGGGACGATAGATTTGTCCAGTCCGAAAGATTTCCACCATTGATGAAACCAATAAGGAGTTGGATAGGAAAAATTTGGACAAAAATAAAAGAAATATGAGAGAGAAAAAGATTTGTTTTGTCTAAAAAAGGCCCTTGACCAAGCCAAGATGTAATCAAAATAATTAAATCTGGCTGCATTGTTTGAATTTAGTAAATCTCGAGAGTCATTAGGTTCTTGTGTCCCTGCACTCATATTATTTCAGAAGAAGAAAACTTAAATACAATTCCAATCCAAACAATGAGACGAGATTTTTACAATTATAAAGATCCTGAAGACTTAGAAATATTAAAAAACCCAACAAAATCATACAATGCAAAAAATATTTATGAATGGAACATTGACGGATTAAGTGAAATGGAAATTATAAATATTACAAAGGAAATGATAATTGTAGGAAATATCTATAAATCTACAAATATTACAGAACGCCAAGCAGTTGAAAACATTATATTAGGATTCACTGGTCAATTAAGAACTTGGTGGGATAAATTACTAGCACAACAAATAAAAACACAAATTTTAGAAGCTATTAAAGCAGACCAAGATGGACACCAAGTATTAGATGAAAATGGAAACCAGACTCCTGCACAATTAATATACTTAATATTTAACATCACAACCCACTTTATAGGAGATATAGATTTATACACTGAGAGAAATTCTGAAATATTGCAAAACCTAAAATGCAGAAAATTAGAACAATTTAAATGGTATAAAGAAAATTTTCTTAAAAGAGTTTTTAATCTTGCTGACCCAAATAATTATCATTGGAAAGAAAAATTTATTACTGGACTACCAGGCATATTTTCAGAAAAAGTAAAGGATACGATAGAACAAAAATACGGACAAATATCCTATGATAATCTTACCTATGGAGACTTAATTACTTGTGTAAATATTACAGGATTAAGACTATGTCAAGACCAAAAACTACAAAACAAATTAAAAAAAGAAACTACTCAAACAAGAAAAGAATTAGGACATTGGTGTGAACAATTTGGTTTTGATAAACTAAAATCTCCATACAAAAAGAAAAATTACACTCAATATAGAAGCCCGTATTACAAAAATAGTACATATAGGAGAAAATATAGAAAAACAAATAAAAACTATCAAAACAATCCTCCTACTTATTACAATAAAAATAAAAAAGCACATTTTCAGAAAAGATACAACAATAATAAAAATAATACAAAGTATAAAAAATCCTTTAAGTCTTTTAAGCCATATAATAAAAACATAAAATTTCTTTTATGCAAAAAACTTGGTCATATTGCTAGAAATTGCCCAGCAAAAAGACAAATACAACAAATCTGCCATAATTTAAAAATAAAAGAAACAGAAGAAATATTACAAAACATAGATAATCTTGAATTATCAACAGATATTGATGATTATAACTCTTCTGATCAAACTGATACAAGTAATGATGATGAATGCCAATCTTGTAATAGAGAAATATGCATGTGTAATAATAAATTAAACACAATAGAACAATACGATGAGATATTAGAAAAAATAAAAGAAATAGATGAACCAACTATAAAAAGAAAATTTCTAAAACAATTAGCCAAAACAATTAACGAAGAAAAACCAGATACATCAAAGCCCGCTCAATACGAAGATGTTATACAAATATTCCAAAACAAAAAGAAACAAATTTCATCAGTAGACCTACAGCATGAAATTAGAGAAATAAAACAAGAAATAAAATTATTAAAACAAAGTAATTTGGATTTACAAAAAACACAAAAAGAAATAGAAACAAAATTAGCACTACAAGAAATCAAAAAACAAATACATTCAACTTACAATGATGAAGCTTCTACTTCTAAAGCTAATAAAGAACTAGACAAATATTTTAAAAACCCTTTTGCTAAAAAATCTTCTTCAGAAACAGATACTAGTACATCTACAGACTCAGAAGAAAGTATATACGCTCTTACTCGAGTAAGATACCAGAAATGGTATGTACATATACATATGAAAATCAAAGATTTCGAATACAAAGGATTAGCCATGTTAGACTCAGGAGCAGACCTAAATTGTGTTGAACAATGAATAATACCAACAAAATTTGATATCTTTATGTTATTTATTGTTATTATCAAAGTTACTGTAGAAAAGTCAAATTTTACTATTCATGCGATATTTATTTTGATATCTTTATGTTATTTATTGTTATTATCTTAATATGCATGCTTTAAAATCGGACCTCTGATCTTTGATATTTATTTTGGTATCTTTATGTTATTTATTGTTATTATCTTAATATGCATGCTTTAAAATCGGACCTCTGATCTTTGGTATCAGAGCCTAATATTCAACAAAATTATTTAACTAACTTAAACAATTTACTTATTTGTCCCGAGTCGGTGTGTCACCTAGGTCTAAGTCACGCATTAGGAAGTGTAAGTCGTGCATCCATTAGGTAAGGAAGTGTATCCGAAAAGCAAGACAAATAGTAAATCATGAGTTGGTTAGGTAATTTTACGAATAGAAGGCCTCCTATAAATCAAGATCCTATGAACGATTATAACATACATATTGAGAATGATAACCATGATAACAATGAAAATGATCAAAATATTTTATCAAAAGAATTTTCTTGGAATGCTCAGTCTTTGACTAATTGGAAACCACCTCTTATTTCAAACTCAGAAATTTATAAAGACAAAGGAATTTTTGACATAAGATCAAGATTAGCCATTAAAACAAAAGAAACTATTATCCCTTTATTTTCCAATAATCAAACTATGAGTCTATTTTCAAAATCATCTATAAAAAAATATATATCCCATGGTTACAAATTTTTACATATCGGACTTGTACAAATTGCTATTAAACCCTTAACAATGGAAGGATTAAACACAAGCATACAAATAGCCTTAAGAGATGCTAGACATCTAAACTATACAGATTCGTTATTAGGAGCTATTGAAACTAATCTAACAAATGGACCAATTCATTTTAATAGTTATCCAAATTTTACAATTTCTTTAACAGATCCTCACATAATGGACATCTTAACTTTAGATATTTTAACACATAATTATCATATGAAAAAAGGGTATCACGTATATGAAATATTTTATAGATTGTATTTTAAAGTCATGAATACAGGACTATGCCCTAATGCTTTTAACAGAAACAAAATAGGAGAAACCATTTTTTGGGAAATTGACAAAACGAAAGCTAATATAAATATACCAAAAACAATTAAATAGAATGAAATAACTTTACCCGATAAATGGTCATATCCCGCTAAAACTGTCCCAAGAAAAGAACAAAATCAAACAACTGATATAGAACAAATTACACAATATGAGGATGGATCAGTAGATCTATAATTCAAAAGAACTCGGTCACTAAGTCGAAACAAAAAATTTATTGTCCAAACACCATCTAGGAGATCTACATCAGGAAGATATGAATTTCCACAAACCAATAAATATGAATTCCCACAAAACACTAAATATGAAGATAGTTCTTCACAAAATGAAACTGTTTTTGAAAATGAAAATAATATTGAAATTCCACAACAAACAAACAATACTGGAGTAAACAGAGAAGGAATTAATGTTCAACCATACGAAGGAATCAATGTTCAATCTTACGAAGATAGTGAGTTTACCTTAAACATGATAAAAAACAATTTTATTTTAAATAAAAGTATTTTAAGAAAAGATTTTACAAGTAAACACAATGAAGAAAATAGAAAACTATTTTTCCAAATATATGATACAAATGAACAAAAATTAATAAAAGAAAATTTTTATGAATTTTATAAATTACAAGAAGACCACGTACCATTTTTTGATTTCTTACAACATGATCACCTATACAAAATAACTACATTACAGAAAAAATTAAGACGATGGTACAAAGTAGGATCAGATCTTCTACCAACTCACGAAGTATACGAAAACGAAAAACCACCTTTAGAAGCCACTTACTTTTGTAGGGACAACATTAAATATGGTGCATACCCCATTGATAAATCTAATCAATTAAACACCGAAGATAAAAAACAAACAGATCTACATTTACAAAATAATTGGACAAATTTATACCTATATACCGTAGGACAACAATTAGATAGAGTTGAAGAAAAAAATTGATAATTCTACAAAAAAAAATAACCACAATAGGAAAGGATATAGCACAACTAGAAGTAGAAATGGGACCCACACCAATACCAACAAAAAATGATGAACAATATAAATCCCAAAGTTTTACAGAATATTCAGAATTATATAAAATTAATCCATCAACTAGAAGAAATAAAAATACAATGTTTACTAGACAAATTCCCCCTCCTAGGAATCCTTTAGTAATGCCTGGAGTCAAACCAACACTCCATGATCCCCTAAATGATTTAATGAATAAAATAAAAACACATTTAAAAGTAAAAGAGGAAACAAATACAAGTACAAATATCCGAATGCTAACAGACTATAATGACAAAACCTCAGAATCAGATATCTCTTCTAATAATGGATATAACTCTACAACGGAATCAGAAGAAGAAAACTTAAATACAATTCCAATCCAAACAATGAGACGAGATTTTTACAATTATAAAGATCCTGAAGACTTAGAAATATTAAAAAACCCAACAAAATCATACAATGCAAAAAATATTTATGAATGGAACATTGACGGATTAAGTGAAATGGAAATTATAAATATTACAAAGGAAATGATAATTGTAGGAAATATCTATAAATCTACAAATATTACAGAACGCCAAGCAGTTGAAAACATTATATTAGGATTCACTGGTCAATTAAGAACTTGGTGGGATAAATTACTAGCACAACAACTAAAAACACAAATTTTAGAAGCTATTAAAGCAGACCAAGATGGACACCCAGTATTAGATGAAAATGGAAACCAGACTCCTGCACAATTAATATACTTAATATTTAACATCACAACCCACTTTATAGGAGATATAGATTTATACACTGAGAGAAATTCTGAAATATTGCAAAACCTAAAATGCAGAAAATTAGAACAATTTAAATGGTATAAAAAAAAAATTCTTAAAAGAGTTTTTAATCTTGCTGACCCAAATAATTATCATTGGAAAGAAAAATTTATTACTGGACTACCAGGCATATTTTCAGAATAAGTAAAGGATACGATAGAACAAAAATACGGACAAATATCCTATGATAATCTTACCTATGGAGACTTAATTACTTGTGTAAATATTACAGGATTAAGACTATGTCAAGACCAAAAACTACAAAACAAATTAAAAAAAGAAACTACTCAAACAAGAAAAGAATTAGGACATTGGTGTGAATAATTTGGTTTTGATAAACTAAAATCTCCATACAAAAAGAAAAATTACACTCAATATAGAAACCCGTATTACAAAAATAGTACATATAGGAGAAAATATAGAAAAACAAATAAAAACTATCAAAACAATCCTCCTACTTATTACAATAAAAATGAAAAAGCACATTTTCAAAAAAGATACAACAATAATAAAAATAATACAAAGTATAAAAAATCCTTTAAGTCTTTTAAGCCATATAATAAAAACATAAAATGTCTTTTATGTAAAAAACCTGGTCATATTGCTAGAAATTGCCCAGCAAAAAGACAAATATAACAAATCTGCCATAATTTAAAAATAAAAGAAACAGAAGAAATATTACAAAACATAGATAATCTTGAATTATCAACAGATATTGATGATTATAACTCTTCTGATCAAACTGATACAAGTAATGATGATGAATGCCAATCTTGTAATAGAGAAATATGCCTGTGTAATAATAAATTAAACACAATAGAACAATACGATGAGATATTAAAAAAAATCAAAGAAATAGATGAACCAACTATAAAAAGAAAATTTCTAAAACAATTAGCCAAAACAATTAACGAAGAAAAACCACATACATCAAAGCCCGCTCAATACGAAGATGTTATACAAATGTTCCACAACAAAAAGAAACAAATTTCATCAGTAAACCTACAGCATGAAATTAGAGAAATAAAACAAGAAATAAAATTATTAAAACAAAGTAATTTGGATTTACAAAAAACACAAAAAGAAATAGAAACAAAATTAGCAGTACAAGAAATCAAAAAACAAATACATTCAACTTACAATGATGAAGCTTCTACTTCTAAAGCTAATAAAGAACTAGACAAACATTTTAAAAACCCTTTTGCTAAAAAATCTTCTTCAGAAACAGATACTAGTACCTCTACAGACACAGAAGAAAGTATATACGCTCTTACTCGAGTAAGATACCAGAAGTGGTATGTACATATACATATGAAAATCAAAGATTTCGAATACAAAGGATTAGCCATGTTAGACTCAGGAGCAGACCTAAATTGTGTTGAACAAGGAATAATACCAACAAAATATTTTATAAAAACAAAACAAACTCTTTCACCAGCTAATTCTTCAAAATTACAAGTAAAATACAAAATACCCGAAGCACATGTTTGTAATAATAATATCTGTTTTAAAACAAGTCTTATGCTTGTAAAAAATTTAAACACAAAAGTTATATTAGGAAACCCTTTTTTACAAATGTTATATCCCTTTTCAGTTTCACAAAGAGGAGTAGAATCAAGAATATTAGGACAACAAATTATATTCGATTTTTTATATCCTGTATCTAATAGTGATGTAAATAATTTACAAAAAACAGGAATCTCTAAATTAAATACTTTACAAAATCAAATGAAATTTCTTAAGGAAGAATTATTAAATATCAAAATTGAAGAAAAATTACAACTTCAACAAAACAAAAACATAATCTCTAAAAAATTAGAAAAATTTGAAAAAGACTTATGTTCTGATTTACCCACAGCTTTTTGGGAACGGAAAAAACATGTAATAACATTAACATATGAAAAAGATTTTAATGAATAACTAATACCTACAAAAGCAAGACCTATACAAATGAATCAAGAATTATTAGAATATTGTAAAAAAGAAATTAAATATTTACTCAATAAAAAATTAATTAGGAAAAGTAAATCACCTTGGTCATGCTCGGCATTCTATGTATCAAAAAATGCAGAAATTGAAAGAGGTGCCCCAAGATTAGTCATTAATTACAAACCGTTAAACACTGCACTAAAATGGATCAGATATCCAATACCCAATAAACAAGATTTACTAAAACGACTACATGATGCTTCTATATTTTCAAAATTTGATATGAAATCAGGATTTTGGCAAATACAAATAGCAGAAGAAGACAAATATAAAACAGCTTTTACGGTACCCTTTGGACAATACGAATGGAATGTTATGCCCTTTGGATTAAAAAATGCACCAAACGAATTTCAAAAAATAATGAATGAAATATTTAATCCATACACTTTTATTATTGTCTATATAGATGATGTTTTAGTATTTAGTAAAGACTCTTGAACAACATGACAAATATTTAAACATATTTTACAAAACAATGATACGAAATGGATTAGTTTTATCAAAAACAAAAATAAAACTCTATCAAACAAAGATTAGGTTTTTAGGACACGAGATAACCAATAACACCTTAATCCCAATACAAAGATCTATAGATTTTGCTGACAAATTCCCAGATGAGATAAAAGATAAAAATCAATTACAAAGATTCCTAGGATCATTAAATTATATAGCAGATTTCTTTCCTAAACTAAGACAAATTTGTAAACCACTTTTTGATAGATTAAAAAAAAATCCAAAACCATGGACAAAAGAACATACTAATGTTGTTAAACAAATCAAACTACATGTTAAAAGATTACCATGCTTAACTATATGTGATCCTAATGCCCCTAAAACAGTATCTACTGATGCCTCAAACACAGGATATGGTGGAATACTAACCCAAAACATAGATGGGAAAGACCAACTAATAAGGTATTATTCAGGAATATGGAACACAACACAATCAAATTACTCTACAATAAAAAAGGAAATCCTTTCTATAGTTTTATGTATAACAAAATTTCAAGATGATTTACTTAATCAAAAATTTACAGTCAAAGTAGATTGCAAAGCAGCAAAAGATGTTTTACAAAAAGATGTAAAAAATTTAGCTGCAAAACAAATTTTTGCCAGATGGCAAGCCCTTTTAGCAATATTTGATTTTGACATCGTTCATATTGCAGGTAAAGACAATTCAATTCCTGATTTCTTAACTAGGGAATTCCTACAAGGACATGGCAGACTATGTACAGATAAATAATCAAAGACGATCTAGATGGATTAATGGACGTTTTGATAACATTGAATATTTGAACCATTTAGCTAGACAACTAAGAGATCTACAATCTACAGACTTTCCCCATACCTATACAAATTATGAAATCAAAATACATTTTATGTATGTGAGATTCATCATTAGTGATCTTGAGGAATATATAGATCACCATGGCGTTTATTATCATCAGAAAAGAATCGCAACAAGTTTTCTCAAACAAGCAATGACCCTTTCTCGTAGAATGAGAAAATTACATAATTTTCTTTAAAAATGTATCTTTATGTATTTCATATGTTTGTATTTGATCTAAATTCAATAAAATCAATCATTATTGCAGGCAATGGCAAACCTAAATGAAAAGCCTTACTCTTTTCAAATCAATCATTACAAGAATTAGAAAAATTAAATGAAGAAACCTTACTCATTTCACAAATAAAACAAGAACAAACTTGGGACCTTTTTATTAATGGAAATCGTATTCATTTAAACACTTCCAATTACATAAATTATTTACTACAAAAATCACCAATACTGCTAAAAGAATGCAAAAACTTTCACAAAAGAACCCTTTTTCACAAAACCACAATGCTTAGATTTCATATACATGATTTACAAGAAATCTTTGAAAATAAACCTTCCTCGCCTTTTTCAATTCCTATCAAAAACGAAATCTCAACTTTCAAAAGACTTACAAATTGTATTTACAATGATCATAATCCAAATCTGCAGGATTTTTTACATATACCAGATTAAAATAGCCTCGTACGAGAGATCCTTTATAAAATATCTATGTTATCCTTCAATCGTACGAGACATCTCGATTTACATACTAAAAAATTTTCCTTGTTTAGAATGATTACAGGATCTTCACTCAAAGGCAAGGCCAAGAAAGAACAAACAACCATACAAATCAGACCTCTTACAAAGCTTCCAATTTTCGTTCCTCACAGAACACCAAATCTTCAACCAAAATTAGAAAATAGGTTTGCTACCCTATCCCCAGATGCAAAACCTTTCTGTCCCCCAACCACAAAAGAAACTTCATCTTCTTCCCCCCAAAAATCTACTACTTACAAATCTGCTCTCAAGATTGAAACCCCCCTACCTTCTCAAAACAATACCAATCGACAAATCATTCCGAATCCTCACCCAAAACAAACACCACCCACAAATTATTTTTATAAAAATCATACCGATTTTATTTGTGTCCTAGAACCAGAAATTTATGAAATGACTGACAATTGGCATCCTTATCAAATATCACAATTTATTTTACCATCATTGCATAATTATATTCCTGATAATTTTATGAAAAACCAATTTTACTATGAAACCATTTTGACACAAACAAAATCCGCCACTTTTCAATATTCTACAGACCATGTTGATAACACCAAAATTCGTTATTGCAAAGTCAAGATTTTAAAATTCCTGACTTTATCAGATTGGGGTCAAAAACCTAATGACTCTCGAGATTTACTAAATTCAAACAATGCAGCCAGATTTAATTATTATGATTACATCTTGGCTTAGTCAAGGGCCTTTTTTAGACAAAACAAATCTTTTTCTCTATCATATTTCTTTTATTTTTGTCCAAATTTTTCCTATCCAACTCCTTATTGGTTTTATCAATGGTGGAAATCTTTCGGACTGGACAAATCTATCGTCCCAACAAATGTACAAATAGCCTTCGAACAATGGTCAACAAAGGTTTCTTACCCAGAGCAAATTTCTCAGTCTCCTCTTTGGGCCTTATTTTGTCACAATTTTCAAGTCCCATGGATTTTTATGACAGAATTTGACTTAAGAGAAGAACAAATGTGTGAGTGTGTGAAATCACAAAAGTGTGAGTGTGTACAAAAAACAAGGGCAAATTGCAATTTGGTTACCTGAGTTTGTCGTCAAGTTTCAATTAGTTACCTAGTTTGTGTTTCGGTCAATTTAGTTATCGAATATGTCTTTTTGTTACAATCAGTGTAAAATTTGTTAGCCCATTAGAAAACTAATGAAAATGGATGAATAATGTAACAAAGTTCTTTCAAAATTGCAATGATCAACCCTAAAGTTTAAATTATTCCATTACACCCCCAAACTAACGAATGTTAAAAGCTATCTTCTTTCTCAAAACCCGGTCATCACCACCACCCAAATCCGGCCACTACCATAACCACATATCTTCTTTCCAGCGGCGATCCTTCCCCTGCACACCATATTTTCCGGCAATTGTCCATATTTTCCGGCGAAAAAAAAATCAAAAAATCGGACCAGAAAAAATACGATTCCTGCTTCGTTAACCGTTGGATCGTCTTCAAACTTCTGGGGAATGTTCGCATCACCTAGGCGCACTTTTTCACCGTTGGGATCTACCAAAAAATCACCGGAGAGGGAGATAAGTCCGCCGGAGCGAGAGAAAGGCGATTTTTAAGAGATTTTCGCCAGATTTTTTCTGGCGGACTTATCTCCCGTTCCGGTGATTTTTTGGCAGATCCCAGCGGTGAAATGGTGCGCCTAGGTGATGCGAACATTCCCCAGAATTTTGAAGACGATCCAACGGTTAACGAAGCAGGAATCGTATTTTTTCTGGTCCGATTTTTTGATTTTTTTTTCGCCGGAAAATATGGACAATTGCCGGAAAATATGGTGTGCAGGGGAAGGATCGCCGCTGGAAAGAAGATATGTGGTTATGGTAGTGGCCGGATTTGGGTGGTGGTGATGACCGGGTTTTGAGAAAGAAGATAGCTTTTAACATTCGTTAGTTTGGGGGTGTAATGGAATAATTTAAACTTTAGGGTTGATCATTGCAATTTTGAAAGAACTTTGTTACATTTTTCATCCATTTTCATTAGTTTTCTAATGGGCTAACAAATTTTACACTGATTGTAACAAAAAGACATATTCGATAACTAAATTGACCGAAACACAAACTGGGTAACTAATTGAAACTTGACGACAAACTCAGGTAACTAAATTGCAATTTGCCCAAAAAACAATCTTACCAATTTTGATTCGTAAATACAAAATAAAATGGTGGGACAAAACTGAAATTGCTCATTGCAATTCTGAGGCAGTGTCAAAATACTTCCTTACAAAACCAGAATATTGCAAAACAATTCCCCTCAAACAATCACAACAAAATGAAGAATTTCTAGCCAAGAAACAACAGATTATGTCTCAGATGGCTAAATGTACAAATCCGACAGATCTTGAAAGACTAATGGTCCAACTTAGCGATGAAGGAAGTTCATCCTCTATGAACGAAGGTGATACACAACCCAATGATGACTTCTTCACACATCCAGACGATCTAGAATTAGATCTGTAAAGCTACACAAAAAGAAGATACCTCCATCAATTATCTCAGCCGCCCTGACCCACTGGTCACAAAATTCAACAAATGATTCAGCCATCCTGACCCACTGGTTACAAAATTCAAAAGGAGATTCCTCCTGCCGACCTGCAAGACAAAAACCAGTAGTATATAAGATTTAGCTAGCTCATTGTAATAGGATGGCAAAATTTTATCAGTTTTAAATTCTCTCTAAAAAATCTCTCTAGAAATCCCTTGTACTCATCTTTTCTTCATCAACCATCTTGTACTCTCATCAATTTGCAATAAACAAGTAAGTTTACTACTCCCGCCTCGAGTATTTATTTATTAATTGTTGCTTACAATTTACAAATTATTTTTCAAAACAAAAAGTTACGAAAGGTGGAAACCACTAACCTTCCAGACCTACGGGTGACGGATAAACTGAGGTTGAACGAAAGCCTACGTACGAATATTTTCAAAAGTCAAAGTTACTGTAGAAAAGTCAAATTTTACTATTCATGCGATATTTATTTTGATATCTTTATGTTATATATATATATATATATATATATATATAGAGAGAGAGAGAGAGAGAGAGAGAGAGAGAATAGTTGAAATGAATTGCTAATCTTTGGAAACAGAAGTGCAAGATCTGAAATAATATGAGTGCAGGGACACAAGAACACTGAAAATCAACCACTTGGAACATGGTCTGAAAGACATTTTTAGTTTCATTGCTTGGGAAAATTGTAACTTGCATCATCTGAAACATTCTGAATACAATTGCTTGAAGTTTGACTCTATAGACATCGCAACAACTGAATGAGCAAGTGATGTACAAACGATTCTAACGTACATTTTTTTCCTCATACAAACGCCAAAATATGTGCAATCTGTCGTTGCTTAATCCTCCGCCTCTGAATTTCTATGGTCATTGTTAAGCTTTACCTCTTAAACGAACTTGTTTCGATCATCCATATATCTATAACAATGTGCACTTGACCGTTGTACAAAGGTTTAGTAATGGCTGTCCGCCCTTACCTGTACATACATGCATGAAAGGATTTTCTTTTTTTCAGTCATTATGTTTATTTAAGGCACCAGTAGTATAAAATATGAAAAAGAAAAAAAAAAGTGAAGTTCATTTAATTAATAAATATATTAAAATTCAAACTCACCGGCTAGGGTAAGCTGTCATTGGAATTAGTTATAACAGCTGTATTACCACCCCCGTCTGCCACTGCTGGATCATTTAGCTAGCTAATTGTAATAGGCAGGCAAAATTTTATCAGTTTTAAATTCTCTCTAAAAAAATCTCTCTAGAAATCCCTTGTACTCATCTTTTCTTCATCAACCATCTTGTACTCTCATCAATTTGCAATAAACAAGTAAGTTTACTACTCCCGCCTCGAGTATTTATTTATTAATTGTTGCTTACAATTTGCAAATTATTTTTCAAAACAAAAAGTTACGAAAGGTGGAAACCACTAACCTTCCAGACCTACGGGTGACGGATAAACTGAGGTTGAACGAAAGCCTACGTACGAATATTTTCAAAAGTCAAAGTTACTGTAGAAAAGTCAAATTTTACTATTCATGCGATATTTATTTTGATATCTTTATGTTATTTATTGTTATTATCTTAATATGCATGCTTTAAAATCGGACCTCTGATCTATATATATATATATATATATACACATACATATTATATATATAATGATGATTCGTGTAATCATGTTAGCCGACCCCAAATCATTTTGAGACTACGACTTTGTTGTTGTTGCTGTAGTAAAATTTCTTCTGATTTATAGTACAGAATGAAGAAAATTTTCATCACAAGACCAAGAAAATCTATGAAAACAATACCAACTTAAATTTCAATAGAACTTTTAACATCTTTCCTACTGATAATTACACAATCAATCCATAAATAATAATCTATAAACCCAATATAATCGTTCTACTTTGCACTCAAACCACTGTATAATTTCTATAAAATTTGAAAGAAAAAAAAACAAAAAAAGCCAATCACGCAGGCAAACATCAATCAACGAAACAACTTAATCAAAAAACAATACCACACAACAAACAAATGACTATTTTACGTACTTGTTCCGTCCCCATCTTCTCTAAACCTTGACTTCATCTTTAGCCTCTGGAATTGTCGCTGCCGTCTTTGGGTTGGGAGATTTTCCGATAATAGCTTTTTTCGCCTTGACAAGGGAATTCTTTACCTTTGAGATAAGGCTACTGGACTGCTTTGATTTTACTGCAACTTCTTCTTTAGGAAGTTCCTCTGATACTTTAGTCACATCAATATCTCTGGTAGATTCTTCGGTTTTCAAAGTTTCCTCTGCATTCTCTTCAGCAGTTTCAGGTTTCTTGGGCTCTTCTACTGATTCTTTAGCAACAACTTCATCTACTTTCTCGTTAATGGCTGCATCTCTATTTGTTACCGCAGCCACAACTTCCTCTTTTATACTCTCAGTCCCGCTTTCAGCAACCAGTTCAACATTTTCAGCATCTTCTTTTTCTCCAGTCTGAATTAACTCCTCTGCCTTTTCATCACCTTTGGGCACATCCACAACTGTCTCAGTTTTAGTGGGTCCCGCTGGGACGGACGCATCATCTTCTTTCAGCAATGTTCCCAAGTTCACACTTTCCTTCGCCTCAACGTCTGAAACTTCTTTCTCAACTTGTTCAGTATCCACAGACTCTTCCTCTGGTTTGTCCTCCACTTCAAGAACTGGCTCGGGAACTTCTTTCTTAACCTCTTCTTTTGTAGCAGTTTCAGACACTGGCTCGGGAACTTCTTCCTTAACCTCCTCTTTTGTAGCAGTTTCAGACACAGGCTCTGGGACGAAGTCTTTAGCTAAAACAACCACTGCAGGAGTTTCTACATCAGTCTTTTTCACCTCTTCCACTACAGGCAAGTCAACGCTTTTTTCCTCAATAGTTGACACAGGCTCTGGGACGAAGTCTTTAGCTAAAACATCCACTGCAGGAGTTTCTTCACCAGTCTTTTTCACCTCTTCCACTACAGGCAAGTCAACGCTTTTTTCCTCAATAGTTGACTCAGTTTCGGTTTTCGCCTCTTCAATAACAGGAGGCTCAATATTCTTTTCCTCAATCTTCTCCTTGGTTTCAACCAAAGGAGCTACTGGACTTGGTACGTCCTCCTCAGCTACCCTTTTTTCTTCCTCATCTGTGATTTTTGGCTCTTCATTTACAGGAAGCTCGACTTTACTGTCCTCAATCTTTTCCTCGGGTTCAACCAATGGAACTACTGGACTTGGCACGTCCGTCCCCGGAGTTTCTTGTTCATCAGTGATTTTTGGCTCTTCAATTACAGGAGGCTCGATTTCCTTGTCCTCAATCTTAACCTCAGGTTCAGACAAAGGAACTGCTGGACTTAGCACGTCTGAAGATTCCGGTTTAGCTTCATCACCACTTATTTTTTGTTCTTCAATAACAAGAGGCTCAATTTTCTTATCCTCAATTTTTTCCTCTGATTCAACCAAAGGGGATTCAGGACTAGGCACCTCTTTTGCTTCTTCATTAGTAATTTTTGGTTCTTCATTAACAGGAGGCTCAATCTTTTCCTCGGGTTCAACCAAAGGAGCTGCAAGACTAGGCTCCGTGTCAGTGATTTTCGGTTCTTCAATTAGAGATGGCTCAATTTCTTTGTCCACAATCTTCTCTTCTGGCTCAGCTTTTGGTGATTCTTCCACATCATCTGACTTTATGTCCTCAAGAACGGGAGATTCGACCTTCTTATCATCAATCTTTTCTTCAGATTCAGCAATGGGAACAGAGTTTTCAACGCCTGAAACTTTTTGCACGTCTGAATCCTTTGTCTCTTCAATTGCAGGCGCTTCATTTGGGTTATGCGTAATGGTTTCTTCAGGTTCAGTAATCACCACATCAGCTTTCTTCACCTCCTCATTTGCAGGCACTTCACTTGGCTTATCCTCCACTGTTTTCACTTCGTCCTGCACTGTTTCCTTCACTTGCTGTTGAAAAGAAAGAGAGGAGAATTAAACAAAGATTGGTAAATACGAAGAGAACGCAGATGCTTGGAAAAAAAAAGTTGCTCTTGTTATCAAAGTTAAAGCAAGCTAAAAGAAAAGAAAGAGTAAAGCGGATTCAAGAAACGAAAAGCGAAATGGGGCAGGGAGGGGTTGGAAAAGTGAAAGCGAAAGAAAAATGCAGCAACCCCATTCCACCATGAAAGCTAAACCTTCATAGATCTAGAAGGTTATCACCAGGCTCTATTCCAAATGATCATTGGATCCTTCCAACTTGGAAACAACTCGCAAATCTCTCCTCCCCACTTCCCTGTTCCCAATCTATATAGAGTTCTTCATTAATTCCTATTTAATTTAACCTTTTCATTAATCCGTTTTCCTCCCGCGCCCATGTTCTCAGACTTAAGGGAAAGATGTTTCCTCTTCTTTCTGAAAGAATTCTTCAAAAAAAAAAAAAAAAATCATTCATACAAAGAAAGTACTGAACTACAAGCTTATTCACCCAGAGTCTTTTTCCGATTCAAAGTTGTAATCTACACTAGCAAAACATTTCAAAAGCAATTTTAACTAAATCATTGATTCAAAAATCAAAGAAATTAACAATAAGACCTATTCTTACTTCCAATCCATAATCAAAAGCCAACTTTTGATTAGGGGCGGCAAATTGGGTGTTTTGGGTTTACCCATTAAAGTTAAAATACATGGGTATCCAATGGATTTTTAACTTTAATGGGTAAGCCCAAAACACCCAATTTGCCACCCCTACTTTTGATCAATTTCATATGAAGAATAGGGGATAACTAAATAGGTTTCTAAATCTTAACAAAAACTTCTACTTAAATAGGCCAGACTAAAGACTGAAAAAATTCAAGAACTCCTAGTGATTAGTGCAAAATCAAAGTAAATAACAAGTGGGTCTTGCTCAACAACTTCATAATCATAGACATAAAGATGATTACCACCACCAAAAAGGAAACAGATAAATGAAATCATAAGTGAGTCTCCTACTCAAAAACACCATGTCCATAAGAAAACAGGAAAAAAAATAAAAAATAAAAAATTGTAATCATACCCAAATACATAAATAAAACAAAGATCAAATACCCTTTTATGAGCACAAAAAAAAAAAGAAGATAAAAAGAAGAGAAATTTATACCTCAGGAAGAGTAGAATGTTGAGAAACAGCAGTCTCAGAAGCCATGGATGAGTTTCAAGAAAGAAAAAAAGGAAGATTAACAGTGTGTAGAAGAAGAAGAAGGGGAGATTAGATTCAGACTCAATAAATATGAAAAGGAGGAAAGATAAAAAAGAATGAAAGGAGTTGGCAAATTTGCAAAAGTGAAGAAGCAGAGGATGGGGGAGAAAGGAAAAGAAAGGAAAGACAGTGAGGCTGATGCTTACTCAATCACATGAAGGGAGGGAAGGGATGATCTGTCACCAATCAATGTTGTGGAAATCCCATTAACTAAAATCCAATGGGAATTTAGGGACGGGGTATTTCCTAAATTGGTCTCTACAATTTGTGGTACTTTCCTCCGTCCCACCCCGACTAAAGTTCTTACTTTCCTTTTTAGTTTGTCTCAGACTAAGGTTTGCTTTATTACTTAAAATGGACCATGGGATCCACTTGTCATTCTTACAACAAAAACTTTCTACCCATTTTATCTCTCCTACTTTCTCTTGCTTACTTTTTCACACTCACAACATTTATTTTTTCTTAATCTCCGTGTAAAGTCAAACTAAAAATCTTAGTTCGGGACGGAGAGTATAAAAATACAACATTTCATTTACTAATGTGTTTCTGCGATCAATGTCGAATTGTGTTAACACAACATGATTTATACATTAGATACGGGTTTACTAGGTTATATCGTCAAATTGTATGGTGCAATCTAAAGCGTGAAAGTCAAGAAATACTAGAAGTTTTGATGCGGAACTGTACATGATTTTTTTTTTTAAAAAAAGAGTAAGTCTCTTGTAAAACGCGTTTTACACTAGGCTTAGTATAAAACGTGTTTTATTAATAACGGTAAGTAGGGTTTAAGAGACGCGGTGGTATAAATGTAAATATTTGAAACTTATGAAATCTCAGGAGGCATATTTTAAAACTGCAGGAGGCATATTATGAAACTGAAGGAGACATATTTTTGAAACTCCACATCAGGCACTTTGTAAAACTATAACAGACATTTTTTTCAAAGAGGCATTTCTAAATTTTAAAGCAAGCATGTTTTAAAACTGGAGGATGCATATTTTCATACGGCAGGAGGCACATTTTTAAACTAGAGCAGACATTTGTTTTCTTTAAAAAAAAACAATGTTAAAAGTTCAAAAAAATCTCAGGAGGCATGTTTTGAAACTGGAGGAGGCATGTTTTGAAATTGCAGGAAGCACGTTTTTTTAACTAGAGCAAGCACTTATTTTTTCTCAAAAAAGACACTGTTAAAAGTTCAAAAAAAGTACCTCCTCTAGAGTTAAAACATGCCTGCTCTAAAAAAAGTGTTTCCTCTAGAGTTAAAATATGTCTGCTGTGAAGTATTGAAAAATGCCCCCTCTTGTTTTAAAATGTGCCTGCTGAGATTTTCATGAGTTCCACTTATTTTCAAAAATTGCCACCGCGTCTTTTAATCCCTCATAAACCGTTATTTGAAAAACACGTTTTACACATAGTTAGTGTAAAACACGTTTTTTACAAGATTTTGTGAAAAAAAATCCAACACATCTTGCTTTAATGAGTATTAAAAATGACGCTTCATAAAAATAGAAAGCTCATCTTAAATATAAAAGATTGCTATGTAAATATATAATTCTCAACCAAATAATTGAACTATTAACTTTTAAACATCACCCCGATCAAACGAACAAAATACTACTCCCTCCGTCCCACCTGAATTATGATTTTTGGGTTGGGCACGGGAAATAAGGAAAAAATGTTACTTGGAGTAGGTGTTGTGAGTATGAAAATTAAAGTAGGAGAGAGAATGTAGGGTAGAGAGTAATGAGTGGAAAGTTGTTGTGAGTGTGAATGTGGGTGCATTAAAAAAAACAATTCTATTTTTGAATTGTCATAATTCGAACAAGACACCCAAAATGAAATTTGTCACAATTCGAGTGGGATGGAGGGAGTATGTTTTTAAAATAAATAAATAAAGTTTAAGAATGTGCTAGAAATGCTAAGAGCTAAAATTGGCTATTTATTTAATAGTATAAATACTCCCTCCGTCCCATAGAGAGTGAGACTAGAGGAGTGGGCACGATATTTAAGATAAAGTGATATATATGTGGTAGAAAATGAAGAGAGAGAATGAGTGGGGTAAATAGTAGTGTTGGTTGAATAAAATGAGTGGTGGAAAATGAAGAAAGAGAATGAGTGGGTTTAAATAGTGGGGAATGATGAATATAAGTATATTAAAATATTTCCATTTTGGGTAGTCTCACTTTAAGTGGGACGGCCCAAAAGGGAAATAAGTCTCACTCTTAGTGGGACGGAGGGAGTATAAATTAATGGGATAGAGTTGTCAAGAGAAAAGTGACAAGCTTTTGAATGGGGACCAGTATCTTTAACGGCCCTAATATTTTTTTTGGGGGGTCATAGTTGGCTAGTTTGTCTGGTTGTGGATATAAGTAGCCCAATACTATGTATTTATTGATCCAATTGCCTTTGTATAATGGGAAATCTCAAAAAAAAAAAAAAAAAAAAAAAAAAACTGTTTTACACTCGTATATGTTTTCATCTTTTGAAACTTATTTTGCATTAAGAGATAATAACATGTTTTACATTAAAACGAGTGTAAAACAGGTTTTTCATAAGACAAACTTCTTTGTAATAGGTCCTTTAAAATTTAATTACCAACAATATGAGATAAATAAAATACCATTAACCTCCAATGATAAATGTTACATTTAATATATCAATTTTTTTTTTAGAAAATTTATGTTTTATTATTTGTGTATTTGTACATATAGTAGAATTACGTAAAAAAAATTAATTACAAATGCAACATTAATTTTTAAAACGAACAAAAAAGAAAAATATTATGTTAAAATGGAAGAAGTAAAAATTAAGTGTACTTAGTTTGGGCCAAGTGAGCCCCTGAAAAGTGACCTATTTCTTTATTTACTCCTTTAAATTTTTATTTTGATTTTTGGACCCCTCACCACATCCCTAAAAATAAAATAAATATCTTCAGTGAGTCCTCTCTTCTACTTTGATGAAAACACAATGTCTTCATTTACAACTAAAAATTTGTTTCACATAAATTAGCCATGCAATGCCTTCTCTAAACATTTCATTTCGCGAAAAATAATATAAAAGTTATAGCAAAACCCTTAAACTGTTTTCAAACAGGCCAATCGACAATTTAAACCCTTGTAATTTGATGTAGCTTTATTTTAAACCACTCTTGTTTTATTTTTAACAGTTTTAACCACTCTACTTAGAATAGACATTCGACTCCCAGTTCCCCTAAGTTCATACAAAAATGTTAGAAAAGTTAATAATTTTTTTTAAAAGTTAACATAATGTTAGAAAATTTAAAAAAATATTAGAAAAATTAATGAAAACTAACCAAAATTAACGAATGGAGTTGAATTCCATAGAGGAGTACGACTTAACCCACCAAAGACCGTTAATTATACCCTTTGACAAATTCGTGTTTGGAACAGACTCTGTGAAGAAGAATTTGGGGACACGAGGAGTAAGGGAAATGGAGGGGGGAGGACGATCAAAGTGAGTTCGAAAGGGTGGGAAGGAAATGATATGGGGTTGAGGATGGTCGTCTAGATTTATGATCTATGTTGAACCCAAATAAGATTCCATGCAGGCATCTTGTGAAATCATATTAGTGTTTCTTAACTTTTGTAACATTTTGTTAACTTTTCAAACATTTTTAGATGAAATTAGGGTTTCTGGACAAATAGAACGCGTATTCTAAGTAGAGTGGTTAAAACTGTTAGTGTTGGGTTTTGTGCAATCATGCGCAGCGGAATAAACCCAAAAGCCTAGATCCGATCAAGATGATTAAATTAATACGGAGATGAATTTAGAATACTAACCGTGACGGAGCTTTAAAATTTCGGATCTTTGAATCTTTATTCTTCGCGCTTCTTGAATCACGAACGCAGGAACACGACCTCAAAGCTTGGATCACGAACTTGGAGGAGTTGATGCCAACACCCTCTATGTTTATCCACACGCGGACGAATTTCAAGAACGATTCTTGAACCGGATTGCTAGATCCAATAGAAACTCTTTCTATTATGAAGGCTATATGAAAAACAATGTTCTTATTCTTTGGGAGGAAGAAGAACTTATTTTTCCTCTCTCTTAGAGGCTCTCTAATTGATCTAGAATCAATACATACTGATTAGGTCGTTGTTAGAGGTTTATATACTTATTAGTCCTAAACCGTTTAGGAGAAATAGGTTAAAACCCGTCACAACACGAAATCAGTTTTTGGGCCCGAACAGGGCCTGCTCGACCGAGTCCTTTAAGGTGCTCGGCCGAGCACCTTTGCTCCAGAAAATCTGACCTTCTGATTTCCCATGCTCGGCCGAGTCATATGAGGTGCTCGGCCGAGCACCACCAGAATTCCGATTTTAGCCTTTTAAACAATTCGTCCTTTTGTGTGTGACCCCATAGGATTATATTAAGTTGGCAATGAGTCCAAAAACATTTGTACCCATGAATCATGAGCGGACTCTAGCAAGCCATCATGATTACCCAATTAATATAACTTGTTAAAGTTCGCGAATCCATTATAGAACATATTACAATCTCTTTGTTCACGATGTCTATTGAACGTAAGCCATGGTCAATGGTCAACTTACAATGTTCAATGCTTTCTCGATCCCGAATGTATTGATAGTACAAATCATATTTGAGCACGGCCATGCATTTCATCAATACCATTCATCGAGTGGCCAGAGCTTGACATCTCTCTTTACGAGGAACAAATCCCATCTAGACTTATTACCTTTCCCTACATGAATCCGATTACGCCAATTATATTCTTTATAGCTACCCGGTTCGGGGTAACGTTTGAATATGTCAAACGTAATGTTCATCAGGTGGAAGACTGTAATAATCTCAGGTCTAAAAGATTCCAGTAATATAACTATATGAGACTTAATTATGACATTGTGACCATGACATAAATCTCATATGGGTCAGTCCAGTATTTGTTCTCCAACAAATACCCATAAGTTTAATTGTATCTCATACACCATAATCATCATATGATTATCTATTAAACTTATACTAACAATTAATCATAATTATCAGGGACGGTGATTATTATAATAAACATGCAAAAGATATAATAATCAAACTTCAATATCTTTATTAAAACATAATAAACAGATAACATTAATCGTTCTCATAACGTGCCTAGAGCATACAACACCAACAATCTCCCACTTGCACTAGGCCTAATTAATGTATCGAATACTCATAGACCTCACATGACCATCATGCTTTGCTTGCGGAAGACCCTTTGTCAATGGGTCGGCAATGTTATCGTCAGTTGGTACTCTGCATACATTTATGTCACCTCTACCAATGATTTCTCGAATGATATGGTAACGCCTAAGTATGTGTTTGGATTTCTGATGTGATCTTGGTTCCCTTGCTTGAGCAATAGCACCATTATTATCACAATAAAGGTCTATTGGATTAGCAATGCTAGGAACCACCTCTAGTTCAGTAATGAACTTCTTAATCCAAACAGCTTCTTTAGCAGCATCGGATGCAGCAATATACTCAGCTTCAGTTGTAGAATCAGCGACGGTACTTTGCTTAGAACTCTTCCAACTAACAGCACCTCCATTAAGCAAAAATACAAAACCAGATTGCGATCTAGAATCATCCTTGTCAGTTTGGAAGCTTGCATCTGTGTAACCACTTACGACAAGATCATCTTCCATACCTCCATACACCAAGAACGAATCTTTAGTCCTTCGCAAGTACTTAAGAATCATCTTGACTGCAATCCAGTGACTTTCACCGGGATCAGATTGGTATCTGCTTGTCATGCTCAAAGCATACGAGACATCAGGTCTAGTACATATCATGGCATACATGATGGATCCAATAGCAGAAGCATATGGAATCCTAATCATTCTCTCACGCTCATCAGTCGTCTTAGGACACTGATTCTTGCTTAGAGATATGCCATGACCTACTGGCAAATTTCCTCTTTTAGAGTTTTCCATGCGGAATCTCTTGAGAACTTTGTCAATATATGTATCTTGACTTAAACCAATCAGTTTCTTAGATCTATCACGATAGATCCTAATGCCAAGGATATAAGCGGCTTCTCCCATATCTTTCATTGAGAAACACTTTCCTAACCAAGTCTTTACAGACTGTAGTGCAGGAATGTCATTTCCAATGAGCAATATATCATCAACATATAGTACTAGAAATAATACTACGCTCCCACTAATCTTCTTGTATACACAAGGTTCATCTTCGTTCTTGATGAAGCCAAACTCTTTGACCGATTCATCAAACCGAAGATTCCAACTCCTAGAGGCTTGCTTCAATCCATAAATGGATAGTTGCAATTTGCATACTTTATTAGAATTTTCTGGAATTACAAAACCTTCAGGTTGTGTCATATAAACATCCTCAAGTAAGTTCCCGTTAAGGAACGCTGTTTTGACATCCATTTGCCATATCTCATAGTCATAATATGCGGCTATGGCAAGTAAAATTCTTATAGACTTGATCATTGCTACGGGCGAAAAGGTTTCATCATAGTCGATTCCATGAATCTGCCTATAACCTTTTGCTACAAGTCTAGCTTTATAAGTATGCACCTTACCATCCATGTCAGTTTTCTTTTTGAAAACCCACTTGCATCCTATGGTTTTTACACCTTCGGGCGCATCAATCAAGTTCCAAACTTGATTGTCATACATGGACTTAATTTCAGATTACATGGCTCCAAGCCATTTATCTAAATCAGGAGCGGACATCGCTTCTTGTTAGGGGTAACGTTTGAATATGTCAAACGTAATGTTCATCAGGTGGAAGACTGTGATAATCTCAGGTCTAAAAGATTCCAGTAATATAACTATATGAGACTTAATTATGATATTGTGACCATGACATAAATCTCATATGGGTCAGTCCAGTATTTGTTCTCCAACAAATACCCATAAGTTTAATTGTATCTCATACACCATAATCATCATATGATTATCTATGAAACTTATACTAACAATTAATCATAATTATCAGGGACGGGGATTATTATAATAAACATGCAAAAGATATAATAATCAAACTTCAATATCTTTATTAAAACATAATAAACAGATAACATTAATCGTTCTCATAACGTGCCTAGAGCATACAACACCAACAGTTAGAAATTAAGGATGGTTAAAACTGAAGCTTCATCAAAATATAGTGGTTTAAAATGTCGATTGGCCTTTTGAGTTATTGGGTTGTACCTCTGAAATTTTCACCTGCTATAAACCTCCCCACAAGGAAGAAACTACCTAACCGGGACAATATACTCTTTACTTGAAAAAAATTATAGCTCTTACAAAGTCCTCAACATATTCTTCCCTCCCTTCCTTTCATCAAAATTCCTTAAGGGGCTCAAATATGATGTTCAAGAAAAAATTGATTCATAATTTACATTATACTTTCAATTATGATTGTGGTTATAAGTGAAAATTAAATAAATTCTATTTAAGTTTTTTAACCTAAGAAAACAACATCAGTTTTAAGGTGGATAAATAGTGACTTCAAATGAATCAGCAATTGTTGTAAAAAGAGTTTATTGCAAAATTCACATGCGTACTTTCAGTTTTTATCAATTTGACTTGCGAACGTTGGAAACATCAAAAGTGTCTTGCGTACTTATAATTTTAAAAATTTTGAGACCACCTTTTTAACACCTGTTAAAAACGTAACGGCGTTAAATGTTACAAACTACCTCATTTACAAATTTACCCCCTCCCTCCTCACAACCTAATTTGAAAAAAAAAAAAAAAACTCATCTCTCTAATTCTTACCAGATCGTTCCTGGCGCCCAACCCACCAACTCCGGTGCCGATAAATTATTCTATGGCCTCCATCATCCCCATCTCCGATATAACCACTTCGACGATGCCACCTTCCATAAATCTAATAGATCTAGATTTGGAAAGTCTTTCATCCCCACCTCTCTAATCTAAATCTAGAAGACTGAAAGCCATGTATCTCCCCTTCCTTTCCACCCAAGTCCACCCCGTCTGTACTTTCCCCCGCTCTTTCCTCCCCTCTGTTCAATATCAGCGCAAGCACCAAAAACTGCTTTCCAAACCATGCTATTACCTGAAATCACCTTCAATTTTGTGGCCCCTCTCCCTATTATAGGGATTTCTAAATTTTCATAATTGATTTGGAAATTGAATTTGGACGTAGGTTTATTGGATTGAAGGTTGGATTGGCGCTGAGATTATTGGGTGATAGGATAGAGGATGCAACAATCTTCCTGTTAAGTTTTGAGAAATCATGCGCAACCGAATTAAACCCAAAGGCCTAGATCCGTTCAAGATGTTTAAATCAATATGAATATGAATTCAGATTACTTACCGCGGTGATGTTTTTAAAATTTTTCTTTGGATCTTCAAATCTTCAACCCTAGATTCGATCTTCCTTGTTCTTCGAATGACGATCTCAGGAACACACTTTCAATTATAGGAACACGAACTTGAAGATGGTAATATTAACACCCTCTATGTGTATCCGCAGGCGAACGAATATGAAGAAAAATTCTTGATCTGGATTGCTAGATCCAAAATAGAAATCCAATTTCTATGATTTAAGGCTATATGAGTTTTGGTGTTCTTATTCTTTGATTTTGTAATTTTAGAATAAGAATATGTTTCTAAAATAATATAGAGGCTTGCATTGCTGATTAGGGTTGTGAAAATATGTATTTATACTCATATGTCTGTTACGAAAAATTCTACAAAAAAGAACTCGAATTACAGAATAGATAATAAATAAATTAATTAATAAATTGAAAATAAGTAAACAGAAACTAGACTGAATGTTTTGTGCCGAGCCGTGTGTTTAACACACTGTCCTTAAGACTTATTCGCCCCCTCACCGTGAGTGCTTCAGGTTGTCGTTGGACGCTAGTCTCCCAGGATAACTCGCACGAACCGGATGCTTCCCTGCACTAAGAGACTCCGGCGAATTGAATTCGGTGCCTAGACAGTATCACCACGAGTATGCAATGCAGGAGGCCAAAGGAGGAATGAACAAAATGCAACGAAAGAGATGTTGTGGAGAGATTGCTGAAAACAGTGTTTATTTTTGTGTTACTTCTATTGTATGATCACAAATGGTTGTTGCTCTTTTTATAGTCCAACCAAGAACCATTCAATCTCCCAAATTAATCAAAGGATAAACTCAATCCATATGTCCTTTATTAATTGTTTTGGAGATAAGGCTAGTCACTTGACATTCTAGTTCAAATGAGATGAACTAGTCACTTGACATTCTAGTTCAAATGAGATGAACTATTTTCCTAACTTCAAGCCTTAAATTCTTATTCACCCAAACACAAAATTGGACAAATAAATACATTATCTCAGTGTTCTCATGGAGATAAACACAAACTCACAATTAATTTTGTCATTCGACAATTTTTTTTTTTTGTCATAGAAATAAATCATATTTCCTTCACATAATACACAAATACACTATTTTTCCAACAATTCCCCACATGAAGGAAATTATGAAGAATTTGGTGATAAAGTCTAACAGTTGAAAACATGCATAGGATATGTATGAGATTTCCCTTTGAACCTTCCCTTGTAGACGTATACTTATTATACTCTCTAATCAGTAGACACGATGTCCTTAAACTATCAGCTTTTTGTGTAGCCAGTCATATACGTTACACATGTATCTCCCTAACACAATTCAATTCTCATAGCTGTGTCCATTTGTGGCCATTGAACACAATGCCTGGTTCTGTGAGAGTGTCTAAGAATTGAGCCTCATACAATTCTCCTCGAAGCGGCCCAACTTCTCTCTCACATAGGTGATTCTTCTAAGTAACTCGATTTACTCTATAAGAATCATTAAAAGCCATAGGCTTAACCTTATTCATCTCGGGATGTCACTTTTAGGAATGGGTATGGGGTTAATCCCCATAGTGACGCTACAAGTCTTTTAACGGTTAGGTGGTCCCTTTTGAACCTAGATCTTGGGATCTCCAGTCAGCTAGGTTGGGTTTTCCGCTGTGGTTAATTTCTTAAGAGGCTCTAAACCCATTCCCCTTGTCGATCTCACAACTACCTCTCTATTTAACCCTTTGGTTATCGGATCTGCTAAGTTATCTTTTGACATCACATAGTCAATGGAGATGGTACCAGTTGAGAGTAGTTGTCTTATGGTATTATGTCTTCGACGTATATGTCTCGACTTACCATTGTACATGTTGCTTTGTGCCCTATCAATTGCAGATTGACTATCACAGTGTACAGATTGGTGGCACTGGCTTTGTCCATCTTGGAATGTCTTCTAGGAATTGGTGTAGCCATTCCGCTTCTTCCCCACATTTGTCTAGACCTATAAACTCATATTCCATCGTGGATCTAGCTATAACTGTCTGTTTAGAAGATTTCCATGATATAGCTGCACCTGCTAATATGAATTCAAATCCACTTGTAGACCTTGAGTCTTGGATATCTGATATCCATGTAGCATTACTATATCATTCAGATATCGATAGATGTCTAGTGTAGAGTAATCCTTGATCTCGATTGTACTCAAGTACCTTAGTACTCTCACTATACATTTAGGATTACTAGTGTACCAATTTACTAGACTTCCAATAATTCTAGAGTGTTCAACTTGAAAAACAACATCAGCTTTATTTTTCAATAGATGTTGACTCGTGAATATTAGGTTCGAGCCATTGAAAAATTATCCTTGCTAATTTCTCAAGAATTATCCATTAGATTTCTTAGAAATTTTCACTTCAAGGATAACATCCGCTAAACCCATATCTCTTGACCTTTTCAAAACTTTTAAGAACTATATCATAACTTGATTAATGCAAATTCATGAGTTCTTCTTGAAGTTTTAAATCCAACGGTCAAATTAGCAAACTTCTTTCAAGTTCAACATATCTTCGATAGATTTAATCAACACTATGACATTTCCATTCATATCATTTTTTTATTAATCCACTTTCTTTCATGGTAAAATCAAGCTTTGATGTCATTGTTTTGTGCTTGTTTCAAGTCATCTTGTGACTTTACTAACTTGCACACTTTACTTTGATCTATTTCATTTAAAGTATCACTTTAATCCATTTCACTCAAAGTGTCGCTTTGATCTATTTCACTCAAAGTATCATTTGTTCATTTTTCATGAACTTGACATCAGTACATGATTTCCATTTATTTCAATCTTGGTTTTACATATATTCAATGTCAATGAATAATATATGACAACCCAATGAAAACCCATTACTTTACATACACCACCATCTTGTACGCAAATATCCATTTTGTTGATGTTGGACTTTCTACTTTGCGAGCCACCCCCACATTCACAAGTGTACGTAGGCCTATGTTTTCATACTTCATATGGAATTTACGTTGTTTTCTTGGGGTAACCTATTCAATAGGTATTTAATTTTCCAAAGTAGACTCACTCCCCATATTTTGGGTTAGTCCTAAATATAACAATAATGCTATTAGTTCTTTCATCAACACCATTTGATATTAGTTTACAAGGTGGATATTGTGTACAAACACATGTTATATACACACTATAAGCATTAGTGTTTCATCCTCATTATCTCATTTTAAAGTCGGTTTCCAACTTCTCCATTCAATGAGACAATACTTATTACATATAACAATAACATTGTTATCATTACCATATGTTTGAAAAATCTATCACTATACTTAACTTGTGATGATATAGTTCAACACACATTTCACATCTTGTTGAATACCTTTTTGAATGAGGTAATGTGATCCAACTAAAGAGACTTATTCTCATTATTGATCACTAAATCAACCCATCGTTTGATACAATTTTTATTTCATTTATTCAAATCATGAAGATTATCCTTAATGACACCCACTGTTATCAAGAAAGATATATGCATGACTTAATTATGGATTTTCAAACAAGCTTGACTTTTCAAACAAGTTTGACGCTTCAAACAAATTTGTACTTCGCACAAATTCGACTTTTCAAGTAAATTTGACCTACTTTGTCTTTGCCATAAGCATTTTGGTATGCTCTACCACATTTGCTTTTGCTATAAGAAGTGTTAACAACTTCTTCTCTAAAACTCTATTCTCTTTCCAACACAAAGATGAATAGCAAGCATCTCAACATTCATTTCAATTCATTTACTTTTGAGGTGCTTCGTGAATCTTTCCAAGTGAAAAGTAATTTCTCAATTTTTCACTTGAAAATTTCATTTAACACCATCCATTCGGCATGGATTTCATGAAAGAAAATTTCAACTCTTCCACTAGACTTTTTACGGTCTATGGAGTCTAATATTTAAAACAGTGTGTAGGGACCGCGACCACCACCACCACTTTCCCACATTAGTATGATATTGTTCGCTTTGGGCCCAGCCCGCACGGATTTGTTATTGGGAACTTCCCAAAAGGCCTCATACTAATGAAGTGGGTGGGTGCTCTTATATACCTTGCAATTATTTCCTCAATTTCCGATGTGGGACTTTGGGTTGTACCTCAACAATCCTCCCCTCAAACCAAGGACCATCCAGCGAAAGCTTGTACCAATCGTCCGCCGCCCGCGATTGCAAGACTTCATTCGTAATGTCGCACACAAGGGGAACCCCACCAATATAAAGCACACATACGATCCACCCGGTCAGGAACATCCGAACCATGGCTCTGATACCACTTGTAGGGACCGCGACCACCACCACCACTTTCCCACATTAGTATGATATTGTCCGCTTTGGGCCCAGCCCGTACGGATTTGTTTTTGGGAACTTCCCAAAAGGCCTCATACTAATGAAGTGGGTGGGTGCTCTTATACCTTGCAATTATTTCCTCAATTACCTATGTGGGACTTTGGGTTGTACCTTAACACAGTGAAACGGCCTACAATTAATCATTGCACCCGCATTCTCAATTTTATTGTTATAGTCGAAAGACTCCCACAATTGTTTTGCCATTCCTTTTCTCTCTAAACACTATAAAGAGAATCAGATAGCTCATTAAAAACATAGTTTTTGCAAATGAATTCCCCATGCTTCCATGATAAAGGCAAAAGAAATTCACATGCTTCAACCGCATTCATGGCTTAAAACATCCATCTTATTTCCACCAAACTTTGTAGGATCTTCATTAAGAACCTCACTAAATTCAAGGTGGTCAGATAGAACATCTTTTGTTGCCAACACATAAGCTCGATGCCAACAACATTCCTTGACTTCTCACTATAGTGAGCCGGAATACATGGAATACATCATATTCCTTTGAAGATTCGTCTCCACTCAAGGAGTCTTTCCCAATACTTTGGCTTTAATTTTAAACAATTAAATACCAAATAACTCTCTACCTCATTTAGAGAATTTTTTATAAAATAAATTGTTAATTCAATAGGAGAATTCACGCAATTTATTTCTTGTAACAACTATTATAAACCTCTTGATTTCTTAATAAAATTTTAATTAGAGGTCAACTATTCCAAACTTTAAAGGTCTCATCTTGGAGTACCTCAATATTAGAGAAAAATAATTTCTCATTCACAAAATGCACAAATTCTTTAGAAGCCCTTCATCTAAATATTTGTGTCATTTCCCATCATCAATAACAATAGGATTTAATAACTTCCTACAAGAAGTCCTATTGTTTTTATCTTTATGACTTTTTGTTACTATTAACAATAATAAGCTTTAACAACTTCTTTCAAGAAGCCTTATTATGTTAATCTTTTGTAACCTTTGTCACCATTGATCATAATAGGTTTTAGCAACTTCTTTCAAGAAGCCCTATTATCTTTGTCAATGTAACGTTAAAGAATCTTTCAACGTTCTTAGTTCCAACGAACTTTCTAATCTCTTCAATATGATTCACATGAACCATAAGAGACATATCACATGATGTATAACCACTTCATGAGGTATAGCCATCATTGTTTCATAGTTGATGTCATGAACATTAATGTTTCCAACTTGGTTAATTCATTAAACAAGTAGAAAGCAAACTGTTTCACAAAAACTGCTATTCTGCGAATTTTTTATCTCCTTCTCTGGATATCAGAATTCAATCGCCACCGTTCAGATTTTTCTTCTATGAGTCATAAACATGCACAAAAATTTCAGACCGATCTAACGGTTAACAAAGCGGGAAATTTCGTTTTACCACAGCTGGGCATGAAAAAATAGTGCTGGAAATTTGCTTCTTTTCCACCGTTTTTCCGTCCCTTTCCAATATTTTCTCTAATAGCCACCTGTAGATACCCCGGGGAAACCACGACTTGGTGTGAGCGGTGAATTATCCTAGGATGTCTAACTTGTTTTAGATTGTTTAGAGTCGCCACCTATGTTTTGAGGAACATAAGAAAAACCTATTGATTGTAGCCTAAGTTTGATTACGAAAACAGAGATTCTTTGTTTTGAGGTCCGGGGGTTAGATTACGAGATGGGAAGTACCGAAACACCCATCTCGCCCAACTTAAGTTGGTCTTGCTTGATCAAAATCTACATGAATGAAAATGTTCTTCTTCTTCTTCTTTAAGTCATAAAAAGGGGGTTTAAAATAGGATTTGGAATGTAGGAGATAACTCCTTAACCAACCTCAATGAGATGAGGTGATCATTAGAGTCACGTCCCAAAATGATTTGGGTGATTGCACATTTGATTAGAGTAAAAAAGAGAGAGGAGATGAAATAGAAAAGAAAGGAAAAGATGGACTTTTACCTACAATTTGAAGACCTTCAAGTATTGCTTGATGAAATCCTTGGAGAACTTTTAGAAAGTGATTTTGGTATAGTTTTTGTAAGTTCAATTTTCGGTCCTCCAAAATGGAGGAAAAGAGAGGTTTTTATAGGTGAAAGAGGGGTCTTTTTGGTGCCAAAACTCAGTCACCAAGAAATCCTTCCCGGGCAAAATCCTGTAAATTGAGCAAGGGAGGGAATCCTGGCCAGAAATCTGTAACTGACGCCCAGAGGCGCGCGCTTCCTGCTTTGGGGGCGGGAGGCGCGCGCGCCTGGCTCCTCCTGTCGGAGGCGCGCGACTCAGAGAAGGCAATTTTGACAGAATGGACTAGAAAGTCAGCCCTGTCATTCAGTTTAGTCCCTGGACTTAACGAAGTCAGTCAGGAACTTAACGGAAGTGACAGAAACTAACGAGAAACACTTAAAATGGGGAGAAACACAAAATCAAATGTGCAATCGGGGTGAGCGGTCCATGGCGGGGTGTCTACAGAGCCCTTCGGCGACGTGGACTGCAAAGCAAAACGCGTCGACGAAAGTTAAAAACACCCGCCGAGGACATCACCAAGTAAAAGCAAAGACTCGATGAAAGCAGGAATTTGAAATTGCGAGAGATAGTGGTGCGCTCCCTGTGTGAGCGGCTTTTGTTGATAGAGGAGGTGGCATGATCCGTTGGGTGAACCTGCCGGCTGAATGTTTTGAATGAGGCCGTTAGTGAACCTTTTGATGAATCCGTTAGTGAATCCCTTGAATGAGTCCGTTAGTGAACCCTTGTTGACGAATCCGTTAGTGAATCCGTTAGTGAATCCCTTGGATGAGTCCGTTGGTGAACCCTTGTTGACGAATCCGTTGGTGAATCCGTTTGATGAATCCGTTAGTGAATCCCTTGGATGAGTCCGTTGGTGAACCCTTGTTGACGAATCCGTTGGTGAATCCGTTTGATGAATCCGTTAGTGAATCCCTTGGATGAGTCCGTTGGTGAACCCTTGTTGACGAATCCGTTCGTGAATCCGTTTGATGAATCCGTTAGTGAATCCCTTGGATGAGTCCGTTGGTGAACCCTTGTTGACGAATCCGTTGGTGAATCCGTTTGATAAATCCGTTAGTGAATCCCTTGGATGAGTCCGTTGGTGAACCCTTGTTGATGAATCCGTTAGTGAATCCGTTTGATGAATCCGTTAGTGAATCCCTTGGATGAGTCCGTTGGTGAACCCTTGTTGACGAATCCGTTAGTGAATCCGTTTGATGAATCCGTTAGTGAATCCCTTGGATGAGTCCGTTGGTGAACCCTTGTTGACGAATCCGTTAGTGAATCCGTTTGATGAATCCGTTAGTGAATCCCTTGGATGAGTCCGTTGGTGAACCCTTGTTGACGAATCCGTTGGTTAATCCGTTTGATGAATCCGTTAGTGAATCCCTTGGATGAGTCCGTTGGTGAACCCTTGTTGACGAATCCGTTCGTGAATCCGTTTGATGAATCCGTTAGTGAATCCCTTGGATGAGTCCGTTGGTGAACCCTTGTTGACGAATCCGTTAGTGAATCCGTTTGATGAATCCGTTAGTGAACCCCTTGGATGAGTCCGTTGGTGAACCCTTGTTGACGAATCCGTTAGTGAATCCGTTTGATGAATCCGTTAGTGAATCCCTTGGATGAGTCCGTTGGTGAACCCTTGTTGACGAATCCGTTAGTGAATCCGTTTGATGAAATATTGCTTTGAAGTCTCGTGCCATTTGGAGTCACACTTGACTTTTTTTTTTTTTTTTTGAATTGTGGGGTACGGGCACAGTTGACCGCGACCAGAAAAATGTTCCTGCTGGGGATGAAATGCTGAGATTGACTCTTGAGGGGGGTGTGGCACCCGTGACAGAACTTTGGGAGTTCGGAATTTTGAAGAGGACAGCCTACTTTTGAGTGGGAGTTTCTATCCTACTTTCGATTTTTGACATGCCTTAAGGGCGGACCAGAAAAAGGTGTGCCCAACTGGGTGTCCGAGGATCGGGACAGTGTCTTGATTTAGGCTGGAGATCTCTGACAAGGCCCTTTTCTTGAAGCGATTTAGACCTGGTAGGCGCGCGCCTTCCAATGTAGGCTTGGGACGCGCGCGCACTTCAGACTGCTGGCGGGTGGCGTGCGCGTCTGGGAGGCGGAATTCCGGGCTTGACATTTGCTGACCAAAAGAGCCCCCAACAGCTATAATATCATCTTCTGTTCGACCACTTGATTCTCACAGCTCCTTTCTGCCATTTTTGAACATCATATTATTGCTTAACTTCGCTTGTGATCAACATTTTCCATGGCTTCCAATTCTTTTGCCCTTGATGCCAAGGTCGTTAGTGCGTATGAAAAGGACTTGGGCACTTTTGTGTATTCTTTCAAGACCCATCCCAAGAAGGCCTTCATTAAATATTTCGGGTTCCGAATTCTTTTCACCTTGCGGACGTTGAAGCCGGATTGGGATTTGTTGAGAGCTACCGCGGCTTTCTGGGATTGCGACAGCCATACCTTCAACCTTTCAGCTAATGAAATGGTGCCGACTGTTGACGATTTCGGGGCCATCCTTGGAACGCCTTTGGCCGGTCGGATTGCCGTCCCTAAATATCACCGTGGTGCCATCGACTCTTGGGTTGAGTTACTGAATCTCCCTGTTGAGGACGTGAGGAAGATGTTGCACGGTACCGTAATTGACATAACTGAGTTGCCGATGTTCTTCAGTTTACACTCGGAGGACCCGGTGGTTCAATCTTTCAAAAGAAATGCCATGGCCGTTTGTCTCTTCAGCGAAGTACTGTTTGTTACACCTTTCAGGACTGCGGACGCGCAGTTGGCTGAGATTATTTTGCAAGCTAAGGACCAGCAATTTAGTGTAATCCCTCTTATTGTAGGGGAGACGTTGCACGGCCTTGATGAGTTACACAGGACGGGCAAGATGTGTCGGGGAAGCCCTTTGCTCTTGACCATATGGTTCCGGGAACACTTCAAGATTTATTCCCCGGATGGTGATTTGTCTCCCTTTGCTGTTCATAGGAGGAAGTTGTTGATCCGTGATTTATCTGAATATGGTTGGAAGAAATTCTTTGCTTCTCGGGTGACCGTTGATATTGAGTGGTGTCCTCCTTCTTGGGGTCTTCGTCCTTTTGTGGAATGGACTCTTGGTTTTCAGCACATGGTTGTACCCGGTTTGAGAGATTCTTCATTTTACCAGCCAGAGCGGGTTCTGCGGCAGTTCGGTCGCCAACAGACAATTCCTTTTCCGAGGGATGGAATGCTTCGTCCAGTTGCTTACATGGGTCCTGACTTCTCGAGTGAGCTTCAGTCGGCTTGGGGAGATGACCGCAATCGTTGGGCTTTCGCTCCTCTGTATCGGGGGAGTGTCTTTCTTCCCGAGAGCTACTTGGACTATTTATTTGGCACCCTTTACCGTGGCATCCCTTGGGTTGATGTGCTTCGTGCCGAGTTGTTGGGACAGGGTTTTGAGCCTAGCAGCACTTTGAGATATAGGGAGGCTGCTGCTGATTCAAGTAACATTCTCGCTGACCCTTTCGGTACTCCTTTGGATGATTTTTATTCTAGGAGACGTGTTGCAGCACAGAAGGTTTCGGTGCGTATTAGTGCTCCTTTGTTACCCAAGAAGAAAAGGATTGATAGACGATCGGGTGGTCCTTCGAAAGCTAAGAGAAAATTGGATTTTTCTTAGTACCCTAAGAGATTGCAATTAGACCACTTTGTTTTAGGATTTAATATTTTGATGTCTTTTGTTGCTCAATAAATCCGTTGTAATGGTTTGAATAATTCATTGAATGAATAGAAATTGCATTTTGTTATTTGAAGTGAATTGGGTATTTTTGATATGTTTTAGACCGCACCCGAAGGTTGCCTACGTTCCTCCAGTTGGGAGGCTCAGGTCTTCGTAGTTCAAATAAACAAAGACCATTTTTTTTTTTTTTTTGTGCACCCTGTTTTTTGCCTAGACCGCCCTTGCGGGTTTTCAATCTAGCGGGCTTCTTTTTTGCACGTGCTCTAATTTTTTCCTAGGCCGCCCTTGCGGGTTTTCAACCTAGCGAGCGATTTTTTTTTTTTTTTTTTTTTTTTTTTATGGTCTTTGTTTATTAAGCGTAGAACCTCTTGAGCTTGTCGAGGTTGACCTCCTTTGGCAGCTGGTCACCATCCAAATCCACGAGCCGGACTGCACCACCGCTTAGTATCTTTTTGACCACGTACAGACCGATCCATCGGGGTCCCCATTTCCCCAGGGGATTCATGGCATTAGGAGGATGTTGTCTTAAGACCAAATCTCCCACATTGATGTTTCGAGGCTTCACTTTTTTGTTGAAAGCTCTTGCCATCCTTTGCTGATATGCCCTCGTGCGTTCGAGTGCTCTTAACCTTTTCTCGTCGAGTAAGGCTAGCTGTTCGTATCGACTTTGCATCCAGTTGACCTCGTTGACTTGATTCTCGAGGAGGACCCGTAGAGATGGGACCTCAAGTTCGATAGGGAGTACGGCTTCAGAACCATAGACCAATGTATAAGGAGTTTCTCCTGTTGCGGACCGTATGGATGTGCGGTAGCCCCACAATGCTAATGGTAGCTTCTCGGGCCAATCCCTTCCTGTTGAGGCCATTTTCTTGACGATGGTCTCGATGGTCTTATTTGCTGCTTCGACTGCGCCATTTGCTTGGGGCCGGTAAGGAGATGACTTGTGCTTGGTGATCTTGTATTCTACCAAAAGTGCATCCATTTCCTTCTCAAAGTGAGAGCCGTTGTCGGAAATGATTTCATGAGGCACGCCGTATCGGCACATGATATTAATCTTTACAAATTCGGCCACTTTCTTGGCGTTGAGGGTTCGATAGGCTTGTGCTTCGACCCACTTTGTGAAGTAGTCGACTGCCACTAGGACGAATGACTGCCCATTGCTCCCGGCAGGATGAACTTTACCGATGATGTCTATCCCCCAACAAGAGAAAGGCCAAGGTGTGACCATATTGTAAAGTTGTGAGGGTGGAGCATGTTGCAGATTAGCGTGGAATCGGCACTTGGCACACCTTTTGACTTTCTCGATACAGTCTCGTTCCATAGTGCTCCAATAGTAACCAATGCAAAGTATCTTCTTGACTAGCATAAACCCATTCATGTGGGGTCCACATTCTCCTTCGTGCACTTCACACATTATCTCTTGAGCTTCGGTCTCATTGGCACATAGGAGATTGATCACGTCGTGGTGCCTTTTATAGACTCGGTCCCCAATCAGTACGTACCGAGAGGCTAACCTTTGCAGAGCTGCTTGAGATTTCTTATTGATGTTCTCGGGATAAGTGCCGTCTTTGAGGAAGTTCATGATATCCGAATACCACGGAGAGTTTGTTTGAACCTCGTTGATCTTGATACTCATGCAATATGCCGGACTGTTCCTTCGAGCAATTTTGAAAGGCTTCACCATTTTCCTTTTGGGCATTTCAACTAATGAAGCTATAGTGGCCAGTGCATCGGCGAAGCGATTCTTATCCCTTGGCAGGTAGTTGAAAGTGATCTCTTGGAATTGTTCAACCAGTTCTTCAAGGTGCTGACCATATTGTTGGAGAGTCGGGTCTTGGGTTCGCCATTTACCCGATTGCTGATTGATAAGGAGCAAAGAGTCGCCGAACACTTCTAGTTCCTTGAAGTTTCTTTCGAGAGCTGCTTCGAGCCCTGCTATGCATGCTTCGTACTCGGCAATGTTGTTGGTAGCTTCGAATTCCAGGCGTATGGCAATGGGAGTGTAGATGTCTTTTGGATCGACAAGCAATACCCCTATACCAAAACCGTGTTTATTGGCGGCGCCATCGAAAAAAAGTTGCCACTTGTCTTCCTCGGTTGCAGTACAAATTAAATGCTCGTCGGGGAACTGTACATCTTCCCTCTTCACTTCGTCACATGGGAATTCGGCAAGCTGGTCACTGAACACTTTCCCCCTGACGGATTTTAGTATGACGTAAGTGATATCATAGCCGGCGAGCATGAAGTACCATTTGGCTATTCTCGTTGACATGAAAGGCTTCTCGAAGATGTAGCGGAGCGGGTCCACCTTTGCTACTAGCTTGATCGGAAAAGCTTCCATATAGTGTTTGAGCTTTTGAGTGATCCAAACCAATGCTGCACATGACTTCTCTAAGACAGAGTAGTTCTTTTCTCCTCCTTGGAATCGGCGACTGACAAAGTAAATGGCGTTCTCCTTTGTGGACTCTCGTTGCTCTTGTGCTAACATAGCCCCTAGGGCTTCATCATTGACAGTGAGATAAAGCAATAGAGGTTTCTCCTTGTGCGGTGGAACTAGAACAGGAGGGCACGTTAAGTAATGCTTCACTTGATCGAAGGCTTCTTGGCACGCGTCGGTCCATTCTAGAGCCACATTCTTCTTGAGTAGCATGAAGATTGGCTCGCACATGGAAGTGAGTTGGTGCACAAACCGACTGATGTATTGTAGTCTGCCCATGAAACCTTTAATCTCTTTCTGCGTCTTTGGAGGAGGCATGTCAATGATTGCCTTGATTTTGGAGGGGTCTACTTCGATTCCCCTTTCAGTGACCATATAACCAAGAACTTTGCCTCGGATAACCCCGAATGTGCACTTTGCGGGGTTGAGCCTCATCTTGTGTTGACGAAGCCTTTCGAAGAACTTGCGGAGATCGATTAGGTGTTGACCATCGGTTCCTTTGGAGTGAATGATCATGTCGTCCACATAGACCTCGATTTCTTTGTGAATCATATCGTGGAACAAGTCTGTCACGGCTCTTTGGTAGGAAGCCCCAGCATTTCTTAACCCAAATGGCATGACTGTGTAGCAAAAGGTACCCCACGGTGTTGTGAAGGCTGTCTTATGTTGATCTTCCTGATCTTCCTCGGCCATGAGAATCTGATTGTACCCAGCGAACCCATCCACGAATGAGCGAACCTCGTAGGCAGCAGTGGAGTCGACTAGCATGTCGATATTAGGGAGTGGAAAATCATCCTTTGGGGAAGCTTTGTTTAAATCCCGGAAGTCTACACAAACTCGAACCTTGCCGTTCGCCTTCCTGACTCTCACAATGTTGGCTAACCATGTCGGATACTCGATGACCTTGATGAAACCCACACTGAGGAGCTTCTCAATCTCTTCTTTGACCTGCAGAGACCATTCTGGCTTGATCTTTCTGAGCTTCTGTTTTACTGGCCTGGCATCTTCTCTGGTCGGAATCCTGTGCTCCGGTACCTTTCTGTCTAAACCCGGCATGTCTTTGTACGACCATGCGAACACATCCACGAACTCCCGTAGTAATGCAGTCAATCGGTCTCTGTCGTCTCCCTTGAAGAAGCTTCCAATCTTGGTTTCTTTTGGCTCTTCTTCGGTACCCAGATTAACAACATGCAATTCTTCGTCAGCCTTTGGACCATTCTCGCCACGACTACGGACTTGTTGAGCAAGTTCATTTAAGTATGTTTTGTTTTCGTGGTCTATTTCATCATAATTTGAATCGTTATTAACTTGTTCGTTAAATTCATTATTAGTTAATTCATCATTTATGATGTTTGCAATCTCAGGGTACTCAGGAATATCAAATTTTTCATTAGCAAAGAAAGGAAACACACGCTCGGCTATGGCCTCCAAATCCTCTTGGGTGAGGGTATTAGAGACACTCTCGGACTCGAAAGTAAGTGTGAGCTGCTCTTCCTTTGTTGTTGTGCGGGGTATGCAACCCATTTCTTGGACTAAGAATTCCTCGGATACCACGGGCCCTTTTGTTGAATACCAATTGTTGATCGGCTCGGAGCTTGGCGGGATCTCACTGATAGTCTCGTTCATGATGACGGTGTCATGGATGGCGTTAACTTGGCATTCATTCATCATGGCAAGCTCTTCAAACATGGAGGCTAAATCTGTCAGTTCTTCCCCCACGGTGATTTCTGTCTCGGACTCTATAGTCATCTTCCTCCCCCACCATTCACGGGGCGACATGGGAGTTGGTTCTCTTTCGGATATCTGGATCTCACAATCGGAGAAGATTTCGAGGCCGGGCTTTTTGACACCTTTATTGTTAACCCACGGCTCGAGAAAGATCATGTATGGAACGTCTTCCCCTTGGCGGACAAAATAACCATTCAACGTCTTGCGGTAAGGCCTCAGATTAGGGACTTCATAACGACGGCCTTCTTTACGAGCTCGGGCCTTTTCGTTCTTGATTGCTTTCTCTTGTTTCAAGTCTTCTTTGGAAGGCTCATACCCCAAACCGAAGGTGTTCTTGATAAATGGGACTTGCACGGGATGTAGGATTCCTTGTTGATATTTCCCTAAGCCTAAACCAGGGAAGTAGTCCATATTCCTCATCATGCGGAGGACTTTGTGATTGCTGGGGGTCCATGATCCGTTTCCCCCTTCTTTGTCAATGGCGTTGATTGAGACGCCGGAGAGAGTGGAGTCTGGTAGACCATGCTGAACTTGGTGGACGGGCTCACCTTTTCTGTGGATAGTGATGTTTTCAGCCATTACGGTCACTATTTCGTCACCATTTCGGATCTTGACACATTGGTGGAGAGTTGACGGTACGGCATTAGCACTATGAATCCATGGTCGACCCAACAGTAAGTTGAACGAGGCCGGGATATCAAGTACTTGGAATGGAACGGACATGACCATGCTCCCAAACTCAATGTCAATTTCGATCATACCCATGACTGTACGGGCGGTGCTGTCATAACCTCGGATTACTTGAGTATGCCCATGATCCTACCAGGCATGAGATTGAGTGCGGAACCACCGTCCACTAAGACTCTTGAGACGGGCCTCCCCCTTGCTCGTACCTTGAGGTAAATAGCTTCGTTGTGGTCGGAACCAAACGGTGGAAGGTCCATATCGGCATAGGTGATGACGTTGCTAAAATGAATGTGACCAATCATTGCCGTGAGGTCCTCGGGAGTAGTATCGGGAGAAACTGATGTATCATCGAGATTGCGGATGACGAGATCTCGGTGTTTCTTCGAGGATGCAATGAGGTCCCAAATAGAGATGTTGGCTTGAGTTTTCTTGAGTTGGACAAGTAGAGGATCTTCGGGAGTGTTGTGAGCTTGCGGCCTTTGAGAAGAGGAGCTCGGTGCGGAAGTGGAAGGTTTGCTTGCTTTGACTCGACCGGATCGAGTTAGCATGTTGACGTTCCCATCTTGCTTCTTTTTCCTATTCTCTAGTACTTCCCTCATTACTTCATCATAAGTCACTACATAACAAGAATTGTCAAGTTTATTTATAACATTGGGGCCCCCATTCACAATTGGGATTGAATGGGTGGTCCCCTCGAGTTCTCCTATCTCTATTACATTGACATGCTCGTCATTAGTCACTACAAATTCTTTCTTATCTATGAGATCTTGAATGACATTGCGGAGAACGAAGCAATCCTCGGTGGTGTGGCCACTATATTGGTGGTAGCCACAATATTTGTGGTGAGCATGATTGGGGTTGATCGTCTTGGGTTGGTACCCTTGCACGGGTGTGACTTGACCCTTTGCCTTGAGGACCTCGAACACTTCGGTTTGAGTCATACCTTGGAGAGGCGTGTAGACACGGTCACTTCGGGACTTCTTCCCTTGAGGTGGAGGAACCTTTTTGTAATTCCCCTTGTCAATAGTGACAGCGTTGACCGAGGCCTCTTTTGTGGAGTTGGAAGCGGCCTTGTAGCGGTAAGTAGGAGTGGTCTTCTTGATCTCCTTGAGCAAGTCATCCATGCGTACCCCCGCCTCATACATTTGGGAGAAGTCGAAGTAGCAAGCCCCACTTAGGTGAGTGCGGAGATCAATCTTGAGACACTTGAGAAATATGTCCATTTGCTCTTTTGTGTTCGGCCTCTCAACAATTTCAGAGAGTTTGTCATTCTATCTCCTTGTGAAGTCGATGAAGGACTCATTGTCTCGTTGCGTAGTGTTCTCTAGCTCTTTCCTTGTGGACCGGTGAGTGGTGTTGCCTTGGTATTGGTTCTTGAAGGCAAGCATGGCGGAGTCCCAATCAAGACGGACAGTGAGCGGGAGAGTAGCATACCAATCTTTTGCCGCCCCCTCGAGAGTGAGAGGAAAGAATTGAGCCATCACCTTGGTGGAGACCTTCTTTGGAACCATTGCCCAAATATAAGTCTCAATGTGAGCCATAGGACAAGAGTTGCCCTTGAATTTGCTTATGTCGGGCATCTTGAACTTATCGGGAAGAGCGGCCATAGTACTCATGAGGATGGATGATTGATAAAGGCTTGTGTCGGAGCCTTTCCCCATGTTGAGCCCATTGAATTTTTGGTCGATGTAGGCCATGATAGAATCCACCATTTTGGGCTCATTGTTCTCGGAACTTGGTTCCCCCATTTTCTTGGTGCGGGTGTTGACATAAGGACTCTTGAACAAACCCTCGGTCCATTCGGATTCATCGTCATTGTTTTTGTTCTTTCCCTTGGCAAGGTTGGTGAGCTTTTCTTTCATTAGCTCCATTTCGGCCTCGTGGGCCTCCCTTTGGCTGTCGAGGTGGGATTGCCAAATGTCATCTTTGCTTTGTGCCTCCTTGTTAAGGGTGGAGACTTGCTCTTGGAGGAGTTGGACCATAGTTGAGAGCTGTTCGAGAGACATGGTGTTGCTGCTGCCGGTCATGGTTGGTGTTGGAGCTGTTGGAGTGATCTCTTCACGGACTAACCGATTTGCTGAATCCCGGTAGACTTTGTAAGTACCAATTGAACCTATATTGCAGAAGAGGCCCTTGTCAGTCTTGAGTAACACTTGCGGTCCATGAAGAGGCTTAGAACACACAGTTGGGCACACGACTCGAACCACATAAGAAAAGACTCTTTTTTTTTCTTTTCTTTTATAAGTCGGAGGGAATGAATCCCTTTTGGGGTTTCTAAGAAAATAATGGAATCGTCACACTAGTATATAGACCATCTCGCGGTCCCATATACTCATCGGATTCCATCGCGCTTGTGAATCCTACATGTATCGGGATTAGACTAAATTAATGTAGTAAAGCATACATGCGGGGACGGATTTTTATTTTCGTCCAAAATAACCACTTTTTGGGGACGGATTTTTATTGCGTCCCCTTCAACAAGTTGGCATGTATGATTTGAAGACATTAGTTTAGGGAAATCTCGGTACATGGAAACCGACTTGAGTCACGGAGTGTTAGACCCTAACTAGAATTGTGTGGTTTGTGCTCGGCTTGAATATGAGGCTCAAAGGTCACCCCCGGCATGTAGTCTTGAACTACGCCACGGGCTGAGGTTTACCGCTTCGAAAGAGCCAAGGTCTGGTGGAGCTTGAAACTTTCTAGGACGGGCCTCGACGGGTTTGGGGTTGGACTTGTGCGACTCGATAGTGAGCAGTTCATAGGAATATGTGCATGTAGTGTGAGGTCTAACAAGTGACAAATTTTTTTATTTTTTTTATATTTTTTATTTTTTTTGGAAAGAAAGAAAAACACACAAAACACATAAGCACATAAAATTACAACTCCCGAATCACCCGTGTGGCCGGTAAATAAAACACAAAATTAAAACAGTCCGAGGGTTCAATTCTGTTCTGATGCAGGCAACTGTGCCCACACCCCACTGTACTGCTCAGTCACTGAAACCTGTCTCTGTTCTAGAAACCAACCCAGAAGCGTGCGCCTCTGAGTGCTGATGTGGGACGCGCGCGCATAGCGCAATGCTTATGGGAGGCGCGCGCTTCTGGGTCACACCTGTCAGAATGTCAGACTTTTGACTCAGGGGATTGCCCTGATCCTATGTTCATATTGTAACCCCTGCAGAAGTGATTAGTGCAGAATAACAGAAGAAGAACATGAAGAACATGAAGAAGTGGGCGATTCTGGTTCTTGATGCGGGATGCGCGCGCCTTAGGCTTAAATGGCCCGACGCGCGCGCCTCCCCCATCAGGAATCAGAATGCCCAGAAAAGATGTAGATTTCGATCAGAACGCAAGTTTAACCCTCAAATACGTCCCCAGCGGAGTCGCCACTGTAGATACCCCGGGGAAACCACGACTTGGTGTGAGCGGTGAATTATCCTAGGATGTCTAACTTGTTTTAGATTGTTTAGAGTCGCCACCTATGTTTTGAGGAACATAAGAAAAACCTATTGATTGTAGCCTAAGTTTGATTACGAAAACAGAGATTCTTTGTTTTGAGGTCCGGGGGTTAGATTACGAGATGGGAAGTACCGAAACACCCATCTCGCCCAACTTAAGTTGGTCTTGCTTGATCAAAATCTACATGAATGAAAATGTTCTTCTTCTTCTTCTTTAAGTCATAAAAAGGGGGTTTAAAATAGGATTTGGAATGTAGGAGATAACTCCTTAACCAACCTCAATGAGATGAGGTGATCATTAGAGTCATGTCCCAAAATGATTTGGGTGATTGCACATTTGATTAGAGTAAAAAAGAGAGAGGAGATGAAATAGAAAAGAAAGGAAAAGATGGACTTTTACCTACAATTTGAAGACCTTCAAGTATTGCTTGATGAAATCCTTGGAGAACTTTTAGAAAGTGATTTTGGTATAGTTTTTGTAAGTTCAATTTTCGGTCCTCCAAAATGGAGGAAAAGAGAGGTTTTTATAGGTGAAAGAGGGGTCTTTTTGGTGCCAAAACTCAGTCACCAAGAAATCCTTCCCGGGCAAAATCCTGTAAATTGAGCAAGGGAGGGAATCCTGGCCAGAAATCTGTAACTGACGCCCAGAGGCGCGCGCTTCCTGCTTTGGGGGCGGGAGGCGCGCGCGCCTGGCTCCTCCTGTCGGAGGCGCGCGACTCAGAGAAGGCAATTTTGACAGAATGGACTAGAAAGTCAGCCCTGTCATTCAGTTTAGTCCCTGGACTTAACGAAGTCAGTCAGGAACTTAACGGAAGTGACAGAAACTAACGAGAAACACTTAAAATGGGGAGAAACACAAAATCAAATGTGCAATCGGGGTGAGCGGTCCAAGGCGGGGTGTTTACACCACCACGCCACAAGAATATTGTAATCTGCAATCCTTTCTCACAAATTAAATTAGTTTGTTGTTCTGTAATTCGTTCCCTCTTATAGAAGGAATAAGTCTTAAGATTGTTACGAAAAATTCTACAAAAAAGAACTCGAATTACAGAATAGATAATAAATAAATTAATTAATAAACTGAAAATAAGTAAACAGAAACTAGACTGAATGTTTTTTTCCGAGCCGTGTGTTGAACACACTGTCCTTAAGACTTATTCGCCCCCTCACCGTGAGTGCTTGAGGTTGTCGTCGGACGCTAGTCTCCCAGGATAACTCACACGAATCGCATGCTTCCCTGCACTAAGAGACTCCGGTGAATTGAATTCAGTGCCTGGATAATATCACCATTAGTATGCAATGCAGGAGGCCAAAAGAGGAATGAACAAAATGCAACGAAAGAGATGCTGTGGAGAGATTGCTGAAAACAGTGTTTATTTTTGTGTTACTTCTATTGTATGATCACAAATGGTTGTTGCTCCTTTTATAGTCCAACCAAGAACCATTCAATCTCCCAAATTAATCAAAAGATAAACTCAATCCATATGTCATTTATTAATTTTTTTAGAGATAAGGCTAGTCACTTGACATTCTAGTTCAAATGAGATGAACTAGTCACTTGACATTCTAGTTCAAATGAGATGAACTATTTTCTCAACTTCAAGCCTTAAAGTCTTATTCATCCAAACACAAAATTGGACAAATAAATACATTATCTCAATGTTCTCATGGAGCTAAACACAAACCCACAATTAATTTTGTCATTCGATAAATTATTTATCATGAAAATAAATCATATTTCCTTCACATAATACATAAATTATGTCCATAACCATTAAGGAGAAAGAGCCTAAATCTCATAATCCCACGTTTTTGCCCAAGTTAGCCCGGTCCAGCATCTACGCAGCCGAGTCCCTTGAGGTGATCGGTCGAGCACCACCTAGAATTTAATTATTTCTCTCGGCGATGACATGCTCGGCCGACTCATTAGACCTGCTCGGCCGAGAACCCCAGAAACTCGATTTTAGCCTTTTTAGTTAATTCATTTTTTTGTGTGTGACCCCATATGATTATATTATGTTGGCAATGAGTCTGACCAAGGTCATCCTAAAAAATTATGAGAGGAATCTAGCAAGTTATCATGATTACCCATATAATATAACTTGTCAAAGTTCGTTTATCCTTATAGTATATATCACAATCCTTTTGTCCACGATGTCTATTGAACGTAAGTCATGGTCTTTGGTCAACTTACATAGTTCAATGCTTTTCTCGATCCCGAATATGTTGATAGTACAAATGACATTGATCTCATCAATTCATTTGAGCACGGCCATGCATTTTCATCAATACTATTCATCGAATGGCCAAAGCTTGACATCTCTCTCGAAGAGGGACGAATCCATTCTTGACTCATTACATTTCCCTACATGACTTCCGATTATGTCAATTACATTCCTTATAGCTACTAGGTTAAAGGTAACATTAGAATGCGTCAAACATAATGTTCGTTATGTGGAAGACCGTAATAATCTCACATCTAAGAATTCTAATGTTATGACTAATATGAGATTTAATTATGAAATTTGACCATGCAAGACATAAATTTCATAAGTGGGTCATGTCCAGTACATTTACACCAACAAGTACCCATAAGTTTAATTGTATCATATTCACATAATCATCTCATAATTATCTATTGAACTTATACTAGTTCTTCAGAAATACTAGGGACGCAAATTATTATAACAAAACATGTAACAACAAATAATAATCAAGTAACATCTCTTTATTTAATTAATAAAATGATAGCAAACTATCATTCCAATAACGAGCTTAGGGCATCTTGGAAATTTGGCTTGAAATGGTCAACTTTGAGTGGGTCCCATTGGTGGGTCCCATTGACTTTGACCTTGGTCAATGTTTATACTTGTAGTATGTTATACCATGAACAATATTGGGGTTTTGGTGAAAGCTAAATGATGGATTAAATCCATAGTTCTAAGACTTCAAAGATGAGCTTTTAAAAGAGACTTTTTGGCTTCCAAGGATGAGATGGGTTGGTTGCCATCCCACATGGGAAAGGAAAGGCAAACCTTCCCTTTGCTTGGAAGTATAAAAGGCTTTTGGGCCATCCCACATGGAATTGGAATGGGTAGTTGATGTGCCATAAATTACTTGGCATATCATAGTCTCATGTTCAAGTTACATGTGAGGTGGACTTGAACCTTTCCCCACATGCGCGCTCGCTCGCTCGCTCGGCTCGGCCGGGCTCGGGCTCGGGCCCGGGCACGGGCACGGGCTAAGGGCGTTTGGGCGAATGGTTCGGTTCGTGGGCGTATCTTTTTGGACAAAGTTTATTTGAAGTTTCCAATATTTGCAGAATGGTCCCTGACAAAACTGTTAGGTCAGTTAGTTTCCTAACTGGACTCTAACAGTTCAGTTTCTTTTCCTTCAGGAATAAGTCACTGTAAATCGGGTAGGTTTTGGAGTCCTCCTAGAATACCTAAACCGACTATATACCAGTATAAATATATGATCCCTACATCAGTTTTACACACGCAATTAAAATTGCTAAGAAACTGTTCTCTCTCTCTAAGTTCGTAATCTGTGGTTGATCTGAGAAGTAAGATTCTGGCGAAGTGGGACAGCAGTCGCAAGTGGTTCGGTACATGTTCGTGTGAAGATTTCCTGGTACGTTCCTGTGATCGTTTCATCCTCGGAGGAATTTGCGGCAACCCTCAGCCTCAACCCTCAGCCGCACCAGTAGGGGGCAATAGTTTCTCTTAGGAGAGTCTGTTATAGGCGACTCGATTTAAATTGATAAGTTTTCTAACTCTCTTTTGTTTCTGTCTTTCCTGGATCCTGTTCTTGTGGGTACGTTTCTGCTTTTGGCTTAATCTGATATTGTTATATGCTTACGTGATTTCCCTATTAATCTGATCGTTGCATATTAAATTCCAACAGTCTAAGAGAAACTAGTATTATTAATCATGTCTGTTGCTAACGCTCCATTCAAGTCCCTTGTTGACATTTCTGATCTACCATAGAAGTTCGGTGGTAAGAACTTCAAGCGTTGGCAGGAACGGATGAAAATCTGGTTGCCAATTAAGGGGATGACTGGTATGCTAACTGAAAAGTGCCCTGCTATTGATAAGAAGGACCCTGCAACAGTGAAAGCTACTGAGCAGTGGAGGGAGAGGGACGATGTTGTTCGTGGATGCATTCTTTCGGCTCTGTCGAATGTGCTCTTCGATGTTTATTGTTCTGCTCCCCTCACTGCTGCATCGCTGTGGGAAACGCCTAACATAAAGTACAACACTGACGATGTTGGTGTTGAAAAGTACTGTGTGTCTAAGTTCTTTAAGTATCGTATGGCTGATGGGAAATCTGTTACTGATCAAGTGCATGAGTTCCAGATCATATTGCAATCACTCAAGGATGGAGCTATGAAACTTCCTGAGAAGTTCGTAGTTATGTCAATCATTGAGAAGTTTCCTCGATCTTGGGAGGAATTTGGTATGACTCTCAAGCACCGTACAGGAAGCTTGACACTCAATGATTTGATGAATGCAATATCGATCCAGGAAGTGAACCATAGTAACGGTGTTAGTGTGCCTGTGGAGGCTAAAGCCAATGTGATAACTGCAAATAAGATCAAAAGGAAATTCAAGAAAATTGGCTCTAAGGATAATAATAATGATAAGCTGAAACCTAAGAAGAACATCCAGAAAAATCCAAAAGCGAACAAAACCTGCTGGAATTGTGGAACAGTTGGACACTTTTCTAGGGACTGTCGCAAGAAAGGAAAAGTGGCGCAAGGTTCTGCTGATCAAGCTCAGGCGAACGTGGTCATTGGACCATCTGATGATGATCATGTTGATGATACACTTCAGCCTGAAGTTGATGCTATTACCAGCGAGATTACCAAGTATGTAACTTCTAATCCTGAAATCTTTACTGTTTATGAACCCAACGAGTAGTTGGTAGATACTGGGGCAAATATGCACGTTTGTGCTGATAAATTGCTATTTGTGTCTTACCAGCCTGAACGTGGTAGATCAGTGACGATGGGGAATTCGAGTGCTGCAAAGGTGCGTGGGACTGGATGCGTGGACCTGAAATTTCCTAATGGGCGCATTCTGACCTTGCAACATGTGCATCACGTTCCTGACATTCGTCGTAATATCATTAGTGGTTCTTGTTTAGTTAGAGAAGGATTTGAGTTTTCATTTAAGTGTAATAAGGTTATTATTTTGGATTCTGGTAGTTTTATAGGAAAAGGTTATGCTTCAGATGGTTTATTTAAAGTTAGAGTTGAGAGTAATTTTGGTACTCATTTTATTAATGATAGTTTTATTGATTATCCCGTTTCTTACTCTATTGAATCTTCAAATATTTGGCATGGTCGTTTGGGACACATTAATTTTAAATCTGTTAAAAAGATGATGAATTTGGATATTGTTCCTAAGCATGCTATTGAAAAAAAAATTCTAAATGTCATGTTTGTGTTGAAGCTAAATCTGTTAAAAGGCCTTTTCATTCAGTTAATCGAGATTCTGAAATACTTGATTTAGTTCACACCGACATTTGCGAATTTAATGGCTTGTTGACCAAAGATAAGAAGAAATACTTTATTACTTTTATTGATGACTGTAGTAGATATTGTTATGTCTACTTGTTGAATGGAAAAGACGAAGCACTTGAAAATTTTATTATATTTAAAAATGAAGCTGAAAAACAAACTGGTAAGAAACTTAAACGGTTAAGATCAGATAGAGGTGGCGAATATGAGTCTAATCCGTTTATGCATTATTGCCAAGAAAATGGCATAGTGCATGAAGAGACTCCCCCTTACACACCTCAATATAATGGTGTTGCTGAACGTAAGAATAGAACCTTTAAAGATATGATTAACAGCCTACTTATAAGTTCTGGACTACCTAAGTATATGTGGGGAGAAGCTTTGAATACGGCTTGCCATATTCTGAATAGAGTTCCTCCTAAACATAGAAATAAAAGTCCGTTTGAACTTTGGAGAGGTAGAAAGACCAACTTGAAATACTTGAAAGTGTGGGGGTGCCTTGCGAAGTTACTTGTCCCTGAACACAAGAGAAAGAAGCTTGGTCCTAAAACTGTTGATGCTATCTTTATAGGATATTCTGAAACAAGTTATGCATTGAGATTTCTGATTATCAAATCTGAAATTTCTGGCTTAGATGTTAACTCAATTGTTGAGTTACGTGATGCAACATTTTTTGAAGACGTGTTTCCCATGAAAACCGGACTCCCCAAAGATTCAAATACCACGTCTAATTCAATTCCATCTCAAGTGGAAGAGATGACAAACATGGGGGAAATCCAATTGGTTCTTTATCTGATGATGAGGATGAACCAAGAAGGAGTAAACGGGCTAGGGTTATCAAGGATTTTGGAAGTGATTACATCACTTACAATATCGAGGGTGACCCTAATACCTTCAAAGAAGCTATGGCATCTCCTAATGCTAAGCAATGGAAGGATGCCGTTAAAAGTGAAATTGATTCTATTGTCTCAAATAGGACATGGGAATTAGTTGAACTTCCTCCTGGTTGCAAAGCAATTGGATGCAAGTGGGTTTTTAAGAGGAAACTGAAACCTGACGGAACTGTTGATAAGTTTAAGGCTAGATTAGTTGCTAAAGGGTTTAAGCAGATGGAGGGAATAGACTATTTCGATACCTATTCACCAGTTGCTAGGATGACTACAATCCGTATGCTTATAGCATTGGCTTCTGTATATGATCTCCATATCCATCAAATGGATGTGAAGACCGCCTTTCTTCATGGCGATCTTGAGGAGGAGATCTATATGGATCAGCCTGAAGGATTTATAGCATCTGGCAATGAAAGAAAGGTATGCAAACTTGTTAAATCCCTTTACGGATTGAAACAAGCCCAAAGCAGTGGCATGAGAAGTTTGATAAAATCGTCTCATCGTTTGGCTTTATTACTAATGAATTTGACAAGTGTGTCTATTCTATGAGTAAAGGTGATAGTTGTATTGTCTTGTGCCTATATGTTGATGACATTCTGTTATTTGGAAATAATATGAGAATAATCGATGAAACTAAATCATTCTTGAAAAGTAAGTTTGAAATGAAGGATATGGGAGTAGCTGACGTGATTCTTGGACTTAAGTTGACTCGGTCAACTAAAGGCATGACCATCTCACAATCTCATTATACTTAGAGTGTAGTTGAGAAGTTTGGTTATAAGGATGGTAAAATCGTCAATACTCCATTTAGTCCTTTTTTGGCACTTGCTAAGAATGATAATGGTGTACCCGTGGCTCAGTTGAAATATTCTCAGATAATTGGGAGCTTAATGTATCTTGCTAACTGTACTCGACCGGATATATCCTACGCAGTTACGAGGTTGGCTAGATACACTAAGTGTCCGAATAGAGCTCATTGGGAAGCTCTAGGTAGAGTACTTCGGTACTTGAAGGGAACCATTTCCCTTGGGCTACATTATGGGAGATTTCCTGCTGTACTCGAAGGGTACAGTGATGCTAGCTGGATTGCCACTAACTCTGGGAGTTATGGCTGTACTGGGTATGTTTTTACCTTAGGCGGAGCTGCAGTTGCCTGGAGGTCTACAAAACAAACCCTGTTGTCTCGGTCTACCTTCGAAGCCGAGCTAGTTGCTCTTGACACTACTGGATTGGAGGCTGAATGGCTTCAAGGACTTATGTCTGAGTTGCCTGTAGTCAGCAAGCCTATTCCTGTGATCTCTATACATTGTGACAATACTGCCACAATTGAGAAACTTAAAAGTGTCAAGTTCAACTGCAAAACTAGGAGACACATCCAAATAAGATTGAAATCTTTAAGGGATCTCGTGTCTCAAAAGGTGATAGCTGTAGATTATGTTGGTACCAAGGATAACACAGTTGATCCTTTAACTAAGGGACTCGATGTAGTCTTAGTTCAAAAATCTAGGTTGGGGATGGGACTGAACCCCGTCTGATTCACATGCGGTAGGAACCCAACCTATCTGAGTGGAGATCCCACAAAGAAGGTTCAATGTGGTAGTAACAAGCCGTAGGGTGGATTGGAACACCTAAAACAGATTGACATGTTACATGTCTGTGTCTGTCCCCTGAATAGCCTAAAAGGTGTTCATTACTGCAAGTATAGTAAAAGCTTTAGGCTTTGAATGGGATCAAGTCTTTTAGACAAGATGGTAGCAGTACATCTTTGGAGATGCCCAACTAAATAAGTGTTATTGTTAGCCGCAATTAGAGGAAATGGGTTATTCCTCGAAAGCACTTATGATAGAGGATAAGGACGTATGGCTTATACGCGTCAAACATAATGATAGAGGCTGTTGTCATAGCCTTTGTCGTGTTACTACCAACAAAGGCTCCTACACTCAAAGGAATCAGATTCAAGACACCCGTTCATCTGGTCCTGTGGGGGTTTGCATTGACTAGCTTAGGTAGGGGTTCAAGTCGGGAGACACCATCTACTGAAAGCACGACATGGATAATCTCTACTAGTCTTATCACCATTGATTTGTGGGGGATTGTTGGAAATTTGGCTTGAAATGGTCAACTTTTAGTGGGTCCCATTGGTGGGTCCCATTGACTTTGACCTTGGTCAATGTTTATACTTGTAGTATGTTATACCATGAACAATATTGGTGTTTTGGTGAAAGCCAAATGATGGATTATATCCATAGTTCTAAGACTTCAAAGATGAGCTTTTAAAAGAGACTTTTTGGCTTCCAAGGATGAGATGGGTTGGTTGCCATCCCACATGGGAAAGGAAAGGCAAACCTTCCCTTTGCTTGGAAGTATAAAAGGCTTTTGGGCCATCCCATATGGAATTGGAATGGGTAGTTGATGTGCCATAAATTACTTGGCATATCATAGTCTCATGTTCAAGTTACATGTGAGGTGGACTTGAACCTTTCCCCACACGCGCGCTCGCTCGCTCGGCTCGGGCACGGGCACGGGCTAAGGGCGTTTGGGCGAATGGTTCGGTTTGTGGGCGTATCTTTTTGGACAAAGTTTATTTGAAGTTTCCAATATTTGCAGAATGGTCCCTGACGAAACTGTTATGTCAGTTAGTTTCCTAACTGGACTCTAACAGTGCAGTTTCTTTTCCTTCAGGAATAAGTCACTGTAAATCGGGTAGGTTTTGGAGTCCTCCTAGAATACCTAAACCGACTATATACCAGTATAAATATACGATCCCTACATCAGTTTTACACACGCAATTAAAATTGCTAAGAAACTGTTCTCTCTCTAAGTTCGTAATCTGTGGTTGATCTGAGAAGTAAGATTCTGGCGAAGTGGGACAGCAGTCGCAAGTGGTTCGGTACCTGTTCGTGCGAAGATTTCCTAGTATGTTCCTGTGATCGTTTCATCCTCGGAGGAATTTGTCGCAACCCTCAGCCGCACCAGTAGGGGGCAATAGTTTCTCTTAGGAGAGTCTGTTATAGGCGACTCGATCTAAACTGATAAGTTTTCTAACTCTCTTTTGTTTCTGTCTTTCCTGGATCCTATTCTTGTGGGTACGTTTCTGCTTTTGGCTTAATCTGATATTGTTATATACTTACGTGATTGCCTTATTAATCTGATCGTTGCATATTAAATTCCAACAGGGCATACACCACAACATGTTCAAGTTCTAGTAATTCAACTATTGATTTTGAAGATGGGTTTTCTTGATTTTTAGGGGATATATTTGTTTGATTTTTGAATTTCATCTTGTTGTACATTTATTTAAATCTGGTGATGATGGTTAAGATCAATTTCACTCACTGGAGTGAGAAGAGGGTGTGGTTTTATGTTGCAACCATGGCGGTAGAGTGGTAGCTGTAATGGGTTCGTGGTGGTTAGACCATGTGCAGTGAGGGTGTATTGAAAAATTAACTATCATATTTTTTTGAAACAATTTTATCCTCTTAAAGGCCTATAATTTGATATTTTTACATTTAAACCCTTTATTCTTCCATATGAACAAAATTTTATCAGGTGGATTACACAATCAGCAAAGTGGGGTCAACTTTTACGCCTACATGGAGCATCCCGTTAAGTTTTTAATGGGGGTTAAAAATAGTCTCACATTTTAAAAATCATAAGTACGCACGCATATTTGATGTTTCCAAAGTTTGCAAGTTAAATTGATGGAAACTGAAAGTACGCATGTCAATTTAACAATAAACTCATTATAAAAAGCACTAAATGTCCGAGTCAGTAGAAAATGTCTGAGTCAGTAGCAGCAGTAGGTTTAGGGTTTCTTCATAGGCTCATTCATTAAGATTAATCAAGTAGTCCTTGCTACTACATTTTATTTGTAATCAATTATCATCTTATACTATCCTTATTAGTTTGCACGTTCAATAATTTTAGCTCTGTTTGGATTGATGATTTTGCGCAATGACAGATCCAAAAATATTTCTATGTGGATGCACAACTACTCTATAAAAATTCAAATTATAAATGTTTCTTGTGCGATTATATTATAAAAATTAAAAGTATAGCTATTCCCTACGTAATTTAGTCTTTATTATTTTGTTCGGAAGATCGTGGCTTCAAAGTTGACAAGGATCTTTTAAAAGATAGTGTCATCTAAAACCAATGTTATGAGCACAAAACATTCTCACAAAATCTTGGTCACAAAAACAGTTTACAAAATTTGGTTGAATATTGAGTTAATGAGTGAAAGAGCCTAAAATTCAACATCCAATCACATAATAACAACACTGTTTGTGAGCAAAATGTTAGAGTTTTGTGTGACTTTAATATTTCTCGTCATGTAACATCATCGATTTAAATTGGGTGGCAAATCTTTATTTTTCTTGAGGTCGTCATAATTTGCAATAAAAAAAAAAGAGTAAGTCTCCTGTAAAACGCGTTTTACATTAGGCTTAGTGTAAAACGTGTTTTATTAATAACGGCAAGTAGGGTTTAAGAGACGCGGTGGCATAAGTGTAAATATTTGAAACTTATGAAATCTCAGGAGGCATATTTTAAAACTGCAGGAGGCATATTATGAAACTGAAGGAGGCATATTTTTGAAACTCCACATCCACATCAGGCACTTTGTAAAACCATAACAGGCATTTTTTTCAAAGAGGCACTTCTAAATTTTAAAGCATGCATTTTTATAAGTGCCTGTTGAGTTTTTTTTTTACTAAAAATCTCAAGAGGCATATTTTGAAACTGGAGGAGACATGTTTTAAAATTGGAGTTTGAAACTGGAGTAAGCATGTTTTAAAACTGGAGGAGGCATATTTTTATACTGCAGGAGGCACATTTTTAAACTGGAGCAGGCATTTTTTTTCTTTAAAAAAGACAATGTTAAAAGTTCAAAAAAATCTCAGGAGGCATGTTTTGAAACTGGAGGAGGCATGTTTTGAAACTGCAGGAGGCACATTTTTTAACTAGAGCAGTGATGGAGCGGTTTACACATGTATTATCTCCGCATTTTCGTACTAATTTTATCAGCTTTTGGTTGTAATATAGTTTAGATTGGATGTAATTTTGGTCTTTTATGATTTATGGAACTTTGTTGGATTTGTAATGTTTTAGGATAATTTGTAGTGTATTTTGTGTGGTTGCAAAGTCCGTGGATTGTAATTTGTTGAAGATTGAATATTGTTCAAGTCAAAGGTCAGCCGTGGTCAACCGTGTCAAGAAGGTGGAGAAAAGAAGAAAAAAATAAAGAAAGCAGAAAAGTGCACCAGGCGCCCGCCCTCCTAAGAACCAGGCGCCCGCTTGTTGGTGGTTTTGAAGAACCAAATTTACTGGCCAAATAGGCGCCCGCCTGGGGTCTACCAGGCGCCCGCTTGGTCATTCCGTACAGTTTCGGGTTTTCCTTGCCAGACGGGTTTTTTACCCTATTTTTCCTACTTTTGGCCCTAGTTTTCTCTATGTATAAATATTAGACTGCAGTATTTTATTTCTGAATGCATTGTTTTAGGTTTTATTCAAGTTTCAAGTTGTAAACAAGATTTGGGAGATTATTCATCATCAAGCTTTTATCCAGGTTTATGATTTTTAATTATATTCTTGTGTTTATTGCTATGTCGATGAGTAGCTAAGTTTTTAATTCATGGGTTGGATGTAAAACACTGTCTACTTCTATGTTATAAACGTTTTATTCATATTGATTTCATTCTAGTTGTTCAAAGTATTTTTAATCAAGTTTTGAGGGTTTCAATAATTGAACTAGTCATTATTGGCCTTTTTAACAACTTAGGGTTTTTAACTCCGCCATTGATTTGGGGATTAAAGCGTAGACCAATGCTTTGAGTATTATATTTATTTGATGCCGTGATAGAAATCAAGTGAATATAGGTTCAATTGTTCTTGAGAACTTAATAACTTTTTAAATAATTACATGGACTTGATTTGCGAAGTGTGATTAGATAAAGAGAAAAAGATTGTAATTCGGCCGCCTCACCGTCCCAACCTTTACAAGAAGTGAACGAACCCTGGAATAAATCAATAACTTTATTTTAAAATAACATAGAAGGATGATAGTGTGAAATCCAACCCGTGAATCTCTTTAATCTATTTACTTCGTTATTAGTTGATTATTGCTTTGTTAATTAGTATTTAATTTCAGTTTTTAGTTAGTAAAATAAAATCAAATCAAAAACCCCCCTCTGGTTACTATTTGCACTAATTAAATTAACTCGTTTATCCAACAAGTCTCTGTGGGATCGACCCTCGCTTTCGCGCGTTACTACTACGGTAACTAGTGCGCTTGCTAGGTATTTTATTACTTGGAATTTTATCCATCAAGTTTTTGGCGCCGCTGCCGGGGACTTGTTTTGATTTACAAGTTAATTTAATCGGTGAATGTTTGGTAGACGTTCATTGAACCCCGAGTTGGTTCCTTTGGACGATAATATCGATAGACTTGACAGGGGCATTCCCCCTATTTCTGAGTCTGAGTCTGAAGCTTCTGTCATCGAGACAGAGGTATTTTTAAGTGATTTTGAAACTTCTTCCACCGGGGGAGAAGAAATTGAAGTTGTAATAGATAATCCCTTAATGAAAGAATATGCTAGGCCTAAGGTTGACACATCGGTGTCATGTATTGTCCTGACTGAGGCCGCTAAATCTTATGAGGCGAAGGGGCATTATTTCAGTCAGTTGCCCAAGTTTCAGGGTCTTCCCGCGGAAGACTCTTTGAACTTCTTGAGAGAATACATGATGATTATATCAGGATTCCCTGTAAAAGAGGGGGTTACTGATGAACAATTAAGACTTAAGTATTTTCCTTTCTCTCTTCAAGGGGCAGCTAAAACTTGGCTTATGTTACTTCCTGCGAGGAGTATCACTACATGGGATGGGTTGCATGATGCATTCTTAAAGAAATTTTTCCCGCATGCTACTTTGGCCACCTTTAGACAGAAAATCATAGGGTTTACTCAAGAGGTAGGTGAGCCATTTCATGAGGCTTGGGATAGGTTCAAAATGTTGCAAGTGCAGTGCCCCCATCATGCTTTTCCTGAGGCCCTTTTACATCAAACATTTTATGGTGGGTTAACTGCAGCAGACCAAGCTATGGTCGACAATGCAGCAGGCGGCTTTCTAGGAGCCAAAATTGTTGACCAAACCCAAGAATTATTTGAGATGTTGGGGGCCAATTCGCAAGAAAAAGGCTCTAGAGGGAAACCTAGGGGAGTGCATGAGTTGAGTGGTATGGATGAGTTCGCTAGCAGGTGTCTTTGTTAAACCAAAACATGGCTAAAATGAATTCTAATATGTCTTCCTCAAGTGCTAATGTGGTATCTGATTTCTGTGCTAATTGTGGATCTAACACTCATGCTACTAATGGTTGTCCAGTTGTTGCACAGTTTGATTCTGAACAGGTAAATGCGATGCAAGGGTATCCCCCAAGGCAAAATCAAGGTGGTATGTACTCTAACACTTATAATCCAGATTGGAAAAACCACCCCAATTTTTCTTGGAGGGGTAACCCAGGAATTCAGTACCAGCAGCAGAAACCTCTATATCCTCCTCCCCCACAAGGGAATCCAGAACAGCAGCCTAATAAATCACTGGAGGATATGATGATGACCATGATGCAAGAGCAGCAACAAATGAAGATGATGATGGAGCAGCGAGAGAAGCAGCAGGATGCGGTCAACAAAAAGCTGGAGACCCAAATTGGTCAACTAGCTGTGGGTCAGCAAGGGCATAAACCAGGAACCTTCCCTAGTCAAGGGGAGCAAGCCAAGGCCATTATGACTCTGAGAAATGGCAAACAGGTAAGTAATGAGGTATGTCCTAACTCTCCTTCTGAAACTACCGAACCACCTGTTGTTGAGAATGTCGTTGGTAAGAGTACTAATGGCATGAGGGAAATTCCTGTGACTGATTCTTCCACCCCCAAGCCATATGTACCTCCTGTACCGTTTCCTGGTAGATTCATGAGAAGTAAGCTGGATAAGCAAATGTCTGATTTATATGACATGTTTTCAAAAGTAAACATTAATCTTCCGTTGTTAAATGTCATTAAAAATATCCCAGCTTATGCAAAGTTTTTCAAAGAACTTAACTCCAGGAAACCCAAGTATGGGAATGATGAGAAGTTGATTATGGGAGAAAGTGCTAGTGCTGTGGTACAACAGAACCTCCCACCTAAATTGAAGGACCCCGGAAGTTTTAACATTTCTATATCTATGGGGGACTCTAAAAAGGTGAAGGCAATGTTAGATCTTGGTGCTAGCATTAATTTGTTACCTCATCATTTGTATCTTGAGTTGGGTTTACCTGAGCTACAACCCACCACAATGACCTTGCAATTGGCTGACCGTTCAATCAAGAGGCCATTGGGAATTGTGGAGGATGTTTTGGTGCAGGTAGCCAATTTGATTATCCCTGTGGATTTTGTTGTGCTTGAGACTGTTAATGGTGTTGGGAATAGTCAGGATTCTCCCATATTGCTTGGGCGTCCATTTATGGCTACTACTAACACCATCATTAATGTGGGTGATGGGACTCTATCTATGTGTGTGGCTAATGAGAAAATAGAAATATCTGTGTTTGATGTCATGCAAAGTCCCTTAGATGACGAGTCTTGTAACTGTGTGGATATTGTTGAGGATTGTGTGAGTGAAGTCTTGTGGCATGAGAGAGAATGTGAAGAGTTAGAGTCTTTGTTGTCAAATGGCGGTGAGAAACTTAGGGATAATGCGGATGTTCAACTGATGGCTGTGGAAAAGGCCGACGAACACCATCCTAGTGATGGCCCGTTTCACCCCCTAGGCCACTTCAATGAGAAGTCGGTGCCTTCTATTGTAACCCCTCCAGCTCTTGAGCTGAAAGCCCTTCCTTCCAATTTAAAGTATGTTTTTCTTGGAGATGGTGAGACTTTGCCCGTGATAATTGCCTCAGATTTGACCATTGAACAAGAGGCCAAGTTGATCAAGGTGCTTTGTGAGCACAAGCAGGCCATAGGGTGGACATTAGCAGATATTAAGGGTATAAGCCCCTCCATGTGCATGCACAAGATTAATCTCATAGATGGTGCTAAGCCGTCTAGAGAGAGACAAAGGAGGTTAAATCCTCACATGGAGGAGGCGGTTAGGAAAGAGGTCCTAAAATTGTTGGATACAGGCATTATCTATGCCGTTGCTGATAGTGAGTGGGTGAGCCCGGTTCAAGTCGTTCCAAAGAAATCGGGCTACACGGTAACCACTAATGAAAAAGGAGAAGAAGTGCCAAAAAGGGAAGTGACTGGTCTGAGAATGTGCATAGATTTGCGCAAACTGAATGCTGCAACAAAGAAAGATCACTTCCCTTTGCCCTTTATTGATCAGATTCTTGAGAGGTTAGCTGGACATGAGTATTATTGTTTCTTGGATGGTTTTTCGGGGTATAACCAAATCCCCATTGCACCAGAGGACCAAGCCAAGACCACTTTTACTTGTCCTTTTGGCACATTCGCATTTAGGAGGATGCCCTTTGGGCTTTGTAATGCACCTGCGACTTTTCAAAGGTGTATGACCTCCATCTTCTCTGATTTAATCGAGCGATGTGTCGAAGTCTTCATGGATGACTTCTCGGTATTTGGGGACAGTTTTGATGGGTGCCTTGAGAATCTGACATTGGTCTTAAAACGAGTTGCGAGACAAATTTGACCCTTAGTTGGGAAAAATGTCATTTTCTTGTGAGGCATGGTATTGTGCTAGGGCATTTGGTGTCAAATAAGGGGATTGAGGTAGACAAGGCAAAAATCGATGTGATTTCAAAATTGCCTCCCCCTGTGTCGGTGAAGGGTGTGCGAAGTTTTCTAGGCCATGCAGGTTTTTATAGGCGTTTCATAAAAGACTTTTCAAAAATGTGTAAGCCTTTATGTAACCTGCTGGCTAAGGACACCGAGTTCATCTTTGACCAAGAGTGTTTAGAGGCCTTCAATCTGCTGAAGGAGAAGTTAACGTGTGCCCCCATTCTATCCAGCCCCAATTGGTCTCTACCATTTGAGATCATGTGTGATGCATCAGATTTTGCGATTGGGGCTGTTTTGGGGCAAAGAGTGGATAAATTGCCTCATGTGATTCATTACGCAAGTAGAACATTAAATGATGCACAACTGAATTATACTACCACTGAAAAAGAATTTTTAGCAGTTGTGTTTGCTCTTGAAAAGTTTCGTTCTTACTTGCTTGGGTCCAAGGTGATTATCTACTCTGATCATGCTGCACTTAAATACTTGTTAAATAAAAAGGATGCTAAACCTAGACTCCTTAGGTGGATGCTCCTACTGCAGGAGTTTGACATAGAAATAAAAGACAAAAAGGGGACCGAAAATGTGGTGGCAGATCACTTATCTAGGCTAGAGGATTTTACTTTTACTAATGTGATAGATGGTGCGATTCCGGTTAATGAAAATTTTCCGGATGAGCAACTATTTGCTTTACATGTTCATGAGCCTTGGTATGCGGATTTTGTGAATTTTATTGTTTCTAATATTATGCCACCGCACTTCACATACGATCAAAAACGAAAGTTTAAATCGGATGTGAAGCATTACATTTGGGATGATCCTTATTTGTGGAAGATTTGTCCTGATAAGCTTTTGAGAAGATGTGTCCCTGAGCATGAACAAGAGAGTGTGTTGCGTTTTTGTCATGAGCTTCAATGTGGTGGGCATTTTAGTGGTCAAAAGACCGCTAGAAAAATTTTCTAAGCCGGTTTGTATTGGCCCACCATATTTAGAGATGCATGTGAGTTCAGTAAGAGGTGTGATAGATGCCAGAAGACTGGTGGCATTGGTCAAAGAGATAAGATGCCCCAACACTTTAATTTAGTTGTTGATATATTTGATGTGTGGGGTATTGATTTTATGGGTCCGTTTCCCCCATCCCATGGTTTTGTTTATATATTGGTTACGGTGGATTATGTGTCAAAGTGGGTGGAGGCTATTGCCACCCGGACTAACGATGCTAATGTGGTTTCTAAGTTTGTTTGTGAAAATATTTTTAGCAGGTATGGAGTGCCACGAGCAATCATAAGTGATCAAGGAACACATTTCACCAACCGAATGTTCAACAATGTGTTGAAGAAATATGGGGTGGTTCATAAATTAGCCACAGCTTATCATCCTCAAACCTCGGGACAAGTGGAGGTAAGCAACAGACAAATAAAAGGGATCCTTGAAAAGACGGTGCGTCCGAACCGCAAAGATTGGGCTCTAAAGTTGAGCGATGCATTATGGGCATACCGGACGGCATACAAGACTCCAATTGGCATGAGTCCTTTCCGGATTGTGTATGGGAAGGAATGTCATTTACCGGTTGAGATGGAGCACAAGGCATTTTGGGCAGTGAAAGAGTTGAATATGGATATGGATGCCGCGGGTGAGAAGAGATTGCTCACTTTGAATGAACTTGACGAGTTGCGGCAAGATAGTTATGCAAGTGCCAAACTGTATAAAGAGAGAACTAAAAGATACCATAACAAACAATTGAAGCCAAAAGATTTGAGGCCGGGTATGAAAGTTCTCCTTTTCAACTCTCGTTTGAGGTTATTTCCGGGTAAACTGCGTTCCAAGTGGACGGGGCCATTTGAGTTGGTGAAAGTATTCCCACATGGAGCAGTCGAGCTTAAGAATTTGAAAACGGGAAATTTGTTAAAAGTTAATGGACACCGAGTGAAACCTTATTATGAGGGGGTGGCTATTGATGATGAGGTAGAGGTGATCGAGCTGGTGGATCCAGAGAAGGCCAATTAACTCCCATGTGGCATTATGTCGACCCAACGACTCTAAAACAAAGGCGCTTGTTGGGAGGCAACCCAACCAGGTATCATTTTATTTGCTTTCTTTTATTTCAGTCTATCATCATTCTTATCTTGGGTGCATGTTTACTTTTGATGCAATGAGGACATAGCATGTTCTAAGTTTGGGGGTAGTGGTATTAAAAAAAAAAAAAAAATAATAATAAAAAATATTGTATTTACATATTTTTATTGCTTTCGTGTCTTTTATTTCTGGGTCGGTTCGAACTACGGTGACCTGAGCCCCTTATTGTCCTAGGGGGAACGTAGGCAACGAAAGTGCGGTCAAAAGTTTAGTCCGTGTCATCCTTCATGGATCTCTCCGAGTTTGTGGGTTTATAGGGGAGTGTAAATAGTGTCACCCTCCAAAAAGATTTTCATTTTTTATGTCATTTTATTTTTCATAATGGATATTACGCTTGTGATGTTTGTTTGTGGTGATGTGCAGGAAATTAATTCAACCAAGTGATGGAGCGATCAAACAAGCAAAAAAAAAAAAATTATTATTGCTGGAAAAATATACCGAGCGCCCGCTTGGTGGTATAAGGGCGCGCGCCTGTTCAAGTGCGGAAAAAATATGAAGTTTCTGGGCAAACAAGCGCCCGCTTGGGGTCTACCAGGCGCCCACCTGCTTGCCGATTTGAGAAACCAGCAGCTGGGTTAAATCGGGTTTTGGGGGGTTAATAACATAAAAAAAACCCTTCTTCCCCAATTTCTCTCCCTCTCTAAACCCTCTCACCGGCCTCCTTCCCTATCTCCCTACAAATCTCTCACCCTCACCACCCACAAACCTTCAAAATCATCTCACACCATAACCCTCTTCAAGGAGTACCAAAGATTTAGCCTCCATTCATCCTAAAACCAAGGGTTTTGAAAGGAATTGTCAAGGTTGAAGGAAGGAGAATTTCGAAGAATTGAGAGTTTATGATCAAGAATTGGGGTAATTGCAGAAGAAGAAAGTATTTGCAAGGTTGACGGTCATCTTCTCGGATCATCTTCTCCGTCTCCGGTCCGGCGACCTCCGGCGAGATTTTCCGGCGAGTCCGGGTAAGAGCAATTTACTGATTAAAAATTTGTTAGAGGTTGTTGCGGTTGTTATCATGCCACCAAGACCAAGAGGTCGAGGACGTGGTCGTGGTGTTCCCCCACCCCAAATTGAGCCGGAGTTCGATAACACCCGTTTTGTATCCCGGGACTCCCAAAATTATTTTGATAATAAACAAAATAATGGGGTAACGGTGGAGAGAGGTTATAACTTGACCAATTGTGGGTTGGATGCTATCATTGAACACTATAATTTGAGAAGATTATTGGCCGTGCCGGCCCAGATGGGGTCGAAGTTGCTTGTGCAAGAATTCTATGCTAATTTTCATGCAGCAACTGAGGCCCCCAATGTCTGGGTTCAGGGATATAATGTTGATGTGACTACGACGGCTATAAATGATTTTTATGGGTTGTCAGATGCGGTGGAAGAAGGGGAATGTGCGTATTGGCAGTTGAAAAGGAACCTTCAGAACATGGACATGATGGATGAGACCTTAGCTTTATTTGCAGCAGAGTTTGGGGTAAATATTGACAGGGGAAATATCCGGAATGGTTACTTGTTTCACATTAGTGAGTTGAGGCTGGACCTAAAGGCATTGTATCGCTTTATTTGCGAGAGGATCATGCCTTCTGCTCACTATCAGGAGGTTCATTGGTACAGGGCCCCTTTGTTCTATGCCATGATTAGGAGGATGCCGATAAATATCGGGGGCATCATGCGTAGTGAGATGGGGGTACGAGCGAGGTATTTGGAGAACAAGAATTATTTGTTCCCCATTATGATCACTATGATGGCACAGAGGGCAGGTGTGCCTATGGAGGGGTTCCCCAGACTGTTAGCTCCTGGTACTACCGTGACTAAAGCAACAATAGAAAGTGGGAGAGTGCAGAGAGCCCGGGTCCCAGCTCCAGCTCAGGCTGCTGGCGGTCAGGCCGCTGATGATGAGGAGGTTGAGGATGATATCCCGGCATATATGACTCAGAGAGAGATGAATTACTATCTGTCGGGACAAATCCAGGGATTAGATGATATGTTCCGAGCTTTTCAACAACAACAATTTATGGCGAACTATCAAAGAGAGCAGAGGGAAGAGGAGAATGATCAGAGAATTCAGAGGATGGAGGAAGCATTATATGCCAACATTCGGGAGGATCAGTACTTCCGACAAAGAATGATGGCACATCATTTTCCTGGCAAGCGGTACCCACCGTTGAACTACCCTCCACCACCTGAGTATGTTCCACCTCCGCCACCGCCGCAGCATGGATGGAATGCTTGGGACGATATCTTTGGACCGCCACCGCAGTGAGGAGCTCGAGGTATTTCCACTCCCCGTGTTTGTTTTTTATGCTTAGTTGTGACGAGCATTGGGGACAATGCTCTATTTAGTTTGGGGGGTGATGGTATTGGTTGGATTGGTTGTTGATTGATGCACATTCTATCACCTGTTTTGCTGTATAGTTTTTATATAAAAAAAAAAAAATTGAAAAGAAAAGAGAGGCTAGGTGAAAACCCGAAAGGTCGCCTAGGCAAAAGGAGAGAAACTGAGTGATTTTTTTTGTTTTTGCTTGGCGTGGCGTCACAAGGGCAGTTTGGAGTGATTGGGTAGGACATGTTTGGTGTAGGAGGTTTGGTTAGAGGCGAATAGGATAGAAAATCCTCATATTTCTGGTTGGAGCCATAAAGGGGCGTTGGAGTTTATCATGAGGTAAGTCATTGCTATTTATTATGGCTTTGATTTTTGTTTGAGGGATGATGTAGTGTAAGATAAGCGTGGGGGAAACGTAGGACGTTTTAGATCCCCCTAGCTTTTTGAGTGGGCCCTAGTTGGATATGCGTATTATTTTCTTATTATTGGAGTGCTGTCAATTAGGGCCATTTGTTATGAATTATTTGTTTTTGGGGAGTTATAAGGAGCGGAGTCCTTTTCACTCCGGTTGATTTTCTTTATTTTGTTTTGGCTTTGTTTGATGGGAGTTGTAGAGGAGATAGGTATCATTTTCCTCCATGCTACGCTTAATAGACCGGTGTTTAGATGTTGGCTTAGGAATATTACTCTGGGACGAGTAATGGTCTAAGCGTGGGGGAATTTGATGGAGCGGTTTACACATGTATTATCTCCGCATTTTCGTACTAATTTCATCAGCTTTTGGTTGTAATATAGTTTAGATTGGATGTAATTTTGGTCTTTTAAGATTTATGGAACTTTGTTGGATTTGTAATGTTTTAGGATAATTTGTAGTGTATTTTGTGTGGTTGCAAAGTCCGTGGATTGTAATTTGTTGAAGATTGAATATTGTTCAAGTCAAAGGTCAACCGTGGTCAACCGTGTCAAGAAGGTGGAGAAAAGAAGAAAAAAATAAAGAAAGCAAAAAAGTGCACCAGGCGCCCGCCCTCCTAAAAACCAGGCGCCCGCTTGTTGGTGGTTTTGAAGAACCAAAGTTACTGGTCAAATAGGCGCCCGCCTGGGGTCTACCAGGCGCCCGCTTGGTCATTCCGTACAGTTTCGGGTTTTCCTTGCCAGACGGGTTTTTTACCCTATTTTTCCTACTTTTGGCCATAGTTTTCTCTATGTATAAATATTAGACTGCAGTATTTTATTTCTGAATGCATTGTTTTAGGTTTTATTCAAGTTTCAAGTTGTAAACAAGATTTGGGAGATTATTCATCATCAAGCTTTTATCCAGGTTTATGATTTTTAATTATATTCTTGTGTTTATTGCTATGTCGATGAGTAGCTAAGTTTTTAATTCATGGGTTGGATGTAAAACACTGTCTACTTCTATGTTATAAACGTTTTATTCATATTGATTTCATTCTAGTTGTTCAAAGTATTTTTAATCAAGTTTTGAGAGTTTCAATAATTGAACTAGTCATTATTGGCCTTTTTAACAACTTAGGGTTTTAACTCCGCCATTGATTTGGGGATTAAAGCGTAGACCAATGCTTTGAGTATTATATTTATTTGATGCCGTGATAGAAATCAAGTGAGTATATGTTCAATTGTTCTTGAGAACTTAATAACTTTTTAAATAATTACATGGACTTGATTTGCGAAGTGTGATTAGATAAAGAGAAAAAGATTGTAATCCGGCCGCCTCACCGTCCCAACCTTTACAAGAAGTGAACGAACCCTGGAATAAATCAATAACTTTATTTTAAAATAACATAGAAGGATGATAGTGTGAAATCCAACCCGTGAATCTCTTTAATCTATTTACTTCGTTATTAGTTGATTATTGCTTTGTTAATTAGTATTTAATTTCAGTTTTTAGTTAGTAAAATAAAATCAAATCAAAAACCCCCCTCTGGTTACTATTTGCACTAATTAAATTAACTCGTTTATCCAACAAGTCTCTGTGGGATCGACCCTCGCTTTCGCGCGTTACTACTACGGTAACTAGTGCGCTTGCTAGGTATTTTATTACTTGGAATTTTATCCATCAAGCAGGCACTTATTTTTTCTCAAAAAAGGCACTGTTAAAAGTTAAAAAAAGTGCCTCCTCTAGAGTTAAAACATGTCTGCTCTAAAAAAATGTCTCCTCTAGAGTTAAAATATGCCTGCTGTGAAGTATTGAAAAATGCCTCCTCTTATTTTAAAATGTGCCTGCTGAGATTTTCATGAGTTCCACTTATTTACAAAATTGTCACCGCGTCTTTTAATCCCTCTTAAGCCGTTATTTGAAAAACACGTTTTACACACAGTTAGTGTAAAACACGTTTTTTACAAGATTTTGTGAAAAAAAAACACCCACTCTACAAACAAACAAATTTAATCGACCGTTTTTTTTTTAAGGTATTGACTAAACTTATGTCGCGCCCCAGACCCGTGCTCCTACTTGGCCCCACGCTCGGGACACGATTGGAAGACGTCATAAAACACTTTTAGAAAAATTTTCGAATTATACTTTCATAAAGTTTAACAAAATCTACACTCGAAGTTCAAAGACTTCCATTTAACTTTCAAACAAACTTTACAAACAACTTTCACAAACGAAAGTACTTAGCCCAAAGGCTTACAAACTCTTATACAAATGTACAATTACCACACTTTAACAAAACAGGTGATACACGGATACAGTCTCGGGTACACTACCCCAAAGGTTATACATTTATATAATGCAACCTTTAAACCACACTTACTTTCCAAAATGGATTATCAACCCGACGTCCTCCCTTGTAAAGTGACCTATCCCCTGTACTCTCCTTTATCTAAAACAGTAAACAAATAAGGGGTGAGAATGAATCTCAGTAATCTACTAAAATGCAACTACGTTTCATGCTAAAATGATAAGCTTAAAGAACAATATCATAAGCATCACATAGCACATAGTATGAGAGGTAAAACCAACTCATATACCACAAATACCACAAATGTCACACTCAGTTGGATACCAAGCCAAGGTTTACCCAATAAACATAACTGTCTGAGAATACCATCTGAGAAAACCATCTGAGCAGCATAAACAGCTGAAGCCGGGATCCCGAAAACCAAACCATAACCATAAGAACCAAAGTAACAACGGGGGGAAATATGATACAAAGTCATAACCCAAATGCTCACCCAAGGGAGCGATTCATCCCATCCAAGGCCAATCTGGACTGGTGAAAACAGAAAAGGCAACAGTGGAAAACCTTATAGTGAACTTGGCTTGTGTGCCACTATAATTCTCCCACTGCGTGACTCAAGGTACCAATGGAAAACCTTATAGTGAACTTGACTTATGCCAATATAATTCTCCCACTGCCTGACTCCACAACAAGTACTAGCTGGACTTTAAACACGAGCATAGTAATGAATACTTGCTTAAACAACAACCGGGGACAATGATTCTAAAGTAGGGAACTAAGCTAAGCATATCACAAAGATGAACCAATCCAAACCACATCAAAAGATGTTCAACAATATCCAATTAACTTTTAGTCAAATTCCACAACACATCTGCTCACAAAGGAACCAATTTTAAACACTAGAGTGTTCCACAATGACCATTTAAGTCAACTAGAGTAGTACCCAAAACCTAGACTAAGAATACATCCTAGTCTTAATCAAACAAAAGGAGGATTTCTGAAACTAGGGGCGAGCGGACGCTCAAACTAAACCGGGCGGGCGCTCGGCAGACCAGGCGGGCACTCAGAAAGTATCAAGCGGGCGCCCCAGGTCAATAGGGAATTTGGTCATAAAATAAAAGGTAAGCGGGCGCTCCACTCATGTGCGCGCGGGCGCTCCAAAGGCTAGCGGGCAGGCGCTCGATACCCGATTTGGGCCAAAACTGAACCTGGTTCTTTACATAATCCTTCCGTCCCAAAAGTACTAACACACACCTTACCTCTTACATAAACCTTAACCAAAGAAACCCAGGAACACACTTAGGAACACACTTATACTTCCTTTACCATTTCAAAACCAACATTCCAATACTCCATTTGTTCCAAAATTACAAGTATCACCAAATTCATCCAAATCACAAAATTAACACTTACAAGTATCAAGTATAACATATATGACCATTTTAACATTTAAAGGAGAATTAGTAACTTACCTATTCCGGGGAAAGTATAAATGAAATATTTTCTGATCGGGTAGAAATGACCTACTCAACACCCTGAACATTTTGGTATAATTAGATTTTGAAACGGAATAGTAAATAAAATGATAGGAATTAAAGAAGATGATTTCTTACCTTGAATGTTCATGAACCAGAGGGAGTAAAAGTTTACTATGTGTGTGTGTTTTCTTCTGCCCAGAGGAAATTGAAAGTGAGGATAAGTATGCAAAGTTATTATTTATAGCTTTTCTCAAAAACATCCCTCTACTTTCATTTTGAGCAAATAAGCCCCTGAACTTTAAAGTTACACTTTGGACCCTAAAGTTTCAACTAACTCATTTATTCCTTTTAACAAAAATTACTACTAACACTTTAACTAACCCATATGCTCAAATAATATATGCAAGTCATAAAATTATTTTCTAACACATAAAATGCACATAAAAGTTCCATTTTAAGTTAAGAAAATTAGGCCGGTTTTGGGGTCGTTACAACTTAAATCGATTTAAGTAGACGGAAATTATATTAATATGAATAAAGTATATGTCCTGGCCATAGGATATTTATTTCGATACGGGTAACGTGTAACTTTTGATATTTTTTTTTGGGAGATTGATTTGAAAATAAGAGAAGATTTAGGGCTGAAACGTGACACCAAAATTTAGGGTTTGGTTTGAAAATAGAGGAGTTAGGGGGATTACGTGTAACTTTTAAAAAACAGTAAAAGTACAACGTATGAAAAAAGATTTGGGGCTGATTTGCATATATGAGAAGATGAGGGGGTTAAGTATAACTTTTAAGAAGTCGTGGTCGAATACTTGTTTGGATAAGGGTAAACTGTAACTCTTGAAAAAAAAACTGTTTAGTGCTTATTTAATCTCTATTGTAATACTTCTCCAAAAAATGATCTTTCACATTTTTTTTCATCGTTATACGAATGATCTTTGAGCAATAATTTTAGATTAATTTACTTATACTAATGCAAATCTAAAAGTTGTTATTGACACACTATTTATAATACTATCAGTAACAAGTTTTAAACTTTTCATAAGGATAATTAAATAAATTTAAATAATTACTCAAAGTTCTTTCGTAGTAACGTCGAAAAAGTGTGAAAGATAAGTTAAAAGAAGACACAAATGATGGATGCAGTGATTCCATTTTTGAGCAATAATTTTGAAATAGCAAAATTTTAAATCTCAAAGTTTAACATTCTTTTCAAGTTTTAAACCCAAAGCCCATTGACTTGACTATTTAAGCCCAACGCCCATTGACTGCATATGTCCTAGAGGGATATAAAAACTACTAAACTAGGACCGAAAGGCAGTTGACTGACTACTTAGCCCAAAATGATGTGATTCCATTTTTGAGCAATAATTTTGAAATAGCAAGATTCTAAATCTCAAAATTTTATTGGTATTTTTAATTAGAGTGTGGCGGGTCCACAATCGATGCAACAATTAAAATATCGCCATCTCATTTTCTATCCATCATTTTGTAGACTTTTTTTATGCCCCTAACATTACCCGACTATTTAAGTCCAAGGCCCATTGCTATGTAACTTAAGTATGGGACAGTTCTAGGCTTACAAAAAAAGTTTACAAAATAAAAGATATAAGATGTGGTGTCGATATTTCATTGGCCACATTGATAATGGGCCTGACACACTCTAATTAAAAACACCAACACAATTATAACACCTCATTTTGTAACCATCTTTTGTAAGTTTATTATTTTCCATAACTTCCTTTGAGTTAGGGTTAAAAGATTTATTTATAGGACAAACTACCCAAATAGTCCCTCTACTACGTGTGTTTTATAGGATTAGTCCCTATACCCAAATTTTGAAAAAATACATCCCTTTACCACTCAAATTAAATGCAGTTAGTCCCTCAGTCAAATTTCGTTAGTTATTAGCGTTAAATCACGTTGGGTACAACTCAAATAACATTTAATATGGGCAAAATAGTCATCACAGTAAAATCATGCGTGTGTCTATATATATACTCCCTCCATCCCAGCACAAGTGACTTATTTACTTTCCGGTCCGTCCCAGCACAAGTGACACTGCCCAAAATGGAAATGTTTTAATATATTTATATTCAACTAACCCCACCATATAACCCCACGCATTCTCTCTATTCATTTTCCACCACTCAATTTATTCAACCAACACTACTATTTATCCAACTCATTCTTTCTCTTCATTTTCTACCACACATATCTACTTTTTTCTTAATCCCCGTGTCTCAAAAGTTGGTGTCACTTGTGTCGAGACGGAGGGGTATATATTTGTGTGTTTGTATATACTCCATCCGTCCCACCTCACTTGAGACCTAAGGGGTGGACACGATAATTAAGGAAAAAGAATAAACTAAGGAAAATGTGTGGTAAAAAAATGAGGAGAGAGAATGAGTGGGGTTAAAAGTAGGTTGATTGAATAAATTGTGTGGTGGAAAATGACGAGAGAGAATGAGTGGGTGGGGTAGATTAAATATAAAATTATAAAAGGATGACCATTTTGGGGAGTCTCAAGTGAAGTGGGACGGCTCAAAATGGAAATAAGTCTCTAGTGTGGTGAGACGTAGGGAGAATATATATACACTGAAATTATGTTTGATTTTTTTTATATGTTTGTTATATGTGTCTTAAATGACTTTGTTGAAATTGATTTTTAATAAAACCGAAAAACAAACAACCCAAAATCACCATGAAATTACCTTGAAAAAAAATGCGAATAGTCATCGGTTGTTCATCCACTACAAAAGAAGATTAAAAAAACTGTCAATTAGTAAATTCATGAACCATAGTAGAATATTAATTTACCATACAATTGTTTTTGTGATAGATGAACAATTAATGAATATTAACAGCTTTCTTAAGGTAGTTTTGTAGTGATTTTGGGTTGTTTGTTGACGTTTTTGTTAATAATCAATTTCAACCAAGTCATTCAAGATACATAAAACAAAGCATATAAAAAAATCAGACATAGTTTCATTGTATATATATAGAGAGACACATGATGAATAACATAGACTTACCTTTACCCAATCAGTCCTTGTACTGTTTTACTGTGATGACTATTTTGCGCATATTAAATGTCATTTGAGTTGTACCAAACATGATTTAACACTAAAAACTAATGAAATTTAACGGATAGACTAACTGCATTTAATTTAAGTGGCAAAAAGACGTTTTTTTTTTTAAATTGGGTACATGGACTAATCCCATAAAATGCACATAATAGAGGGACTATTTGGGTAGTTTGTCCTTATTTATATGAATTTCTATGATTACTCGAATACCCAAACAACAGCAGGCCAAGCCCACCAACATAGCTACCCACTAATTATCTCAACTTATTATTGACTGGCCCATTTAAATCTATTTTATAATTAAAAAAACAAAATTATTCTTTTACTAACTGGTCCAACAATAATTATAATTTTTTAATAACTCAAAATAACTATAACCTAAAATTAACTTAGAAATTTCCAATTTATTACCGTCTCTCTCCTATCTCACTGTCACACTCACAAAATTTCATATTATACTCCCTCTATCCCTAAGTGAATGTTTATTTTTTTTAAGAAAAAAATCAAAACATGAATGTATTTTTAGAAAAAAAATTGTCATTAAATAATTATTTTATCAATTTTTCTTTAATAATCACTTTACTCTTGTTAAATTAAATGTTGCTAAATTAAATCTTATAGTGTATATATATATATATATATATATATATATATATATATATAAAGTTGGTGAAGAGGGTCGTGGTGTTGCGCGGGACGTCTATGAGAGATTTCTGAAGACGCTGTTTCATTCGCTGCAATAGGTTCTGACGTGGTGAAACTCCAATAAATAATCTTACTAGGCTAGGCAATAGATCTGTAATAGGCTTAATAGGAGTTTGTAACACGATGACAATTGCTTGAATGAATGAAATGTAACTAGCTTATCAAAAAAAAAAAAAAAAGTGATGCCACATCAATTCTACCCTAATAAATAAGTGTTTTTTCATTTATTTTTCTATTAGCTAATAATATTAGTTATTATATAGGGTAACTATTATAGTTAACTATTATAATAAATAATACTTATAATAGTAATAGTTACTACAATAGTTAACTATTACTCCCTCCGTTTCAAAAATAGATATCGTTTTGGAGTGTTTCACACATATTAAGAAGGGTAAAATACAAAATAAGGCCTAATGTCCACGGAGCGACTGCAATTTGGGGGCTGACGTCCAAATTTTGTCAATTTAGGGCTTCACATGCCAATTTTCGCCCAATTTAGGACGATTTCCGTCCAAATCCACGTTAAGCGGTCACGTGCCTCGCATGTGACAGTAAATTGGGGGTCAGTTGCAAACTTTTGAAAGTAAAGGGAAGGATCATGACAGATTGGTTTTCACATAAATTATCTCTATGTTTCCGGATTATTTTTATTGACTTTTGATGTAATTTAGAATAGATTTGATGTAATTTTTGGTCTATCTTTGTTTGAGGAACTTTGTGAGAATTTGTATGTTTGAGACACTTTTTAGTGTTATTATGGTTTATTGCAAAGTCCGGGATGATCAATGTGTTGAAGATCGATAATTGCTCAAAGTCAAAGTCAATGGTCAAGGTCAAAGGCCAAACAAAAGTCAGTCAAGTCAAGAAAGGAAGAAAAGAAGAAAATCTGGAAGAGCAGCAAGCGCCCGCTCGATATGGATCAGGCGCCCGCTCTGCCTACTTCAAGCGCGCGCCTGCCTACGACCAAGCGCCCGCTCGCCCTTTCCTCCAGGAAATTTGGGATTTGCTTATTTTCCGATATTGTATTGATTCCTCTCCATATTTGGACTCCTCTTTGATGTATAAAATAGATTAGGTTTTAGAACTCATTTTTTATGCTTTATTCTTAAGTTTTCTTTAGTGTTGAAGATTGTAATCAAGATTTGAGAGATTTTATTCATCATCAAGCGTTTATCCAGGTTTATGGTTTTTAATTATTTTCTTGAGTTAATTGATATGTCGATGAGTAGCTAATTTCCTTGTTCATGGATTGGGAGTAACACTATCGGATCTCTATGCTAAATTGTGCTTAACTAATATTATTCTTGTTCTTGTTCATCGGAGTAGTTTTAATTCATTTAGAGATTTCAACAATATAAATTGATATTTTTGGTCTTTAAATCTTCTAGGTATAAATTGTTTCACTAGCGTGGATAGTTATATATTGACTTTATTCCCGTGATTAGATTTAATTGATGACTTAGCGGAAATCAAAAGAGTCTAAAATCAAGTGTTCTTTGGATCTTAATAAATTATTTGTGTGTTGTTGACCTAGCGGAAAACATCACATAGAGGTAATAGTAGAGTTGCAATCCAGTGACCAGACCGTCCCAACCCTTAATTAAGTGAACGATTTCTTGAACAAGTTTGGTAACTTTATTATTAAAAATAGCATAGAGTGAAGATAGTTGTGAACCCCAATCTGTGAATCTTTATCATTCTTGAGTTCAATCTTTGCGTTATTTTACCTACTAATTTAGTTTATTTTTCATTGCTTAGTAGTTAATTTAGTTTAAATAATCAAAATCAAAAACCTCCTGGTTACTTTTACACTAATTGAGTACACTTGTTTATCCACAAGTCTCTGTGGTTCGACCCTTACAATTGTACATTACTACTTCAGTACTTGTATACTTGCAAGGTTTTATTACAGTGAGATTTTTCTCCATCAAGTTTTTGGTGCCGTTGCCGGGGACTTGTTGTGATTTACAAGTTTATTTAATCGGTGTATGTTTGCTAGACGTTCATTGGATCCCGAGTTGATCCCTTTGAACGATAATATTGACAGACTTGATAGGTGCATTCCCTCTATCCGTGAGTCTGATTCTGAATCTGAATCTTCTGTCACCGATGCAGAGGTAGTTTTAAGTGAATTAGAAACTTCTTCCACCGAGGGAGAAGAAATTGAAGTAGCGATGGCTGATGTTACTATGAATCAGTATGGGGGATACCTATGTGGATTGATTGATGCTATCATGTGTTGTATAGTTAATGGTTAATAAAAAGAAAAAAAAAAAAAGGCTAGGTGAAAACCCGAAAGAGAGCCTAGGCAAAAGGAGTGGAAGTGAAAAAGATCCTATGGCGGAGGCGACATAAGGGAGGTTTTGGAGCGTTCGGGTAGGATCTTTTTCACTTCCGCTCCTTTTGCCTAGGCGCCCTTTCGGATTTTCACCTAGCCTTTTTTTTTTTAAACTATTAACTATACAACACATGATAGCATCAATCAATCCACATAGGTATCCCCCACCCCTAAATAAAAAATGAGCATTGCCCCCAATGCTCTCACATATAAGTACAAAAAAAAGGGATAGGGGTACCTCTAACCAATCACTGCGGAGGCAGAAAGTAATGGTCCCATGGACCGGGCATACCATAACTCGACCCCTGGTCAGGTCCCCTCGTAAACTCGTCTCATGTAGCTCCAGCCCAAGAACTGCTAGGTGGAGGCGGAGGTGTATACTGAGTAGGAGGAGGTGGCGGGTAAAACATAGGAGGGAACTGCTCTCCAGGAAAGTGATGCGCCCTCATCTGGCGCCTATAATACTGTTCCTCCTAAACATTGGCGTAAACCGCCTCCTCCAATCTCTGCATCCTCTGATCATTCTCATCCTCCCTACACTCACGATGATAGTTGGACAAGAACTGCTGCTGATGATACCCTTCCAGTTTCTCTTTTAGCCCATGCAGGTGACCCGACAAATAATAGTTCATCTCCCTCTGGGTCATCTCTGGATCCACATCCATATCAACCTAAGCTGGGGCCCGTCCTCGCCCTCCTGCCTGTGCTCCTCCAATCTCAATGGTGGATTTAGTCACTGTCATGCCGGCAGACAGGGTTTTCGGGAAACCTGCCATTGGTACCCCCACCTTCTCTGCCATTGTAGTGATCATAATTAGGAAAAGAAAGTTCCTATTTTCCAAATTTTTGGCCCCTATCTCGCTGCGAATAATCCCTCCGATATTAGCCGCCATCCTCCTAATCATCGCATAAAGCAAAGGAGCCCTAAACCAATGAACATTCTGATAATGTGAGGTGGGCATAATCCTTTCGCAAATAAATCTGTATAGTGCCCTCAACTCCAGCCGCAGCTCACTAATGTGGAACAAATAGCCATTCCTAATGTTTCCCCTATCAATATTCACTCCAAACTCCGCAGAGAAAAGAGCCAAAGAGTCGTCCAAATTCACCCCTATATCTCTCCTCAACCTCTAATATTCACAATCCTTATCCTCAACATCATTATTTATCCCCAAGAAAGTATTAATGGCCGTAGAGGACACATTGATCTTAAATCCTCTGACCCTGACGTTGGTGGCCTCAGTCGCCGAGTGGAAATTTGCATAGAATTCCCTTACCAACAATCCGGGTCGGTTTAGCCATCAATTTTTTCAATTTATAGAAAGCAACCACTTCATCCAGCCCACAATTTTTGAAGTCAAACCCCCGCTCTACTGTCACCCCATTCTGTTGTTTATTTTCAAAATAATCTTGCGATTTTCGTGAAACAAACCGGGTGTTATCAAAATATAACTCAAGTTGGGGCGGGGGAACACGACCTTTTCCCTTTGGAGGCATGATCACAGTCGAATTTCTACAAAAATCCGCAAAAATAAACTGAATTTACCCTTACCGAAAAGTCGTGGGAAAATCTCGCCGGAAAGTTTCGCCGGAATCGGAAAAGATGATAGTTCCCGGAAGCTCTCAATCCAACGATCACTTTTCCCTTCTGTAGCACCTTCAAATTCAACCCCGAAAACCTTCAAAATCACTCATTTCTTCCTCCTTAAAGTTGAACTAATCAAAGAATTCACCGAATTAAATGGAAGTTTAGGACTTAGTTCCTTGATAATGGGTGTGGGGGAGTCAGAATTTTTTGAGTTTAGGCCGGATTTGGTGATTTGGGTGCGAAATTTGTAGAGAGAGGGTGGTGGGTTTAAAGGGGGTTTTAGATAGAGGAAGGAGATGGACAAGATGGGGGAAAATATTAGGGTACATACTCAAAATCCCTCTTTGACCAGTGACCAGCCAGCACATCAAGCGGGCGCTTGGTAGGGGGAAAGCGTGCGCTTGATGTGTCCAGTAACTTTTCACTTTTTGAATTTTTAATGCAGGCGGGCGCTTGGTCAACCAGACGGGCGCTTGATGGAGCCCAGGCGTGCGCTTAAGTTGTCCAAAGAATTGAATTCTCCACATTTTTAATTCAGGCGGGCGCTTGATCCCCACCAGGTGGGCGCCTGGTCGCCTTTTCAGCGAAATTTTCACCTCGTTGGTTGGACTGATTTTCTGCAAATCACCACAAACAAACATCACAAGCGTAGTATCCTTTATGAAAATAAAAAATGACTCAAAATAAAAATATTTTTGGAGGGTGACACTATTTACACTCCCTTATAAACCCACAAACTCGGAGAGATCCATGAAGGATGACACGGACTAACTTTTTGACCGCACTTTCGTTGCCTACGTTCCCCCTAGGACAATAAGGGGCTCAGGTCACCGTAGTTCAAACCGACCCAAAAATAAAAGACACGAAAGCAATAATACACTTTTTTTTTATGAATACCACCACCCCCAAACCAAAAGTATGCTATGTCCTCATGGCATTGAAGAAACAACACACGCCCAATCTGAAAATGGTGATAGACTGAAAGGGAAAAACATAAAGCAATAAAAACATACCTAGTTGGGTTGCCTCCCAACAAGCGCCTTTGTTTTAAGTCATTGGCTCGACATAATGCCACATGAAGATTAAGTGGCTCCCTCCGGGTCCGTCAAATCAATTACATCAATTTCATTGATATCTTCCAAAATTGACAGCCCCTCATAATATGGCTTCACCCGGTGTCCATTCACTTTAAATACTGTCCCATCTTTTAGATCTTTGAGTTCCACTGCTCCATGGGGAAAAACACGAACCAACTCATATGGACCCGTCCACATTGAACACAACTTGCCTGGAAAGAGTTTGAGGCGAGAATTAAAGTGGAGAACCTTCATACTCGGTTTTAGAAACTTGGGCTTGAGATTTTTGTCATGATATCTCTTGGTTCTCTCTTTGTATAACTTGGCACTCTCATATCTATCTTTCCTTAACTCTGCTAACTCATCCAAATCGAGCAACCTCTTCTCTCCAGCTAGACCCAAATCCGTGTTAAGTTCTTTGGTTGCCCAAAATGCTTTGTGTTCCAATTCTACCAGGAGATGACACTCCTTCCCATACACAATGCGGTACGGACTAATGCCAATGGATGCTTTATATGCCGTCCGATACGCCCACAGTGCATCACACAATTTTAAAGACCAATCCTTACGATTTGGACGCACTGTTTTCTCAAGCACCGCATTGATTTGGTGATTACTCACCTCCACTTGGCCCGAAGTTTGAGGATGATAGGCCGTAGCTAACTTATGACCAACCCCATACTTTTTCAGCACCTGATTAAACATACGATTGGTGAAGTGTATCCCTTGGTCGCTGATGATGACGCGTGACACTTCATACCTGCCAAAGATATTCTCACGCACAAACATGCAAATAACATTAGCATCATTTGTGCGGGTAGGAATTGCTTCCACCCACTTAGACACATAATCCACAGCAACAAGTATGTACAAATAACCATGGGAAGGGGGAAGGGGCCCATAAAATCAATGCCCCATACATCAAAAATATCAACAATCAAATTATGTTGCAAGGGCATCTCATCTCTTTTTCCTATGTTGCCGGTTCGTTGGCATCTATCACACCTCACACAAAATTCTTGGCCATCTTTAAATAGAGTGGGCCAATATAGACCCGCTTGAAGCACTTTTCTAGCGGTATTTTGCCCACTAAAATAGCCCCTACATTGGAGTTCATGGCAAAACCGCAATACACTACCTTGCTCATGTTCAGGAATGCATCTCCTAATAAGCTTATCCGGAAAAATTTTCCACGAATAAGGATCATCCCAAATATAATGCTTCACATTCGACTTAAACTTTCGTTTTTGGTCGTAAGTGAAGTGTGGTGGCATCAAGTTAGTCACAAGATAATTCACAAAATATGCATACCAAGGCTCTTGGACATGTAAAGCAAAGAGTTGCTCATCCAGAAATTTTTCATTAACCGGAATCGCCCCATCAATAACACTAGTAAAACTGAAATCCTCAAGCCTAGATAAGTGATCCGCCACCACATTTTCAGTCCCCTTTTTATCTCTAATTTCAATATCAAACTCCTGCAGTAGGAGCATCCACCTAAGAAGTCTAGGTTTATCATCTTTTTTATTCAACAAGTATTTCAATGCAGCATGATCCGAATAGACAATCACCTTGGATCCAAGCAAGTAAGAACGAAACTTTTCTAAAACAAATACCACCGCTAAAAATTCCTTTTCAGTAGTAGTATAATTAAGTTGAGCACCATTCAAAGTTCTACTCGCGTAATGGATCATATGAGGTAACTTGTCCACTCGTTGCCCCAATACAGCCCCAATAGCAAAATCAGACGCATCACACATGATCTCAAAGGGTAGAGACCAATTGGGGCTAGAAAGAATGGGGTAACAAGTAAACTTTTCCTTCAACAGATTGAATGCTTCCAAGCACTCTTGGTCGAAGATGAACTCGGTATCCTTGGCTAGCAGGTTACATAAAAGCTTACAACTTTTTGAAAAGTCTTTTATAAAACGCCTATAAAAACCCGCATGGCCCAGAAAACTTCGTACACCTTTAACCGACACAGGGGGGGGGTAATTTAGAAATTACATCAATTTTTGCTTTATCTACCTCAATCCCCTTACTTGACACCAAATGCCCTAACACAATCCCATGCCTCACAAGAAAATGACATTTTTCCCAACTAAGGGTCAAATTTGTCTCACATCAACGTTTTAAAACCATTGTCAAATTCTCGAGGCATCCATCAGAACTATCACAAAACACAGAGAAGTCATCCATGAAGACTTAGACACATCTCTCTATCAAGTCAAAGAATATGGAAGTCATACACCTTTAAAATGTCGCGGGTGCATTACATAGCCCAAAGGGCATCCTCCTAAAAGAAAATGTGCCAAAGGGACAAGTAAAAGTGGTCTTGGATTGGTCCTCTGGTGCAATGGGAATTTGGTTATATCCCGAGAAACCATCCAAGAAACAGTAATAAGCATGTCCTGCTAACCTCTCTAATATTTGATCAATAAAGGTCAAAGGGAAGTGATCTTTCTTTGTTGCAGCATTAAGTTTGCGCAAATCTATGCACATTCTAAGCCCAGTCACTTCCCTAGTAGGCACTTCCTCACCTTTCTCATTAGTAGTGACAGTGTAACCCGATTTCTTAGGAACAACTTGAACCGGGCTTACCCACTCACTATCAGCGACATCATAAATAATGGCCGCATCTAACAACTTTAAGACCTCTTTCCTAATTGCCTCCTCCATGTGAGAGTTCAACCTCCTCTGTCTCTCTCTAGATGGTTTAGCACCATCCACAAGATTAATTTTATGCATGCACATGGAGGGGCTTATGCCTTTTATGTCTACTAAGGACCACCCTATGGCCGACTTGTGCTCACAAAGCACTTTTATCAACTTGGCCTCTTGCTCTAGGGTCAAATCAGAGGCAATAATCACTGGTAAAGTCTTACCCTCCCCAAGAAAGACATACTTTAAATTTGAGGGGAGAGTTTTCAGCCCAAGAGCTGGAGGGGTTACAATAGAAGGATCCGACCTCTCATTGAAATAGCCTAGGGGTGAAACGGGCCATCACTAGGATGGTGTTCGTCGGACTTTTCCACAGCCATCAGTTGAACATCCGAATTATCCCTAGATTTCTTACCGCCAATTGACAATAAAGACTCTAACTCCTCACAGTCTCTCTCATGCCACAGAAATTCACTCACACAGTCCTCTACCACATCCACACAATTACAAGATTCATCATCTATGGGACATTGCATGACATCAAACACAAATATTTCAATTTCTCATTAGCCACACACATAGATAAAGTCCCATCACCCACATTAATGATAGTGTTGGTAGTGGCCATAAATGGACACCCAAGCAATATGGGAGAATCCTGACCATTCCCAACACCATTGACAGTTTCAAGCACAACAAAATCCACATGTATAATAAAATTGGCTACCTGCACTAAAACATCCTCCACAATTCCCAATGGCCTCTTAATAGAACGGTCAAGCAGTTGCAAGGTCATTGTGGTGGGTTTTAGCTCAGGTAAACCCAACTCAAGATACAGATAATGAGGCAACAAATTAATGCTAGCACCAAGGTCCAACATTGCCTTCACCTTCCTAGAGTCCCCCAAAGAGATAGAAATATTAAAACGTCTAGGGTCCTTCAGTTTAGGTGGGAGGTTCTATTGTACCACAGCACTGGCACTTTCTCCCATGATTAACTTCTCATCTTTCCCATACTTTGGTTTCCTAGAATTTAATTCTTTGAAAAATTTAGCATAAGCTGGAATATTCTTGATCACATTCAGAAGTGGGAGATTAATGTTAACTTTTGAAAATATCTCATATAAATCTGACATCTGTTTATCCAACTTGTTTCTCATAAATCTACCAGGAAACAGTACGGGAGGTACATATGTCTTGGGGGTGGAAGAATCATTATTAGGAATTTTCCCCATTCCATTAGTACTCTTATCAACAACATCCTCAACATGTGTCTCAGAAGGTTTGGAAGAAGGAGTAGCATGTACCTTATTACTTACCTGTTTGCCATTTCTGAGAGTCATGATTGCCTTAGCTTGCTCCCCTTGACTTGGGAAAGTTCCCGGTTTATTGCTTTGCGACTTCAGCTAGTTGACCAATTTGGGTCTCCAGCTTTTTGTTGACAGCATCCTGCTGCTTCTCTCGTTGCTCCATCATCATCCTCATTTGTTGTTGTTCTTGTAGCATTGACCTCATCATTTCCTCCATGGATTGCTTGGGCTGCTGTTCTGTTGGTCCCAAAGGGTAACAAGGATATGAAAAATAGCTAGAGGGGGGGGTGAATAGCTTTTTAAAAATTCTTTTCGTACCCTTCATAAACTCAATTACAAATGCGCACTTTATCAAATAAGCGTTATGATATGCGCCTAAGTGAGTGAGTGAAATGCACAGCGAAATTTAGTAATGTAAATAGGCGCAAAGTATGATAAAGGGGGCGCACACACACTCTAAGTATTTTGGCTCAAAGTGGGTGAAATAAGAAACTAAGGCAAATGATATAACAAACACAACACAGTTCAATCAATCAATCTACAATGAATAAACAAACAAATAGTTAGATATGATATGAACTTGAAAGGAAATAGCAAGATAGTAAGTACGCGCTATTTGGAGAGGTTCCATCGGGAAAATGATCTACGTCCTCTACCAAGATGGTTAGTCTTGGATTTCTAATGGAGATCTTATATAATGAGAGAGTGTTACAAATTACAATCGTTTTGAGCTTATACACTAACTCAAGATCTATTTCTATGAAAGAACAAATCCTAGACAATAACTGATGTATCTCTAAAAGAACGATCTAAGTGATCAAACTTAAAGAGGTGCGTGTGTGATTTTAGATTCAAGGCTCTTTAGATCTTTGAGATTGAGAGCACAAGAAAACTAAAGTGTTTTTGCTTGAGGATCTGGACTAAGGATGAAGTTATGAAGATGTTCTTGAGAATTCTGGAAATAACAAAGGCAATCTTCAAATCTTCAACAAATGTTTGAGAGAGAAATTCTTGAAATGCTTAGCAACTTCAAATGGTTGAAGTTATGGGGTATTTATAGTAGAGCCCCAAAAACTAGCCGTTGGAAATCCTTGGTGAGTCAGAGAAAGGACGGATGTGCTGTCGCTCATTGAGTGGAGCACGTGTCCTTTTATAGCCGTTAGACACATAACACAAATATGACCGTTATGGATAGGTGTCCTTAGATGCGGGTGCATACGGGTTATTTAACCACCGTTGGATCATTGGCGTAGTTTTAATCTTCTTCAAGTCTTCGAGTCTTTATTAAATCACTGAATGTTATTTCAACATTTATGCGCGTTGAGCTAAGGAGCGCGTAGACATAGCGTGCGCTGAGCCATCTGGGGCGCGTGAGCCAAGCTAGGCGCATTACTCATGCGCGCGCCTAAGAAGGCGCATGGCTCATGGGAGAGGCGCATGGCGCGTGGCTCAAACTCAAAGTGATTTTCTCTTGAATCTTGATCTTCTTGCCCTATTCCTAAGCCTATTCTATTACAATGGACAACCTAAAAAATGAAGTATAAACACTTCTTACATGTGGGTCTAAAGTCCATGAAATAAAACTTAGGTGATGGATCAATCAAATCTAATCAATCCTATTACATTGAAACTGAGATATAAGTGGGCATACCCAACAATCTCCCCCTATTTGATTGATGCCATTACCTACTATATCAAGGACAAACATTATACTTGATAATAACATGTCCAAATAAATGAAATTGGTAAATCATGTCTCAAGTTAATGCACACACTAGTCCAAGATACAGATTTCTAATCTATTCCAATAAAGATAAAACATTACAAATGGAATGATAGAAATAACAGTTCATAACACATTCAAAATGATATGAGTTTTAGTTTTGAAATATGTTTAAACAAAGTTTAAACTCAAAGCATGAAATATGAAGCAGTTCAAGTATGATGCATATGATTTTAAACAACATTCAATGTTCTACAAACAAGAAGTTTGAGTGAACAAGTTTTGAAACAAAAGTGATGTTTTGTTCTCACTAATACTCAAAGTGTAAGAGTTACAGACTACAAGTATTTAACAGAACAAAAACAAAAGGTGCTAAAACATGTAAGCACTAAATCACTAATAAAAAATTTTAACAATTAGATTTTCTAACAAACTTACAAACAAAACATAAACTAAGGGTTGGGAGGAGGTGCGTCGTCATCCTTCAATCCTTCTTCTATTTTGGAAACAGAGCGCTGAATCTGTTTGGAGAGTTGGTGACAACGGTTTACAACACCGTGAGTATCAGTGACACCATCTCTAATGTAGTGCAAATGATCAACATTTATGTTTTGATACTCATCAATGGTGCGCTGAGTGATAGATTGCTGTTGTGAGAAGTTTTCAGTGAAGGCTTGGAAGTTAGCTTTAACATCAGCTTGGGCAGTAAGTATATCAGTGGAAACTCTATCTGTGCACCTGTCTGCACTGGAATGCGCGGCATTGAAGTGAGTGACAACTAATTCTTTCAAAACATCAACCTTTGAGAGCAGTGAATTAATGTCAATATGCGCGCCAGGAGCATATCTGGAAGAGGGCGCAGGAGTTTCAGGAGCTGAAGGCGCATGGGATTCAGGAGCTTTGGGTTCTGCGCCAGGATCAGCACCATAAACAGTTAAGCCCAGGATTTCTAGTTCAACCTTAACTTCTTTGAGTTTATCAACAACACTCAATAATTTTTGGCTATCTCCAGCCACCATCTCAAACAACTTCCTTATATCACCTGCTATATTCAACTCTACCTCCCTTATGGCGTTAATGAAATCTTGGCCATCAGTGAGTTTGATGCCACCATCTATGCGCTCATGAAGGGAAGCAAGAGTACCTTTGAAAAGTTCATTCATTTGATCTATAGCATCATTCCATTGTTGACGAGTAAGGAAATGTTTGTCCTTGATATTCGCATCTATGCGCGCCATCTCCCCCCTTAATGGCAACAATCTCATCAGCTTGCTTAGTAAGCATAGAAGTATGAAGCTCCATTTGAGAATTAATGTGAGCTTGGCCTTGCTGAAGTTGCTGTAGCAGTGAAATAATTACACTCATGTCAGGAGTGGGAGGAGGAGGAGTAGGTGAAGTATGGGGCGCATGGAGGAGAGGAGCGCCTAACTGGTGATTGAGTAGGAGCGCTAGGAGAAGGAAGATATTCATCGCTTGAAGTAGGCTCTACTGAAATAGTTGGGGGCGCAGAATCACGAGGAGAAGGCGCAGAAGGGCTCTTGAGCCTAGTCAAGGGATCTGGCTCCCCCTGAACTGGATCATCACTCAAGTCGCCAAAAAGTTCATCAGACAGCCTATCTTTGAGTGCTTGGCGCTCAGCAGAGAGTGGCTCTGAAGTTAGTTTCTGAGCTGGAGCAGGAGCAGAAGGATTTGATGGAGGCGCACGAACAATAGGAGGCGCATTTGGAGTGGGCGCGCGTACATCAGCGCTAGACCCTGCGCCTTTGCGCCTTTCAGACTTGGATAAATCAGTAGCCTGTTTCAATCTGTAGTCTTCATCCCTTTTCTTCTGTGCTTCCAGTCTACTGGCTTCCTTAGCGCGTTTAAGTTCTTTCTCTTCTTCAGTGTCAGTTCTTCGGCGCTTAGGAGGTCTGTTTGTTCCTTCAGCAACCCCTTTTCCTTTGCCCTTTTCTGCGCCTGGAACAACTGTTGGTTCTGCGCGAGGTGCAATGCCAGTATCTGCGCCATCTTCTGCGTCATCTGCATCTTCATCAGACTCAGTGACTTCATCAACCAACTGATCTCCTTTAACTCTTGTCGCGCGCTTAGCCATGCACTTCCTGCGCCTTTTCATAACCAAACTGTCTTTCCCAAAGATGGGAACGTCAGTGGTTTGATAAGCTGGGTTCTGAGCGAGGAAATTAGCAAGAGCAGGATAAGTGAGAAATATCTTCGTGAGTATACGGCAGTGAGTTTTGAACTTTCCCATCAGCCTTGTTCTTGTTGTACTTATCAATCTGGTCCGACAAAGTTTTGAATAAGATTTGAGGTCAGTTGAGGATTGTGTTTCCTATAATAGTTGCAGTATATTCCCACTGCTCCATTGTGAATCGGTTCACATTTCCCGTCTTGAAAATAATGGAAGTCCCCACCAAATGCGCGATATGCGCCAGTAAATCACCACCATCCCTTATTTCAACAGATTTGATGTTGTTCTGAAGAGTAGGAATGTTGAGATGGGTACTCGCCATACGATTCTGCGCAGCAGCAGGATAGGTATTGATTTTACCAGCTACACTCAGAGGGCCAGTCGTGTTGAAGTTGATGATATTCTTGAGAGTGCCTGTAGAGATAGTTATAGCAACGTTCTGAACGGTGGCGCATATCCTATAGCGCACATATCCATCAGCAGGAGTCTCCACGAGAGCAGCAGTTGAGAAGAATTCATCCACGAGGAGCAGTGAGTAGAAAGGTTGCTCCAAAGTAAATAGGGGCAGTAGACCAGTTTGTCTGATGAAGTCCATAATATCAACGCCAATTTGGACTGCAGATAGCTCAGTGAGATTAAATGTCTCACCGGGTCTGAAATTTGCTGGATCCTGAAAACATAACAATGATTTAAGTTAGGAGTGTATCAGGCGCATAGAATCATAAAATGAGCTAAGTATAGAGTAGGCGCAGGACAATATATAGGCGCATAAAAATAGCATACGCATACTATTATTAGGCGCATGTATGTTGTAGGCGCATACAGATACGAGGCGCATATCATGGTTCTATGAAAAAATACTAAGGAAAAATTAAACATAAAAATTTGACTAAGTAAAATTTAGGCCCATAAAATGTTTAGGCGCATAAGTTGATTGAGGCGCATAACAGTTGTATTTGCATAGGGCGCATATAATTATTAGGCGCATGAATCAAGGAAGGCGCATAAGGTCATAGGGCGTATAACCAACTAGGCGCATAAATCAACACTTAGGCGCATATCTATGTGAAATTCATACTAAGTATAAAAACACACAAAAACACACCAACACATGCAAACATACATATGCAAGGTTTTAAGAATCAAAATATGAAAATTTTGAAAAACATGTTTTGAAAATTTTGAGACCCAAGTCATGCAAAAATAACGAAGAACACGAAGAACATGCTTGAGTGCTTGAAGAACATCAAGAACACCAAGAACACATAATTCGTGAAACTTCACCAAATCAAGCATACAATATATCAAAACGACCACACGAAGACGAGGATAACAAATATGTAAATCAAAACAAGTAAAAATCAAGAACAAATCTAGACAATGGATACAAAGATCCGAAAATTTGAAAAGTCAAAAATGAAAAATCTTCAGATTCACAAAATATAACGAATTGATAGTTGAAAATTTTAGTTTAAAGGATTCCAAATCACGAAACGAACATAACCTAACAAACTATTTTGAAAACGGATCATCGAAACAAGATTTATCAAGAAAAGTATGATTTCGGGTTTTAAAAAAAATACGAACCCAGGAAAAAAATGACGAAAAGAAAAAAAAAATCAGAAAATTAAGGAGTTTAAGGGTTGAGAATTCATACCATTTCGTCTTGGGGTGTCTTTGTTGTTCTCTTAGGACCCATAGATTTATATATATAAGAACAAAAGAAGAAGAAAATGATGAAGAAATAGAGAGAGAGAAAGAGAGAGAGAGAGAGCGACTGAGAGAGATAGAGAGGAGGCGGTGAAGGAGAGAGAGAGATAGTTGGTGAGAGGGTAGGTAATGATTAAAATGGGTAAGGGAAGGGGTAGAGATAGTATATATATGTTAGATATTCTAGACAAAAATGGAAGTTGAAGGGATGTGCATTAATGGTGAGTGAAAGGCCATTAATGGGATGTGTCATATAAAGTACGGCTATTAAATGCTGAATGACCCAAAGTACTTTGATGTGACATTTTGGGTAAAGAGAAATTGTCTCACTTCCCTCATAAGTGTATGAACAATTATGACCAATTTTTTGCACAAATCCCAAAAACATCTGTTTTGGTGTAAGTTTGGGGTGCAAGAAATATATCCCCAGAAAATAAAATTTTTCGAAAAACGTAAAACGAGGGAAAAATTAATTGCACAAGTACCCTTGAACAATTATGAGAATGTCAAAAGACAAAAATTCCTATAATAAATGATCAGAATAACTTACCTGGTACTTGTGAAAATTGAATGCGATCAATCATTGAAATAATAAATTTTGAGCATTGATTGAGCCGCAACATTTATTAGACGCATGGGAGGCGCATAGCTTATCGAGGTGCGCAGAATGATAGTGGCGCATAAGGAACTTGGCACGCAAAGAGTGAGGGGCGCATTCCAGGCGCATGAAGTTTCTTTGAAACTTTGAAAATGATCTAACATATAAAACCTAGTATTCTCATAGCTCACTAAAACAAAATCATTAGTATTGACAAAACTATATTGAATTTTAGTTGAGTTCAAGCATACCCATTTCACCTTACAAAAAGATGAACCGTTTCGCGTCAAGTGCTTTCGTTAGAATGTCGGCGATTTGATAGTCGGTTCCCACGTGTTCCAAATGAATATTGTCTTTCTCCACGTGGTCTTTGAGGAAGTGATATTTGATGTCGATGTGCTTGGTCTTTGAGTGCATGACAGGATTTTCAGAAACGGCAATGGTTGAAGTGTTGTCGCAGTAGATGGGACAATTTTCTTCGATGATATCATAGTCCACCAATTGCTGCTTCATCCATAGTATTTGACAGCAACAACTTCCCGCAGCAATATATTCAGCTTTGGTTGTTGAGACAGATACTGAAGCTTGGTTCTTACTCGCCCATGACACAAGTCGATATTCGAGGAAATGACAAGTGCCACTTGTGCTTTTCCTATCAATTGTGCACGCTGCATAATCCACATCTGAATAACCTACAAGTTTAAAGTTCGAATCTTTGGTGTACCAAAGTCCAAAGTTAACAGTATCGGAAAGATATCTTATAATACGTTTCACAGCAATTAAGTACGCTTCTCTCGGGTCAGATTGATAACGAGCGCAAACACAAACACTAAACATAATATCGGGCCTACTAGCAGTAAGATAAAGGAGCGAGCCAATCATACCTCGATAAAGTGTTTGATCAACACGTTTACCTTTTAAATCTTTGTCGAGTTTGTTGCCGGTGGCCATTGGAGTATCGTATGGTTTTGAATTGTCAAGTCCAAACTTCTTGATTAAGTCCTTGGTATATTTGGCTTGGTTGATAAATATGCTTTCATTCATTTGCTTGATTTGAAGCCTAAGGAAAAATGTGAGTTCTCCCATCATGCTCATTTCAAACTTGCTCTTCATTAGTTTCTCAAAGCGCTTGCACAACAATTTATTAGTAGAACCAAATATAATATCATCAACATAAATTTGAACAAGTAATTTATGACCATTATGTTTGTCAATGAAAAGAGTTGTATCTATTTTACCGCGAGTGAAGCCTTTTTCAATGAGAAACTTTGATAGTGTATCGTACCATGCTCTTGGTGCTTGCTTGAGTCCATACAAAGCTTTCTGGAGTTTGTACATATGATTTGGAAATTGTGAATCTTCAAACCCAGGTGGTTGAGCTACGTAGACTTGTTCTTGGAGTTCACCATTTAGAAACGCGCTCTTCACATCCATTTGATATAACTTGAAGTTCTTGTGAGCTGCGTAAGCTAGAAATAATCTGATAGCTTCAAGTCTTGCTACGGGCGCAAACATTTCATCGTAATCAATTCCTTCTTCTTGCCTATAGCCTTGTGCAACCAATCTTGCTTTGTTTCTTGTGATGGTTCCATTCTCATCCATCTTGTTTCTGAACACCCATTTCGTACCAATCACTCCTTGATCATTTGGTCTTGGAACAAGAGTCCAAACCTTATATCATTCAAATTGATTGAGTTCTTCTTGCATAGAAACAACCCAATTAGGATCTTGGAGCGCTTCATCAGCCTTCTTTGGTTCAATTTGAGAGATAAAAGCATTGTAAGCATCAAAGTTTGTAGCTTTCCTTGTACGAACACCAACGTTTAGATCACCAATGATATTATTGATTGGGTGACCTCTAACTTCACGAATTTCAGGAGGTAAGTTAGGTTGAGTCGTGGTAACTTGAAGGTCTTCAATTGGTACATCTTCACCAGATTCTAAATCATCAAAATTTGGAGGTTGAATTGGTGTAGAGTTGAAACTTGGATTTACACCAGATGCAACAGTAGATATAGGCGCATGAGAGGAATCACGAGGCGCAACATGTGAGTGAGGCGCAGCTGATGATCCATTTGGCGCGCCATATGAGGAGTTAGGCGCAACTGATGTGGATGGATTTCCTTGAGTTGATAGATTCTGATTTTGAGTAGGCGCAACATAAATAGGAGTACCTGTTTCATTAAGCTCAATAGAATCATCAGCAATATTTGGAGCCAAATGTGGCTCAAGGAGAGAATGTTCATCAAATGTAACATGTACAGATTCAACTATCACTAATGTAGATCTATTAAAAACGCGAAAAGCTTTAGAATGTTTGGCATACCCAACAAAAATACCTTCGTCGGCTTTGGCATCAAATTTACCTCTATGTTCGTTTCCTTTGTAGAGGATATAACACTTACAACCAAAGATCTTGAAGAATGCAATGTTGGGAGTTCTACCATGCCAAAGTTCATACGGAGTCTTGTTGTGAAGTTTGTTGATGAGTGAACGATTTTGAGTAAAACATGCTATGTTGATAGCTTCTTCCCAAAAGTACTTAGGCAATTTCGCTTCAGCTATCATCGTCTTTCCTGCTTCAATCAACATTCTATTCTTTCTTTCCACAACACCATTTTGTTGAGGAACTCCAGCGGTTGAGAAGTTGTGATCTATCCCATGATCGTCACAATATCGAGCAACACCGTTGTTCTTGAATTCTATTCCATTGTCGGATCGAACACTAACGATGTCATCTTCGTTTTGGGTTTGGAGCAGTCGAAATAAGGTGGTCAAAATGTCGTAACAATCGTCTTTTGAGATCATCATTTCCACCCATGTATATCTTGAATAATCATCCACCACAACTAGAGTATACTTGTTTCTTCTAATACTTGCGGTGGTGACTGGTCCAAATAGATCAATGTGAAGCAGTTGCAAACATCTAGAAGTTGAAGGATTGGTCTTGCTGGAGAAATATTTCTTCGGTTGTTTGCCAAGTTGACACGCGGCGCACTTCTTGTCATGATGATCAGCAACCTTGGGAAGTCCTTTAACAAGGTTATTCCTGCTGAGTTTAGATAGATATTTGAAGTTCAAGTGACTTAAGCGCTTGTGCCACAGCCAACTATTTTCGCTCACACTTTTAGCTACAAAACAAAGATTAGTACAGAGTTCATACTATGGAAATCAATAATGTAAATATTTGTCTTACGATATCCCGTGAGTAATGTAGCTCCAGTTTTGCTATTCTTGATAAGACATTAAGTTGAGGTGAAGTGGCATTCTAATCCTTTGTCGCAGAATTGAGATATGGATACTAAATTGTGGTTGAGCCCTTCGACGAGAGAGACTCTTCAATGCACACTTTGTCTTTCTTGAGCTTTCCATATACAACAACTTGACCTTTGTTATTATCACCAAATTTTACTGAGGGACCTCTTTCTTCATGGACATCTTCTAATAAGGATTCATCTCTAGTCATGTGTCTTGAACACCCACTATCGAGAATCCATTCATAATTTCTAGCTTTTGAAGATCCAGCCATGAAACAAAGAACCTGAAATATAGACATTTAAGCAGGTCCCCTTTATTCCTTTTGGGTCCTAGGGTTAGCAACTTTTGACAACCCACTCTTGCTTGACCTTAGGGTTTTTACGTCCTTTGGCATTGGGAGTGAATAGCAAAAGGCATTCCACGGCCTTATGTCCAGAACAATCATAAATGGAATAATGATGAAAGCCACCAATCACATGAGTTTTCACAAACTCTTTACTTTTCTTTGAGATAGCATTCTTCTTTGGGTCAGATGGACTAGCCTCAACAAAATCCTTCTTTTGAAATTTTGGAGCGCTTGATCTAGGAGGGCGCATAGGGCTAGGAGGCGCACGGCGATGAGGCGCGTGGCTCCTAGACGCATAATGTGCACTCGGAGAAGGAGCGCGCTTTGTTTCAAGAGGGGTTTTGCTAGAGGATGATTCATATGTAGCTATATCTTTCCCATTAGCTTTCCCAAATTGCTTCGTTGGGTAGACATAATAGAATGTTTGTCTCTTGACTTTTTCCTGTCCTTTTCTCATTGAATTAGAATGTTTTTCCTTGGGAATTCAAAAGTTTGCTGATTTGTAAATTCACTATCCCTTTCATCACAGATATCACATTTAAAGTTGTCACTAGTTGATGAGAATCCCAAGCCACTTTTATCACCACTGACTTTTTGGGACTCAAATATATTCTCCATAGTGACACGAGAATTGGACCACTCATTTGTAATATTTTTAAGATCAGTAATTTGAGAAACCAATTCATCGTTTTGAACTTTAAGAAGTGAGTTCTGTTCTGTTAGAAAAGTGGTTTTGACAGTAAGAGGAGTCATGCTCTTTATCTGCTCCTTAAGGAGGGTGAGTTCAGATTTAAGTAGAGATTTCTCGGTCTTAAGCTGGGAAATTTCATCACATGATAGTGCTAAAGCTTCCTTCATATTATCAAATCTAGTGATTACCTTTTCAGCCTTTTTTAACATTTTTTCTTGTTCAGCAATCACTTCATCATCATTGATTTTGGAGATTGGAGCAGTTGGTTCAACTTGAGGTCTGATGTAAGCTCCTTTTCTCAACTTGTTCCTTGCACTTAGATCACATCGTGAGAATAGCAATCCACCATCACTTTGAGCCGGAGTGAGAAATCCTTGTTCAACGAGCTCGCTGATGGTTGGTCCTTTCTTCCTTTTTACTTCTTAAAAACCTGCAGATTTCTTGATAGGTTTATTCAAGACATTCATATCAGGAACATCCTTGGAGAAGTCATCATCCGAATCATAAGTTTCAACTTCATCATCATTTTCCACCAAACAAACGAGTCCATCATCGGAATCTTCATCGCTCTCATCTGAGTCTGTTTCAATCCAAGTGTTATGCTCATTTGCTGGTGATTCTTCTTCAGCAACCATTCCCTTGTGACGGGTGAATTTGGGAGTGAACTTGGGAGTATGGCTGCTTTTCTTCTGCATATATTCAAATTTTGGAGTTGGGCAGCTTGAAGCAAAGTGTCCTGGTTTCCTGCAATTAAAACAATCAAGGTCTTATTTTCTTTTTGAATCACTGCTCCTCGTGAACTTTGGAGGAGCTCTGCTGGTAGATCCTTGAAATTTGCTGGTTGAGCCGGGTCTTGAGAATTTTCTGAACTTTTGAAATTTCTTCACAAATAAAGCGAAGTCTTCATCATCCATGTCTAATAGCTCAGAGGTAGAAATTTTGGGATCGGAATTTTTCTCTTCTTGAACCGGCGCATGCGCATGCGCTTCTTCTCTATGCGCCACCATTGCTATGGATTTTGACTTTCCTTCAGTTTCACTGATTCGTTGGAGTTTGAGCTCATAAACTTTGAGATTTGCATAAAGGTTCCTTAAAGTCCAAACGTCCAAAGTTCCGGTGTCTTCAAGAGCGCTGGATTTATGTAGGTATCTTGATCCAAAAGCTTGGAGAAAATTGACATTCAAATCTTTGTTTGAAAACTTCATGCCAAGTGAAATACATAGATTTATAATTTCACAGTAGCGTTCATAAGTTTGTCTTAAGGTTTCACTGGGGAGTTGAGAGAAATTGTTGAATCTCTTTTGCACTTCATATTTCTTGTTCTCCTTACAAACAGTATCTCCTTCTATATGCTCTTCAATAGCATCCCATAGCTCATTAGCAGTAGCACAATGCATGACTTGTTGTTTCATAGCCGTGCTTAGAGTGCTTAGGAGAATGTTTCTTGCTTTGCCATCATTTGCAACTCTTCTTGTTTCTTCCTCAGTCCATTCTTCCCTTGGTTTCTTGATGGTTGGTTGAGCAGCATTGGTGCGCGGATTTGGATTCGCTTTCACAGGGATGTAAGGTCCATAAACCACGGTGTCATGAAGTCTTTCATCGATTGAGTTGAGATGGGTCAATATGCTGAATTTCCACACGTCAAAATGATCTTCATCAAAGACCGGAACGTGAGTGTAGTTTGCAGTTGCCATAGGTTTTGAGTTTGCCATTTAGAATCGGCACCCAAGCTGTTAAGCTTGAAAAACAAAAGTGTTTTATAAAGGTGTTTGCTCTGATACCACTTGTTGGTCCCAAAGGGCAACAAGGGTATGAAAAATAGCTAGAGGGGGGGTGAATAGTTGTTTTAAAATTCTTTTCGTACCCTTGATAAACTCAATTGCAAATGCGCACTTTATCAAATAAGCGTTATGATATGCGCCTAAGTGAGTGAGTGAAATGCACAGCGGAATTTAGTAATGTAAATAGGCGCAAAGTATGATAAAGGGGGCACACACACACTCTAAGTATTTTGGCTCAAAGTGGGTGAAATAAGAAACTAAGGCAAATGATATAACAAACACAACACAGTTCAATCAATCAATCTACAATGAATAAACAAACAAATAGTTAGATATGATATGAACTTGAAAGGAAATAGCAAGATAGTAAGTACGCGCTATTTGGAAAGGTTCGATCGGGAAAATGATCTACGTCCTCTACCAAGATGGTTAGTCTTGGATTTCTAATGGAGATCTTATATAATGAGAGAGTGTTACAAATTACAATCGTTTTGAGCTTATACACTAACTCAAGATCTATTTCTATGAAAGAGCAAATCCTAGACAATAACCGATGTATCTCTAAAAGAAAGATCTAAGTGATCAAACTTAAAGAGGTGCGTGTGTGATTTTAGATTCAAGGCTCTTTAGATCTTTGAGATTGAGAGCACAAGAAAACTAAAGTGTTTTCGCATGAGGATCTGGGCTAAGGATGAAGTTATGAAGATGTTCTTGAGAATTCTGGAAATAACAAAGGCAATCTTCAAATCTTCAACAAATGCTTGAGAGATAAATTCCTGAAATGCTTAGCAACTTCAAATGGTTGAAGTTATGGGGTATTTACAGTAGAGCCCCAAAAACTAGACGTTGGAAATCCTTGGTGAGTCAGAGAAAGGATGGATGTGCTGTCGATCATTGAGTGGAGCACGTGTCCTTTTATAGCCGTTAAACACATAACACAAATATGACCGTTATGGGCAGGTGTCCTTAGATGCGGGTGCATACGTGTTATTTAACCACCGTTGGATCATTGGCGTAGTTTGAATCTTCTTCAAGTCTTCGAGTCTTCATTAAATCACTGAATGTTATTTCAACATTTATGCGCGTTGAGCTAAAAAGCGCGTAGACATAGCGTGCGCTGAGCCATCTAGGGCGCGTGAGCCAAGCTAGGCGCATTACTCATGCGTGCGCCTAAGGAGGCGCATGGGAGAGGCGCATGGCGCGTGGCTCAAACTCAAAGTGATTTTCTCTTGAATCTTGATCTTCTTGCCCTATTCCTAAGCCTATTCTATTACAATGGACAACCTAAAAATGAAGTATAGACACTTCTTATATGTGAGTCTAAAGTCCATGAAATAAAACTTAGGTGATGGATCAATCAAATCTAATCAATCCTATTACATTGAAACTGAGATATAAGTGGGCATACCCAACATGTTCTGGATTCCCTTGTGGGGGAGGAGGATAAAGAGGCTTTTGTTGTTGAAACTGGTTCCCTTGGTTACCCCTCCATGACAGATTCGGATAATACTTCCAATCCGGATTATAAGTGTTAGAATAAATACCACCTTGATTCTGTCTTGGGGGATAACCTTGCATTGCATTTACCTGTTCAGAATCACATTGCGCAACAACTTGGCAAACATTAGTAGCATGAGTGTTAGGAACACAATTAGCACAAAAATCAGATACACCATTAGCACTTGATGAAGCCATATTGATGTTAAATTTTGCCAAATTTTGGTTCATTAAGGACACCTGTCTAGTGAATTCATCCACACCACTCAACTCATGTACTCCCCTTGTTTTACCCCTAGACCATTTCTGTTGAGAATTAGCTCCCAACATCTCAAACAAATCTTGGGTCTCTGCAGCGGGTTTTTAGATCCGAGAAAACCACCCGCTGCATTGTCAACCATAGCTTGGTCAACATGATTCAACCCCCCATAGAAAGTCTGATGCAACAATGGTAAAGGGAAATTGTTATGGGGACATTGTACTTGGAGCATCTTAAACCTATCCCAAGCCTCATGAAACGGCTCACATTGCTCTTGCATGAAGCCTATAATTTTCTGTCTAAAAGTAGCAAGAGTGGCATGGGGAAAATATTTACCCAAGAAAGTATCATGCAACTCATCCCAAGTCCTAATGCTCCTAGGAGGTAACAACATCAACCATGTTTTAGCCGCCCCTTGTAGAGAAAAAGGGAAGCATTTTAGTCTCAATTGTTCATCAGTTACCCCCTCTTTCAAAGGAAACCCTGAAATAGTCATCATATACTCTCTAAGAAAGTTCAAAGAGTAGGGGCAACATATTAAAGTACTGCCCTTTAACCTCATGGACTTTTGCTGCGTCAGTCAGCACAATGCAAGACACAGATGTGTCTACCTTAGGCCTAGCATACTGATTCATAGTAGCATCAGCCATCACTACTTCAATTTCTTCTCCCTCGGTGGAAGAAGTTTCTAATTCACTTAAAACTACCTCTGCCTCGGTGACAGAAGCTTCAGATTCAGAATCAGACTCACGGATAGAGGGAATGCACCTATAAAGTCTGTCAATATTATCGTTCAAAGGGACCAACTTGGGATCCAATGAACGTCTACCAAACATACACCGATTAAATAAACTTGTAAATCACAACAAGTCCCCGGCAACGGCGCCAAAAACCTGATGGAGAAAAATCCCACTGTAATAAAACCTTGCAAGTATACAAGTACCGAAGTAGCAATGTATAATTGTAAGGGTCGAACCACAGAGACTTGTGGATAAACAAGTGTACTCAATTAGTGTAAAAGTAACCAGGGGTTTTTGATTTTGATTATTTAAACTAAATTAACTACTAAGCAATGAAAATTAAACTAAATTAATAGGCAAAATAACGCAAAGATTGAACTCAAGAATGACAAACATTCACAGATTGGGGTTCACAACTATCTTCACTCTATGCTATTTTTAATAATAAAATTACCAAACTTGTTCAAGAAATCGTTCACTTAATTAAGGGTTGGGACGGTCTGGTCACTGGATTGCAACTCTACTATTACCTCTAATATTTGGTGTAGGAGGTTAGGACTAGAGGCGTTAGGATAGAAAATACTCATTCTTTCTGTGGAGTCATAAGGGGTGTTGGAGAATTCTATGAGGTAAATCAGTGTTAAGAACCTGTTCTAACATTGATTTCTTTTTTAGGAAGATTGTAATGAAAGATAAGCGTGGGGGAAACGTAGGTCATTTTAGTTCCCCCTAGCTTCTATGTGTGGGCCCTAGTTGGATATGTGTATTCTTTTTCTTATTAATGGTGTTGATATCAATTAGGGTCATTATCATGTGTTTTTGTTGGGAGTTATAAGGAAGCGGAGTTCTTTTGCTCCGAGTTGTTTTGTTCTTGACTTGGTTGATGGGGATGTAGAGGAGATTAGGTATCATTTTCCTACATGCTACGCTTTTTAGACAGGTGCTTAGACATGGGGTCAGGAATATTACTCAGGGACGAGTAATGGTCTAAGCGTGGGAGAATTTGATAGATTGGTTTTCACATATATTATCTCTATGTTTCCGGATTATTTTTATTGACTTTTGATGTAATTTAGAATATATTTGATGTAATTTTTTGTCTATCTTTGTTTGAGGAACTTTGTGAGAATTTCTATGTTTGAGACACTTTTTAGTGTAATTATGGTTTATTGCAAAGTCCTGGATGATCAATGTGTTGAAGATCGATAATTGCTCAAAGTCAGAGTCAATGTTCAATGTCAAAGTCAAAGGCCAAACAGAAGTCAGTCAAGTAAAGAAAGGAAGAAAAGAAGACAATCTGAAAGAGCAGCAAGCGCCCGCTCGATATGGATCAGGCGCCCGCTCGCATTGTTTCACCAGGTTGACCAAAATCTCTGCCTACTTCAAGCGCGCGCCTGCCTACGACCATGCGCCCGCTCGCCCTTTCCGCCAGGAAATTCGGGATTTACTTATTTTCCGATATTGTATTGATTCCTCTCCATATTTGAACTCCTCTTCGATGTATAAAATAGATTAGGTTTTAGAACTCAGTTTTTATGCTTTATTCTTAGGTTTTCTTTAGTGTTGAAGATTGTAATCAAGATTTGGGAGATTTTATTCATCATCAAGCGTTTATCCAGGTTTATGGTTTTTAATTATTTTCTTGAGTTAATTGCTATGTCGATGAGTAGCTAATTTCCTTGTTCATGGATTGGGAGTAACACTATCGGATCTCTATGCTAAATTGGGCTTAACTAATATCATTCTTGTTCTTGTTCATCGAAATAGTTTTAATTCATTTAGAGATTTCAACAATATAAATTGATATTTTTGGTCTTTAAATCATCTAGGTATAAATTGTTTCACTAGCGTTGATAGTTATATATTGACTTTATTCCTGTGATTAGATTTAATTGAGGACTTAGCGGAAATCAAAAGAGTCTAAAATCAAGTGTTCTTTGGATCTTAATAAATTATTTGTGTGTTGTTGACCTAGTGGAAAACATGACATAGAAGTAATAGTAGAGTTGCAATCCGGTGACCAGACCGTCCCAACCCTTAATTAAGTGAACGATTTATTGAACAAGTTTGGTAATTTTATTATTAAAAATAGCATAGAGTGAAGATAGTTGTGAACCCCAATCTGTGAATCTTGGTCATTCTTGAGTTCAATCTTTGCGTTATTTTGCCTATTAATTTAGTTTATTTTTCATTGCTTAGTAGTTAATTTAGTTTAAATAATCAAAATCAAAAACCCCCTGGTTACTTTTACACTAATTGAGTACACTTGTTTATCCACAAGTCTCTGTGGTTCGACCCTTACAATTGTACATTGCTACTTCGGTACTTGTATACTTACAAGATTTTATTACAGTGGGATTTTTCTCCATCAGATCATAAAGGATTACCCACCTCATACACCTATTTGTTTGTATATTACATGGTACAACATTCTTATGCATATATCAATATTGACATTAAATTAGTTTTTTTTTTTGTTTGAAAGAAATGACTTTAAATAAGTTAAGAAAAATACTACTTTTAAATTTTAATAATCAAGTTTTTTTTTTTTTTTTTTTTTTTTTTTTTTTTTTTTTATAAGAAGCCTAAAAAATTGATTTTTTTTTCAAATAATTCCCTTTTGAATCCATCGATCTCGTTTGTGATTCTTCCTGCAGCAGATAGGTCGTCGTCTACTCGGGCATGTTTCTCGGCTTCACAGATCCACCGACGGAATTCTAAAAAACTGAATTCGCAAATTGGACTTTGTTTCTTTTATTTTCTAGATTTCCAAATTGAATTTTTAAATTGGATTATTGGAGAATAAACTCCAATTTTCGAAACCCAAAATATAGATTACAGAGGGAGTACGAAACTGGATTTGCAAATTGATTTAACCCTCCACAATGACTGTGTAACAAATAAGTATACTAGCCATAATTATTTTTTTGATCTTGGGTAACTCTGGTTAGATTGATTTTGTGAACCTAAAAAGGATTAGTAACTGAGTTTGCCTTATTTTCCTTAGTCAGAAACGACAGCAGAAAATTGCTCTGGAGTCCTAACTCCTAAATGAATCGCAAGAGCAAAACAGAACGGATCGCAGAAGGGTAACCCCAATTCGTATCGCCGCAGATAAATATAAATGTGAGAAACCCAATTTGAAAAAAAAAAAAAAAAAAAAAAAAAAAAGCCTAAAGTCGGCATTGGCAATGCCGACTTTAGGTTTTTTTTTTTTTTTTTAAATTGGGTTTCAAAAATGGCCTAAAGTCGGCATTGGCAATGCCGACTTCAAACCAAAAACGGCACTACCAATGCCGATTTCTCTCAAAGTGGTCATTTTGGTACATAATTTTTTCCTAGTGTCATTCTGGTATATATGGATTCAAAAGGGAATTATTTGAAAAAAAAATCTAAAAAATTATTAAATTTTCAAATGTGATACAAAATTAAACAATCAATATGTAAAAAGTAATACTAAATAAAATTTCAAATTTTACTTTGTACATATTAAATACTTGTTTTATTAAATATAGTGATAATAATGTTAGATATTAAAATTTCAAAAATCAAAATAAATTTATGTTCATCATCATCTTCATCTTCTTCCTCCATGTTCATCATCAACAACAAGAGCACCACCACCGCCTCTAACACCACCACCTCCACCTCCACCTCAAACAATCCAGCATCACTCCCACCAAACCACCACCTCTAACACCCTATCACCACCACCACCACCCAAATTTGGAACACACAAAATTCTTAATTTCAAAACCCACTTTTCAATCCCAATTATCGAGGTTCAAAACTCACTTTCAAAACCACAAAATCACACTCTAAATCAAAACCCAAACTCCAAATTAAAAAACCCAAAATCTAAAATTTTAGACCCACTTTCCAATTTCAGTTGACAGCAGTTTGTGGAGAGAGAAAGGAGCAGCAGCAAAGTAGCCGGGGAGGACTTAAGGGTGGCCAAAGAATGAGTGGTTGGAGATAAAGAAGCCAGTCGGAGTGTTCGAATAAATGTAGATCTGAGGTTTTCCTGGCGTGAGTGCGACGTTAAACGAAGAGGGAGAGGGAAGGGGTGGTCGTCATCGGAAGAGAGAGCCGCCGGAGGAGGGTGGAGGGGACGGATCGCTGGATGTGGGACTAGTATCGCCGGCGTGAGGTGGATGGAAGTAGGAGCCGAACCTACAGTCGTTGAGAGAGAAAGGATGCCTCACCTGGGTTTGGGTTTTATTGCCTTTTTTTTACTCTTCCCTTTACTTTTAAAATTTTGCAGTTGACCCCCCAATTAATGTCACGTGCGATGCACGTGTCTACTTAACATGGATTTGGACGAAAATCGTTAAAAAGCCCTACATTGTCCAAAAAATGGCATGTCAGGCCCTAAATTGACAAAATTTGGACGTCAGGCCCCAAATTGCAATCGCTCCTTGGATATTAGGCCATATTTTGTATTTTACCCTATTAAGAAATACCATTAATGAATGTGAAGAAGTCTCAAATACCCCTAAAGTAATTCAACTACCTAGGTAATTAGATGGTTAGGTAAGAGATAATTCACTATCATTATTAAGGGTATAATTGGTATAGAGCAATAAAAAAGCTTTGAAAATAGTGAAACGACAAGTATTTTGAGACAAAATTTAACTCTCAAAACGACATTTGTTTTGAGACGGAGGGAGTACTTATAATAGTAATTGTTACTATAATAGTTAACTATAATAGTTACTATTATAGTTAACTCATACTTATAATAGTAAAAGTAAATATAATATTTAACTATAATAGTTACTAATATAGCTAACTATTATAGCTAGTATGGTAGTTAACTATTATAGTTAACTATTATATTTCACTATTATTGGTTAAGTATTATAACTAACTATTATATCTAACTATTAATAATTACATATTTATTTACAAATTATATTTAATTATTAATAATTAATTATTATAGCTACCTATTATAGTTAAAAATTATACAATTATTATGATTTAAGATTAAATAATATTATTAAATAAAAATGTTAAAGAAATAAAATATATTAAAACTGGTAAATTAGTTTCTCGTGCAGAGTACGGGAACTAGTGTATGAGAAATAGATAACACAAATATTTCTTCATCTTTCCTATTTAACTGAATAAAAATTTAATATTTCTAAAGTATTCCTCAAAATAAATTTGGAAATTCATATTTTAAGATAGAGGGAGTATATTTTTGTTTATTTCTCGCTGTTACTTTATTATGGGACGGGGGCTTGGTTTATGTGGTTCGTTGACTTCTCGGTTCTCTTCCATTATTTGTTTTGTATTACCTTTGGTCCAAAATAATTATCACTTTTAGTCAAACATATGTAAGTTTGACTAATAAATTTAAACCAAAGATAATGATCCTAATAAAAAACTAAAAATTGTTATTAAAAATATTGTTAATTATAATACAATAAAAATTTTTAGATTTTTATTAGCATCATTATTTTTATTTAAATTATTGGTCAAAGTTACATCTGATTGACCAAAAGAAACAATTACTTTGAACAAGAGGAGTAATTTATACTAATAATAATGATTAATACTCCGTATTTCGGAATGATACTTTCATAATACTCAAAGGAAAATAATAAACTTATAAATAATGGCTACAAAATGAGGTGTCTTAATTATGTTGGTGTTTTTAATTAGAGTGTGTTGGATCCACTATCGATGTGGCCAATGAAATATCGGCACCACATCTCGTATCCTTCATTTTGTAAACTTTATTTGTAACCCTAGCATTGCCCAGGAAGTTAATATTGAAGTTGGCAGAGGAGAAAGAACATTTGTGTTGTTTGTGAGACGGCTGGGAGAATAAGACCGAGCTACACTTCCTCCGTCCCGGCACAAATGATACCAACTTTTAGGAGATATAGAGATTAAGAAAAAGTAGTATATGTGTGGTAGAAAATGAAGAGTGAGAATGAGTGGGGTATATAGTAGTGTTAGTTGAATAAAATGAGTAGTGGAAAATGAAGAGAGAGAATAAATGAGGTTAAATGGTGGAGTTGATTGAATAGAAATATATTAAAACATTTCCATTTTGAACAGTGTCACTTATGCTAGGACTATCAAAAAAGAAATAAGTGTTTGTTGGGACGGAGGGAGCATTATTTATTACTTAATTTTGGTCAATTTAGAACCCTTTATACCTAAATGCATGTAAATCTTTCCAGGAAATAATTGTCCTCAAATAGGATATTTATAAAATAATTGTTACATCATTCATTTATTTATAAGTAATTCACTTCCATAAATTTCTCAATGTATATAGTTTGAGATTTCAAGACAACTTTATAAAACTAACAAGCCTAAACCAATGGGATCTTGACAAACTACTAATTAAACACATAGCAATATCATTAATCTTTCATTGACAAGACTCAACTAAAAAGTCACCTTTGAATCCTCAAATACTTCATATAAAGGCTTGATTAAAGTTAACTAGTCTAACACCCGTGCGTTAAATGCACGGCCATTTTTTTTTGATAAATAACAGAAAACAAATTTATATAATCAATATAACTGTCTCATGTTATTTGCATAACTATTAAAATTGTTTTTTCTTGAAAAAAATTTATCTTATAACCTTTTGAAAAAATAAAAAATAATAAAAGAAACCATTTTTTTTTTTTTTAGCTATAAATAAATAATCTATCGCCAAAAAAAATTTCAACTTAAATTTTAACATAAATTTATTATTTTAGTTTTTGAAACTACTTTCCCATGATTTTTATTTACCATTTTTTTATGATAAAAACTTGTGGGAGACGGGTCTCGTTGAGAGAGTAAATGGTTTGCACCCTATAAGCGGGGCGGTGCAAACCCGTTTCCTCTCTCATCAAGACCTGTCTCATGTGTGAAACCCTCTCATACAAGACTTCCTCTTTTTTTATTTGTAAAAATTCTCTTAAATAGCACTCATTGAAACTTAAACTTATAGTATTACTCTTAAAAAAGATGGTCACTAAAATTTCAGCTTTTATATATACAGAAAATCAACCAAACTTTCCCAAAATATATCATTTACTCTTTCCTCCGACTTATTGTTATTTAAAAAAAAAAATATTGTAGTATTCAGATTTCATCTTATTATTATTTCAAAATAGTATAGTATTACTATTAATTATGTTCTTTCAATAAACAAAACTATAATTATGTTCTGTTAATAAACAAAACTATAATTATGTTAAAGGAGAGAAGGTTGGGGTAGGAGGAATGAGAAGAGGCAAGATTGGATTCATTAATTAGAGATTGTATCCCAATTTTAAATTTCCAAATAGTTAAAGTTACTATAATAACGATATGCTTAAAAAATTATTGACTCCATTAGAAGAAAAAAAAAGACTCATACACCAATACTGTAGTAGATTAGTAAAAATTTAGTAGAGCAGGGTAAAAAAAATTAGCTATACATTTTTAACAAAGCATATTAGATATATATCAAAATAAATTTTTGGAGATTCATTTGTACAATTAGGAAATGTAATGTTTTGACTTGACTTTTTAGTTAACTATTATAGTAACTATTATTATTATTAGTAATAGTTAACTATAATAGTTAACCATTATAGTTAACTATTACTCTTATTAGTAATAGTTACTATTATAGTTAACTATTACTATTAATAGTATTAGTTAACAATATTAGTTACAATACAAGTTAAATATTACTATTAATAGTATTAGTTAACTATAATAGTTACTATTATAGTTGACTATATTAGTTAACTATTACTATTAATAGTATTAGTTAACAATATTAGTTACAATACAAGTTAAATATTACTATTAATAGTATTAGTTAACTATAATAGTTACTATATTAGTTAAATATTACTATTAATAGTTACTATATAGTTAATTATTACTATTAATAGTATTAGTTAATCATAATAGTTACTTTATAAGTTATTTTTTACTATTAATAGTATTGGTTAACTATAATAGGCCACATACATTAACTATTACTATTATTAGTATTAGTTAATTATAATAGTTATTATATAAGTTAGATTATTAATTTTTAATATTAATTAATCATAATAGTTACTATATCAATTAACTATTATTATTAATAATATTATTTTATTATAATAATTATATTAATAATTATTATTATATAGACTAATCATTACTATTAATATATATATTAACTATTACTATCAATGGTATTAATTAATTATAATAGTTATTATAATAATAGTAATCATATAGATTAATTTTTATTATTAATAGTATTAGTTAAAATGATGATTACTATATTAGTTAACTATAGTTAAAATATTTTTTAAGACATAGTATTGGTTTCCCGTGCAGAGCACGGGTTACCCGCTAGTTATGTTAAAGGAGAGAAGGTTGGGGTAGGAGGAATGAGAAGAGGCAAGATTGGATTCATTAATTAGAGATTGTATCCCAATTTTAAATTTCCAAATAGTTAAAGTTACTATAATAACGATATGCTTAAAAAATTATTGACTCCATTAGAAGAAAAAACTTAACAGCAACCTTCAAACTACTTAACATTATTATGATAACCAGCCACCTCTTGTTCTAAAACTTAGTTATATTTATATAAATAATATTTTATTTAATTATATTTGTACAAACTAGTAAAACACATCGGTATAAAAAGAGAAAATTAGGGAGAAAATGATATCTAACTTAAGAAAGTGAGACCAGTTGATGGACTGTTTTCGTGAATGAAGGAAGTTATAATTTTACATCTTTCTTAAAAGTCAACGAGTTCCCCCTAAAAGAACTCAGTAATAAAAGTCAAACTTAACAATTTGGGTGTATAAGTCAATCTTTTTCCTTGCCCCTAGGTGAGACAATGTTAAAAAAATAAAAAATAAAAAAATAAAAAATCCACAAACATTATCTATAGAATTTCCCGTAGTTTCTCTCTTGGTCGTGTATGATTCAAGTTGTAAGTGCAGAATGTGGTGATACTACAAGTGCTGACCACACCTTCCCAGTGTTGTCGACGGGCAGGATATTTATATTTGTATATTTGCTTCTTAAATAAATGCTGGACTAATGTCTAATATTATTGCAAGGTTTGTTATTATGTTGATCCAATTTTCAGGTATAATATATGCCAGAATAATGCATGGAAGATAAAAAGAGAGTTATGAATAAAAAGGAGATTTTATTCATAACACATGGGGAATTCCTCAACAACAAACACATGGGTAATTGACACATTCAACATCTGAGTTTGTGAAGGATAGAGTACAAGGCGCAGAAGCTCAATGGTACAACAAGGCGAAGCACATTACTTGGGCACAAAGAAGTTGTTCCTATTTTATAGGAAATGTGGAGATTTTCATCCCCAAGACTCGGCCAACTCAAGCTCTCCACTACCCACGTTTTTGTGATCCATATCAGCCATTATTGGAGTGTTTCCCAAGTCCAAGAAGTACTATAAATAGATGAGGAAGTGAAGATGGAACTCACGGCAATCACAACACACTTTCCTCACACAAAAGTCTTTACAATTTTCCTTGTTTCCTTATAAGTTCCCAAAATACTTTTATGTTCTTGTATCGAGTTTTATAAAAGTCTTGGCTAGGTTAGGAATTGTGTTATAGACTTAGTTCGTTCCTAGAAGCTTTCGTTGTAATAGCTTTAGGAATTTTCGACCTTGTAATTCTTTCTTATTAGTAGTGAAGGTATCGCCTTTTGAGGCATCCCTCAAGATATATAATTTATATATCTTGAGAAAATTATTTTCTTGTGTGATTTTTCCGGTGCAACTCTTTCCAGAAATTATTTTCTGTTCGTGTGTGTGAGTGCTGGCAGAAGTGATATCGTTGCAGTGACAACACTTTGGATATCACTTCCTTTCTGACTTAAGCCTTGACCCTGCTTTTTCAATTCGCACCAGAGCTGGTTACTTGATATACTAAGTACCTCGGTCCAGTGTGTCATGGCTTATGATCCTGCAAATCCTAATAAAAAAAGACTCCCTGTTCTTGATGGTTCGAATTACGCCTATTGGAAGATCCGCCTTCGTTCGTATATCAAATCAATTGATATCCGGGCATGGCGATCTATTGTGAATGGTTATTCTGTTCCATTGTTGCCGCCAGATGAGGATGGTGACGTTCAAGTCAAGCCTGAATCCGAGTGGACAAATGAGGAAAACGCCCTAGCTGGTTTTAATGAAAAGGCACTTAATGCCATTTATGAGTGGGTTGATATGCATATTTTTAAACTCATTCAAAATACTCCCACTGCTAAGGAGGCATGTGATACTTTATAATGATTTTGTGAAGGGGATGATAGTGTGCGTGAAACTAAGCTTAGGAGGCTCACTAGTCAATTTGAAAGATTGAGGATGAGTGAAAATGAAGATATCTCTTCATATTTTGAAAAACTTTTTGATATTGCTAATGAATGTCAAGTTTTGGGTGAACCTTTTACAAATAAACAACTTGTTTCAAAAGCAATTAGAACTCTTCCTGAGCGCTTCAATATTAAAGTGTCATCTATTGAAGAGGCTCACAATCTTGCAACCATGGATATTAATACTTTGATGAGCATTTTGCAAAATTTTGAACTAAATCTCGCTGATCAAAGTGATGCTATTAAAGGCAAAAATGTTGCTTTAAAAACTCTTCCTTCGTCTTGTGTAAAAGATGAGGAAGATGAGGTTTTTGATGAAATGGATGAAAATACTAGTGTTGCTTTACTTGCTAGGAAATATAACTCTATGTTAAGAAAATTCAACAAAGAAAATGTGCAGGTAAAAGCAAAGGAACAACAAACCAAGGTGTATGATTCGATGGCAAGGAGGACACTCCCAACCACTCAGAAGGCGAATCCAATCCGAAGGGCGTCCTCGGATCAGTCGAGCTCCAATCCCAATTACCTCGACTCCATTCAATGTCATACTTGTTCAGGATGGGGTCACTATGCCAATGAATGCGCAAATAATCTGAGGAAGAAGGGTAAGAGCTTGTGGGTGTCTCTCAGTGATAATGAAGAAGAAGGAGTGGACCATGCTCAAGAACCAGACGAGACAACCATGTTTGTCACTGTGTGTGACTCGAACACAGAAAGTGCTATCCCAAGTGATAACCCAAGTGGGATAACACCTGTGATAACACCCAGCAGGTATAATGATCTTAATTCTGATAATGCTGTTTGTTTTGTGGGGTCTATTAACATGGATGCAGGAAGTTCTCAAGAGGATCCTGAGATGAGTAAGGATGAACTCATAAGAGGATTGAGGAACCTTTATGAGGACATCCTTGAAGAATACAAGAAGGAGCATAGTATGGTGCAATTCTTGACCAAAGAAACTCAACAACTAAGACTTGGCGTGGCTACTCTAGAAATCGAGCTCTCAAAGAAGGATGCTGAGCTTGCAAAAGTCACGGCCAAATTGTCCCTCGCCGAAACCACACTTAAGAAACTCAACACAGGGTCTACCAAACTGGATGAGATCCTCATGTTAAGTAAACCTCTCAGGGCAGGTATTGGTTTTCAAGATTCTTTAGATAATATTATCTCTTCTTTGTCTTTGGAAGATAATCAAACATGTTTTGTAAATGAACGTGGAAATGATAATGATTTTTCTTTCAAAATCTCGGATAAGAGGAAGGTGTGTACCTGGTGTCACACTACTGGACACTTTAAAAACAAAAGTCATACCTTTATAAAAAGAAATCAGTCCAGTTCCTCAGTGTTACCTGAAGTGTTACCCATCACTTCCGATATCACTGCTTATCAGAGAAACAAAAATCAAAGTAAGAAAGAATGGAGACCTAAAAACAATCAAAGATGTGATGTTGTTTTTACTGCTTTAAGAACTAATGTTGAAGGTTCATGGTATTTTGATAGTGGGTGTTCACGTCACATGACGGGAACAAAATTGTTTTTGAAAGATTATGAATCTGTTCTTGGAGGTAATGTTACTTATGGTGGTGGTAGTAAGAGTAAGACAATCGGGAAAGGAACTTTAAATGTGTCCGGTTTCCCCGCTTTAAAAAATGTCTTACATGTAGATGGTCTTGTAGCTAATTTAATTAGTATAAGCCAACTTTGTGATGACAATTTAGAGGTAAAATTCAACAAAAATACTTGTGAGGTCTTTGATCATACTAACACGTGTGTGATGTCAGGTACTAGATCAACCGACAATTGTTATTGTGTGGAAGACAAATAGGTATGCAACTCCGTGAGAGTTGATGTCACAACCTTATGGCACCAAAAGTTAGGACATGCCAATTTTCGAAACATTGAAAAGATTATTAAACTTGGTGCTATTCAAGGTGTTCCTAATTTGGATTTCAAAAAATAAAATCATTTGTGAAAGTTGTCTTAAAGGCAAACAAACTCGTGTTGGCCATAGTGCTACCCAATACCATGAGCAGTACTCTGGAACAACACATTGTTTTCAACTTTTACATATGGATTTAATGGGTCCTGTTGAAGTCGATAGTTTGGGTGGTAAGAAATATTCTTTAATAGTTGTTGATGATTTTTCTAGATTCTCTTGGATCTTTTTCTTAAAAGAAAAATCTGAGGCATTTGAAAAGTTTAGAATCTTACACTCAAAAATCAAAAACATGTTTTGTGCTTCTGTTTCTCGTATAAGATCCGATCATGGTAAAGAATTTGAAAATGCTTCTTTTTCTTCCTTCTGTGAGAAAATGGGAATCCACCATGAATTCTCGGCACCCAAAACGCCTCAACAAAATGGGGTTGCCGAAAGGAAAAATCGGACTTTACTTGAAATGGCCCGTGTAATGTTATTCTCTAAACAAATTTCTAAAAGATTTTGGGCCGAAGCACTAAATACCGCTTGTCACACCGCTAATAGAGTTTTCTTAAGACCCGGTACCACTATGACACCTTACGAGATTTTGAAAGGCAAGAAGCCTAAAGTTCACTATTTTCATGTTTTTAGGTGCGTGTGTTACATTTTAAATGACCGGGATCAATTGACTAAGTTTGACTCTAAAAGTGATAATGCAATTTTTCTTGGATACACTCAAGATAGTCGAGCATATAGGGTATATAACCTAAGGTCAAAAACTATCCAAGAGTCGGTTAACATTGTTTTTGATGACTTGTTGAGCAATACAGGTGAAGGACCACAAGAATCTCCCTTGATTCTGTCAGACGAGCTGACTGAAAACAGAGGGAATCCTGATTCTATTGATGAAGCAGGTGCTGACCGAAGTGATAACACTGTTGAGACAACACTTCCGGTATCACCTGATTCCAGTACCGCTGCTGAAACAGAACAAGAAAATCCAGAAGGTGCAGAGGTTCATGAAGTTATAAGGAGGGATCCCCCAGCCAGAATAAGAAGGAATCATCCTTCTACACAAGTAATAGGGGAAGTAAATGAATGAATTCAAACGAGGAACAAAGAACCTATCAATTATCGAGATATGGTAAGGTATGTGTGTATGTCTACCACATATGCTCAGGTAAAACACTCTTTTTTTATTTCCTTTGTTGAGCCTAAGAATGTGATTGAGGCCTTAAAAGATAATTTTTGGATTCAAGCTATGCAAGAGGAGCTTGAACAATTTACCCGAAATAATGTTTGGACTTTAGTACCCCGTCCCGCTAACACTAATGTTATTGGGACTAAATGGATTTTCAAAAACAAAAGTGATGAAACGGGTAACATTGTTCGTAATAAAGCTCGTCTTGTGGCTCAAGGATATACACAAGTCGAAGGTATCGATTATGATGAGACCTTCGCACCTGTGGCTAGAATTGAGTCCATAAGACTCCTCTTGGCTATAGCTTGCTACCTTAAAATCACATTGCACCAAATGGATGTGAAAGGAGCGTTTTTGAATGGATATATTGATAAAGAAATATATGTTGAACAACCAAAAGGTTTTGAAGATCCATTCAAACCACACCATGTTTATAAGCTTATAAAAGCATTATATGGCTTGAAACAAGCTCCTCGAGCATGGTATGGACGCTTAACTCAAATTTTGTTAGATTATGGTTTTGTTAGAGGAGAAACCGATAGGACTTTGTTTATCTTAAGAAATGGTAAAACCCTTGTCATAGCTCAAATATATGTTGATGACATTGTTTTTGGCTCCACATCAGAAACCTATTTGAAAACATTTATGGATGCCATGTCATCAACTTTCGAAATGAGTATGATAGGGGAACTAAACTTTTTCCTTGGATTGCAGGTGAAACAGTCGAATGAAGGGATCTTCATCTCTCAGAGCAAGTATGCGAAAAGTTTAGTAACAAAGTTCGGGTTGGAGCATGCCAAGGAGTCTAAAGTACCAATGGGTTCGACACTGAAGTTGGGAAAGGACCAAGTTGGGGAGGATGTGAATCCAACCCTATATCGCTCTATGATAGGTAGTCTCCTCTATCTTACCGCAAGTCGCCCTGATTTAATGTTTAGTGTGTGTGTATGCGCACGATATCAAGCCAGTCCTAAACTTTCCCACCTAAATTCAGTCAAAAAAATTATCAAATATGTGTCGGGGACAAGTGATTTAGGAATATGGTTTTCTAAGGATACTAATACCAATCTTGTTGGTTTTAGTGATTCTGACTGGGCGGGTGACATAAATGATAGGAAAAGTACTAGTGGGGGGTGTTTCTTTTTGGGTAATAACTTAGTATCATGGTATAGTCGTAAACAGAACTGTGTCTCCCTCTCGACTGCTGAATCAGAATATGTAGCAGCCGGGAGTTGTTGTTCTCAACTTATTTGGTTAAAACACATGCTAGATGACTATGGTCTTGGGAGTAACACTTTGACCATGTACTGTGATAACTTGAGTGCAATAAACATTTCAAAAAACCCGGTTCAACATTCCCGCACTAAACACATTGATATTCGTCACCATTTTCTAAGAGACTTGGTTGAAAAAAATTTGATAAACATAGAGCATATTGATACTAAGTATCAACTTGCTGACATTTTTACCAAGGCTCTTGACCATGAGAGATTTTCTAGTTTGAAAAGATCTCTTGGTCTTTGTATTATTTAATCTAATGTTTATGAGTGTTACCCTGAGTGTTATCAACACTTCTGGTAACACTGTAAAAAAAAAAAATTGTTGTTTTTTTTTTTTTTAAGCTCTTGGTGCGGCACATGCTGACCTTTTTGTTTTGGTAGGTTTATACTTGGTTAACATGTTTGTCAAATCCCCTTTGTACTCAAAAGTGACAAAGTCACTAATTTTTGTGATAAAATTAAAAGGCAAAAGACAAAAAGCACTTATAGTATTTCCTAAGTAACTCGGGGCATGGCGTTCGCTGCGACGATGCACTCTTGCCAAAGGGAGATACTATCTAGTGATTTCGCACTAAGTATTAGGAACATGGAGTTCGCTACTACAGTGTATCCTACTTGAAAGGTGCAAATCACTAAAGTATTTTTTACACTTTATAAGGACTCGGAGCACGGAGCTCGTTACTACGATGCTATCTTGTAGATATTGAAGTGTAAATTATACTTATTTTAAAGTGCTTAAAAATGAAGAACAAGCTTATTTTATCTAACTTGTTAGATTTATTTTACCTCAAACACTCTTAATTAAGGCTTACTATGCCTCAAGTGTTTGAATTTGGAATAGCTTGTTTATGCCTCAATTGCTTATCATATAGAAGCTTAACAAGGTACCTCAAGTGTTAATAATGAGGATTGTTTTGCCTTATGTTCTTTAAATATAAAAAGTTTTTATCAAGGGGATATTTGACTTATGTGTTCTCTAAAGTGTTACCATCATTGCCAATAACACATTAGTATGTGCCACATTATTTTTTTTTATTATTTTCGGAATTAATAATTAAAGTTGGGAAGTCCGAAAGTCCCTTAATTTTGTGGAGTTTATTGATTTCCAAAAGGTTTTTATTAAATCCTTTTATTTGTGGTGAATCTAATTAGGTAACTATATCCCTATTATTTTGGTGTCATAATTCAAATTGAATTTCAAAATGTGTGGGAGCCTTACCTATGCCGAATTCACCTAGTTTCTTTTATTTATTTTATTTTCATTTAAAAAAAAAAAAAAAAAAAAAAGCTTTTTGGGGATAATGACCGGTTGCTTTTCAAAAATGTGGGAGTTGAGTTTGAGTTTACCTATCTAGCTAGAAAATAGGGAGAGCTAAAAAATAGGGGGAGTTGAGTGTTTTTAGGATTAGGAAAGGTTATCTTAAATTAATGTTGAGTATTTAACTCCCAATTGAATACTTCCTAATTAAATCCTAAATAAACCCTCCTCCCTCATCAAAACTCGCCGAGCTCTCTCTCTCTCTCGTCTATCTCTCTCTCAATCTCTCAAACCCTAGAAAATCCCTCTCATAAAATTCTTCTTTCTTCTTCTCAAATCATCAATGGCTTCACCATCCAAAGCAACCACCGAGCCAATGGAAGTCTCTCCAAGTGTGGGTGAGGCTAGATTTTTCTCTCCTATAGAGACATCACCGGCGACAACACCGGTGACATCACCGCCTTCCTTGGCGATTGTGGTGTCCGGTCCATCTCCAATTCCAGTCGCCCAAGCTCCTCCCGCCATGGCTCCTTCCCAACCAGCTGCAACAACCACCAAAGCCACCAAGAAGAAGCGGAAAACTCCGCCACAACCACCATCTGTCCAAGCACCTAAAAAGAGGACTTCAAGCAGATTAAGGGCTATCTTCAACAAAGCAAATTTCAACACTCCAGCTGATCCTGTTGAAGTATCAGATGAAGACTCTCAGAGTCTGTCTTCCGCTCATGCCTCGGATGAAAATTATACCGTAGAGCAAGAACCTACAGAGGATGACTTCGATCAGTGGGTGGATGAACAGGAACAAGATAGTGAAACCCTTGCTGCAGCACAATAAAGACTTGAAAAAGGGAAGGGTATTCAGGGTGCTGACAAAGGTGTTACCCGTAGAAGGCCAGCACCTTCAGGAACACCTCTGCAAGCTCAGACCAGGTCCAAATCTCAGGAGGTACATCATTCTTCTCCTCATGTCTCTGATTCTTCTGATGATTCTGAAAATGAGCATGTTAGAGTTGAAGATAATGAAGCTTTTCCTTTAGATACTTATTCTCTTGAGTTCTATAAAGAGTCGGGTATGTCTTTTTGGCTAAAACATAGCAATACCCCTTTTTGGGAAGAGAAAAACATTGATGAGGATGATTTAAAGAAAAGTGGTGTGTATCAATTCCTTGAGGACCAGAATTTTTTTGATCCCTAACACCCAAGCAATGGCTTATGTTGATAAGGTGGTAAGGAATTTTTATGCTAATCTTAGTCCAAACATAGACAATGAAACTGCTCCAGAATTCGGGAAGGTGTTTGTTAGGGGTAAAGTGTTTCATTTCAACCCCAACATCATTAACAAAGCCTTAGGATTGCCCAATATCATCGAGGAAAGTTTTAATTGTAACAAAGATGCAATGGCTAAATTCCTAACCCATAATGAAGTCCAACATTGGCCAACCGATCCCAAAGTCAAATTCCCCGCCTCTAAACTTACCTCTCTTTACTCGGTTTTACACAAGCTTTGCTTGCTTAATTGGCTTCCTTCAAAGAGTGATAAAAACCTTACTATGGAGCAAGCGAGAGTTTTGTATAGGCTAGGGAAAAACAAATCGATCAACTTTGGGAATCTAGTGTTCAAACATCTTTCGAATTGGCCTAAAAGAAAAGAACCATCCTACCTTCCATATCCATCCTTGATCTTTCGTGTCTTAACCTTTCAAAAATTTCAAGTACTAGGCTCTGATATCTTCACTTCCGGCCCTAGCTACTATGTTATTGATAATCAATTGAAGAGAGGTAACCGACATGTTGATCTGCCGTGGTCCAAACCGTCCCCACCTTTGGTCTCCAAACCTATTCCTGCTCAGCGTTCCCAGGCAAAAGCTAGACCTTCTGTTCCAGACTTTTCGTTTCCTATCCCTACAGGTACAGCAAAGAGTGCTACTCAAAGTGAGGTCAACACTTCTGACAGCACTTCTTCTATGATTTCCACAGTTGCTGTTGTTCAGTTTTTAAACAGGGTTATGGAAAACGTAAAGGATCAAGTCAACTCCTGGATGAAGATTCATGATGATTTGTCTGTATTTCTTGATCATATTTCATCAAAAACAGGGGGAGGAAATGCTGCTGCCTCGGGTGCTACCGCAGGTGCTGGAACAAGTGCTGGAGGCAATGATACTCAACCAAGAAATGAAGAGGACGAGGCTGAGGATGATGAGTAAAGCGGGGTGTGGTTCTTTAACAATTTTATTTTGGTAGTGGGTGGTTGTTTTTAAATTTGTGGTGGTGGCACTTAAACAATTTTATTTGGTTGTTGGTTTGTTAAACATTTTTGGTTGGTTGTTTGAAATGTGTGTTACACTTCATGACATTTGGATGTGTGTTTGTGACCGTGAACTGTTTCGGTCATTTGGTACTTTGTTTTTTGTTTAAAAACTTTTTAAAAATGTCATTGTTAATTTTGGTTGACTCGCCTCTTTGAGGGGGATATATTTTTTGAGAAGATTACATGTATATTCGAGTGGTGTGACTAACTTTGTCTTGCAGATCGCAGCATTATTTAGTTTGTGAAGAAATATACAATTAAGGGGGAGATTGTAAGTGCAGAATGTGGTGATACCACAAGTGCTGACCACACATTCCTAGTGTTGTCGACGGGCAGAATATTTATATTTGTATATTTGATTCTTAAATAAATGCTGGACTAATGTCTAATATTATTGCAAGGTTTGTTATTATGTTGGTCCAATTTTCAGGTATAATATATGCTAGAATAATGCATGGAAGATAAAAAGAGAGTTATGAATAAAAAGGAGATTTTATTCATAACACATGGGAATTCCTCAACAATAAACACATGGGTAATTGACCCATTCAACATCTGAGTTTGTGGAGGATAGAGTACAAGGCGCAGAAGCTCAATGGTACAACAAGGCGAAGCACATTACTTGGGCACAAAGAAGTTGTTCCTATTTTATAGGAAATGTGGAGATTTTCATCCCCAAGACTCGGCCAACTCAAGCTCTCCACTATCCACGTTTTTGTGATCCATATCAGCCATTATTGGAGTGTTTCCCAAGTCCAAGAAGTACTATAAATAGATGAGGAAGTGAAGATGGAACTCACGGCAATCACAACACACTTTCCTCACACAAAAGTCTTTACACTTTTCCTTGTTTCCTTATAAATTCCCAAAATACTTTTATGTTCTTGTATCGAGTTTTATAAAAGTCTTGGCTAGGTTAGGAATTGTGTTATAGACTTAGTTCGTTCCTAGAAGCTTTCGTTGTAATAGCTTTAGGAATTTTCGACCTTGTAATTCTTTCTTATTAGTAGTGAAGGTCTCGCCTTTTGAGGCATCCCTCAAGATATATAATTTATATATCTTGAGAAAATTATTTTCTTGTGTGATTTTTCCGGTGCAACTCTTTCCAGAAATTATTTTCTGTTCGTGTGTGTGAGTGCTGGCAGAAGTGATATCGTTGCAGTGACAACACTTTGGATATCACTTCCTTTCTGACTTAAGCCTTGACCCTGCTTTTTCACAAGTGATCAAAACTACTCAAAAGGAGTTGAAAGTTAATTAGGTAAGTTTGGGGGGACTAATTGAGAAGTATAGCATTAGCAACTAATAATTGTTGTTAAGATTTTGAACTTTCCAAATTTGGTAAATAAGAAGGCCTCTTATGACAACAAAAATTATTGTATACTGTAACTCGTAACTGAATTTGCAGCCCTACAAATGTTTATACATTTAGCTAGTTTCTTCATATATGGTGGCCACTCAGGAGTTAACTTATGGGCAAATTGTAATTTTGTTACTTGTGTTTGATTTATTTTCGCAATTTGGTTTCTTAAAGTGATTAATTTGCAACTTGATTTCTAATATTTTTATTTTGTTACAAATTGATGTAAAAATTGTAACATAATTCCTATCATTACATTTCGTTATAATTTGATAACCTGTGTTTTCGTTAAAAAATCAACACTATGTTAGTGTTTCATTAGTTTCCAAAAAATGTAAATGTTTGAATTCTGATAGCAACTTTATCAATCTCAGAAACCAGATCACAAAATTAACCAAAACACATGTAACCGAATTGTTACATGTCCTTAATTTATTATTTCAAGGCATGTGCAAGATAGCATGTAGTCCTTGTTGGAACAATTTTCATAACCCCTGAATGCCACGCTCATTTTCTGAATAAGATTGAGGAAAAAGATGAAGCGGAAGCGATTAAGAACAATTACCTGTTGAATCCATATGAATGTTGTAGGGAGAAATGAAGAACAAGAAGAAGAACAAAATAGGGAGAGTGTTCTTCTAAGTGATAATGTCTCTTTTTCTCTCAAAGTCTTCTAACAATATGAAGATAAATTTAGATGAGAAAGCAAGAATTCATTAGTCTCTAAGGGTTGATGGAACACCCTTTATATAAGAGACTTGGTGACATTTCACTTAGGGACCACACCCTTTCAAGATAAGTGATATTATATTACCCTTTTGCCCATCACAATTAGGTAATTATATATCCAGGAATTCTACACATTTCATTATAAACTATACTTTATAATTAACATTATAATCATAATTTTATGAATGGAAGTCTAAATGACTTGTGTTGGAAGCCATGTCCCAACAATCTCCCACTTGGGTTGCGAAACAATGTTCTTCCTTTAAATCATGAATATAACACAAATGACAACCCTAATGTGCGCAATTTATTGTCATTTATAACAATCTCGTCCATTAGCCATACAAGTATAGGACTAAAGGGGCAGTCGTTGTAATTGATTCGCAACTAAACCCACAATAATCACGTATACAAATCCAACTAAATGACATAGATCAAAAGTATAGATGTGTAGCATGGAATCATAATGAATATATACATATTCTTCCAACTAGTCCAACTTAACCAAATGAGATAAAAAATAATAGAACAATTAATGAAGTACAACACAAAACTCCCACTAAATTAAATGTTATCAAATTGTTACACCCATATGAGCAACATACTCGTGAAACACTAGAGGTGATAAAGTTTCATAAATGGATCCGTTAAATTATGGAGTTTGTTCTAATAAGTTGTATTTCTCTGTTCATTTTGTACTCTTTTCTTTATAACAAGATACTTAATGTCTAAATCCATAAACCTTTTGTTAGAGTACGGAACTGCTACCTGTTAGTCATATCTTAATTGGTCTTTCGACACTTGTTTTGACAAATCACAGTCCATTAAAACTTATGCAGCCATGTAATTTTAACAAATATCGGAATACCAAATGATCTCAAGATTATCCGATTAAAAATAGGCATGTAGATCTTTGTGTTTTGTAGATCTTTGTGTTTTGTAAATACTATATCATTCTTTTGGCTACTACTTAATGTTCTTTCTGGATTGCTTTGGTATTGACCAAGCATCCCAACATTGAATGCAAGACTTACGCATTTATTAAGCTTTCTTACTGCTGATGCAAAGAGGGATATTTTCTATATACTTGGATTCATAATTAACTTTAGGACACTGTTTGAGACTAAGCATGTCTCCTTTAAAATTAGGGGTGTCAAGTGGTTTATAGTTTTGCATGGTATACCTTTTGTAATACATTTTCTATATAGGCCTTTTGTGATAATCCCAAAATACTCCGTGAATACTCACAGTGAACTTGGATTCCTAATACAAAAAGATGCCTCACCAAGAATTTTCATTCCAAAAAAAATTCTTAGTTTCCTTATTAAGGTTTAAAACATTACTAGCAAGCAAATATTACCCACATATAAGATCAAAATTATAATTTTTACTCCCACTGAACTTATGGTATACACAATATTTATCAAGATTCATTTCAAAACCAAATGAAAGAATAACTTGATTAATCTTTAAATACCATTAATGAGAAGTTTGCTTAAGTCATAAATGAATTTCTCCATATAGATAGTTTCCTCAATGTCTCCATTAAGAAAAGTTCTCTTAATATCCATTTGATGAAGCTTAAGACACAAATTCCTACTAGTGTCATAATGATTTTAAAAGAGTTTTTAGAAGATACCGGGAAATATTTATTTCTTAATAATTAATGCCTTTCTTATGAGTTGAAAAAATCTTTAGCAACTAGATGGGTCTTATATCTTTCAACATTACTTTTGCGAATCCTTTTAGGTCTTAGAGACCCATTTATAGGTTTCACATCTTTAGGTAATGTAAAAAGATCCCAAAAGTTGTTATCTTTCAAAGATTTCAACTCTTTATATATGGTATTAATCTACTTATGAGAATTAGGACTATTAATGGCTTTATGGTAGATGAATGGCTCATCTCCCACTAAACCTATGTGTCCTTAATTTCTCGGTAAGATACATCTCATAATTATTCGGTATTGCAATCCTTCTTACTCTATTGTATCTCTTTAAGGGCACCGGTTCTTACTAATTCTGAGGTTGTTGAATTTCGTTCTTATGATCAACATTTTCATGTTGTTCAATATTTATAGGGAAATCATATTTATTTTGAATTGTATGTTCTTCTTGAATATCAAGTACAAAATTTGAAATCCAATTAGAACTTATGGAAGAGGTGAAGAAATGGATGCCTCTTCTTTTCCAAATTCAAAATATTACACCTAATCTCCCACTAAATTCAACATCCTCAAAGAACCTAGCTTTTCTCGTTTCAAAATGTTCAAATTTTCGGGTTGTAAAATTTATATATCCCCTAGATCTCTTGGCTTTCCTCATGAATAACTACTAACAATCTTATGTCTAACTTGCCCTTAAGGTCTACCCTTATGTTAGACAACCCCATAAATGAAGATGATTTAAGGACGTGTTCCTTATTCATCCCAAAATCATAAAGGGTTTTTATTAGTAGCTTAGAGGGAGCTTTAATGAGAATAAGGGCTGCGGTTTTAATGTATAGCCCATAATGAGTGAGGTAAAAGAAGCACAAAACATGCTTATTACCATTTCCTTAAGGATTTTATCATGTCTCTTGTGTACATCATTCATGCTAGGCGTACCCGGCTGAATGTAGATGGAGACAATCTCGCACTCTTCAAAATAGCGAGTAAAAAGGACTTAGACGTTGTTCCCTTTAACAATCATTCCAACCATGATATACTCTATCATTATTGGACCTAATGTTCTTAATAGTCTTTCAAAGTTGATTTCCAACTTTGACCTCATAAGACTTGAAAACGTCTATAACTTGAGTCTTTGCATGAAGTAATAAATGCATCCATATTGAGAGTAGTCATTTATAAACGTAATAACTATTGTTGACCTTTCCACGAAGGAATAATGAATGGCCCACAATGTTCATATGTATTAGTTTTAAAAACACTTGATACTCTCGAGAATACTATTCTTTTAATGTTTGTAAATTTCCTTTAAGGCATTTAATGCAAAAGTATTTTTCAAAATATCAAGTTTGTTTAAGATTTTCTTTAACATAAGCTTATCAATTTTTCTCTTGAAAATATGACCCAAATGCCTATGCCTTAATGAAAAATAAAATAAAATTTACTTGATAACTTTTGCTTTCTAGTTTTGGTTTCATTATTAAGGGACACATTTATTGTTTGAATAATGTCAAGTGAAAAAAAAATACTTGACAAAGTACTAGCGCCAACAACCTTTGGAATTAAAATAGAGATCACACTTATTATTAATGAACAAGAGTGACCTTCCTTGTCTAATATTGTGATAAATATCATGATTCCATTTAAATGATGGTACAATAAATATATTATTTAATACAAAATAATACTTAGTACTTAACAATAATTTAAATGATCCTTATGCCTATAACTCTAACCGGATTCCTAGTTTCCATATAGATGAATTTCTTCATCTTTACTAGGTCTTCGGTAATTTAGGCAATCCTACTTGAATATCCTTATGTGATTGGTTGCACCGAAATCCAATCACCATGTAAATGTAGGAACTGAAACCAAATTAGCGTTAATACAATACAAACAAGACCAAATGATATACCTCTCACGCCAAGCGTGAGACTTAGGATAATCGAACTTCATGTTAGTAAGGTCCTTGCAAAAGAAACATTTCTTTTCTTTATGATCATGAGATGATCCCTTAAGCTTCTTTTTACTTGCAACCACAGTTTCTTTCCCTCTTCTCTTGTTCCATGAGAAAAGGTTGATGCTAAATGAGTACATTTAGTTCTAAATTATTCTTAACTTATCTTCTTCTTGTGTCATAAGTGAAAGTAATTCATTAATATTTCACTTGTCCTTTTGACATTGATAGGTCACTTCAAAGCAACTAAACCAAGGAAGAAAGATTAAAACTAAATGCACAAGAATATCATCCGATATCCTTAACTTAAGTGCCTTTTCGTTTCGTCAATAGATGAACTATTTCTAAAATGTACTCCCTTAAATTCCCGGTACCCTTTATACCTTATGGAAACAAGTTTCCTCAGGGGTATCAAGGAATGTTTGTAGCATCAATATCCTCGGAGACACCGTCCAAAAGGTCTCCGGGACAATATTCTTTATGATCATTAGGCTTACGCGGTTAGAGCGTGTCACTTCTCAGCACTCAAGCAATAAGAAGAGAAACGGATCCCTTAATGCGAGTTTTATATAGCCCAAGATTATAATTATTTGTTTTCCAAGTTTTATAATTAGTCCCACATTGCAACGGTACTCATAGCAGTAATTACAGATGAAGCAATAAACAAATTTGTTGGAATTTTGAGAACAAGAATGAATACAAAACATAAATAAGAAACTACACAATAAATAATGATTAATTATATAAATGAAATCCATCAACAAGACAATCAACATGACATCAAAACTAATCTTTGGATTGCGAGTTGACTCATAAATGATTGCCTTAGGCAACAAGTAATTTGAACTTATATTTTAATAAATACTTAATCTTCTTTTGGGCCGACATAAGTACCTAAAAAAATAACCTAATGTTTATTTTACTTGTTACCACATGAATGCCCAAGTTTAGTCAAATGTCAAGATCTTCTTTGGAAAATTCAAGCCATTCGCATATCAACTTAAACATCCAACACTTTAGAATTTTAGGGTTTAAATAACGTAAATCACTTAGGCGACAATATTATTTAAACAATGAATAAAATTGTCAAAGCATATAATTAACCAAGGCTTTAGGGTTTGAAAAAATGTATGTTTTGTTCAAAAAAGGAACAAAATTGTGCAACATCTTTGAAAAAGCATAAACCTGTAAATAGTGTACATGCGCGACCGGGCAACTTATAATACCCGACCGGGCAGAACATAAGACGACCGGGCAGAACATAAGACCCGACCGGGCTAAAGCCACCGTTTCATGTATGCTTTGCTGCACTTTTCCAAATTTTATCCCAAAAAATGATGAACTACAAGTAGATCCACATGGTATGTTCTTTACAACATAAAACCATGTTATCTAGGGATAATCTTGATTTGAAACAATGAAATCAAGTATGTAGATCCACATAGACATAAAACCATGTTATGAAGGGATAGTCACACTTGAATCATTGTGTTCATTCAACAAAACTTTTCAAACCATTTTCTTAAATTCAGATGATGATTATCAGTACTCTATGAATGAATTAGAGTCTCTAATCAACATCAAAACTTGATGATTCAACAGGAAAAATGAATCGAATAAAGCATAAAAAGCTTTCCCGAAAAGAACTCAAACCAAAATATGACCGGGCTCTGATACCAATTGTTGAAACAATTTTCATAACCCCTGAATGCCACGCTCATTTTCAGAATAAGATTGAGGAAAAAGATGAAGCGGAAGCGATTAAGAACAATTACATGTTGAATCCATATGAATGTTGTAGGGAGAAATGAAGAACAAGAAGAAGAACAAAATAGGGAGAGTGTTCTTCTAAGTGATAATGTCTCTTTTTCTCTCAAAGTCTTCTAACAATATGAAGATAAATTTAGATGAGAAAGCAAGAATTCATTAGTCTCTAAGGGTTGATGGAACACCCTTTATATAGGAGACTTGGTGACATTTCACTTAGGGACCACACCCTTTCAAGATAAGTGATATTATATTACCCTTTTGCCCATCACAATTAGGTAATTATATATCCAGGAATTCTACACATTTCATTATAAACTATACTTTATAATTAACATTATAATCATAATTTATCCCAAAAAATGATGAACTACAAGTAGATCCACATGGTATGTTCTTTACAACATAAAACCATGTTATCTAGGGATAATCTTGATTTGAAACAATGAAACCAAGTATGTAGATCCACATAGACATAAAACCATGTTATGAAGGGATAGTCACACTTGAATCATTGTGTTCATTCAACAAAACTTTTCAAACCATTTTCTTAAATTCAGATGATGATTATCAGTACTCTATGAATGAATTAGAGTCTCTAATCAACATCAAAACTTGATGATTCAACAGGAAAAATGAATCGAATAAAGCATAAAAAGCTTTCCCGAAAAGAACTCAAACTTAAACCAAAATATGACCGGGCTCTGATACCAATTGTTGAAACAATTTTCATAACCCCTGAATGCCACGCTCATTTTCAGAATAAGATTGAGGAAAAAGATGAAGCGGAAGCGATTAAGAACAATTACATGTTGAATCTATATGAATGTTGTAGGGAGAAATGAAGAACAAGAAGAAGAACAAAATAGGGAGAGTGTTCTTCTAAGTGATAATGTCTCTTTTTCTCTCAAAGTCTTCTAACAATATGAAGATAAATTTAGATGAGAAAGCAAGAATTCATTAGTCTCTAAGGGTTGATGGAACACCCTTTATATAGGAGACTTGGTGACATTTCACTTAGGGACCACACCCTTTCAAGATAAGTGATATTATATTACCCTTTTGCCCATCACAATTAGGTAATTATATATCCAGGAATTCTACACATTTCATTATAAACTATACTTTATAATTAACATTATAATCATAATTTATCCCAAAAAATGATGAACTACAAGTAGATCCACATGGTATGTTCTTTACAACATAAAACCATGTTATCTAGGGATAATCTTGATTTGAAACAATGAAATCAAGTATGTAGATCCACATAGACATAAAACCATGTTATGAAGGGATAGTCACACTTGAATCATTGTGTTCATTCAACAAAACTTTTCAAACCATTTTCTTAAATTCAGATGATGATTATCAGTACTCTATGAATGAATTAGAGTCTCTAATCAACATCAAAACTTGATGATTCAACAGGAAAAATGAATCGAATAAAGCATAAAAAGCTTTCCCGAAAAGAACTCAAACTTAAACCAAAATATGACCGGGCTCTGATACCAATTGCTGAAACAATTTTCATAACCCCTGAATGCCACGCTCATTTTCAGAATAAGATTGAGGAAAAAGATGAAGCGGAAGCGATTAAGAACAATTACATGTTGAATCCATATGAATGTTGTAGGGAGAAATGAAGAACAAGAAGAAGAACAAAATAGGGAGAGTGTTCTTCTAAGTGATAATGTCTCTTTTTCTCTCAAAGTCTTCTAACAATATGAAGATAAATTTAGATGAGAAAGCAAGAATTCATTAGTCTCTAAGGGTTGATGGAACACCCTTTATATAGGAGACTTGGTGACATTTCACTTAGGGACCACACCCTTTCAAGATAAGTGATATTATATTACCCTTTTGCCCATCACAATTAGGTAATTATATATCCAGGAATTCTACACATTTCATTATAAACTATACTTTATAATTAACATTATAATCATAATTTTATGAATGGAAGTCTAAATGACTTGTGTTGCAAGCCATGTCCCAACAGTCCTCTTCAAGCCTTCTCTAAAAGTGTTTTAAGTTAATCTGAGCCAGACATCCGAACAAACTAGCTATCTTATTAACCAATTAAAAAAAAGGAAAATGGAATAAAAGTAAATGTTATATGTCCAAAATGACAATGATGGTCTTGATTATACACTTATGTCAGCATCATCACTCAATTGATTGATAAGACAAAAAGTTAAACAAGATTAGTAATAATTTAACTTAACACTTATGAAATCTCCATGTGGTTATGTTTCCTAATAGTGCTTATGGTCCATCCCCAATACCGTGTATTAAGGTCATCTCTTGCATAAGGATGGACCCCTTTTCCTCTAAGTGAACTTAACTCTATTTATTTCATTGTACCCCACCCCAATGTGTTATGTTTCTAAGATAAGATATTGAAAATTTTAAGATCATAATTTAATGTTAGTCCAAATTAAATCTCCACCTTAGTATAAATATGAGGCTCTAGTTATTCTTATCCTCTTCCATTCATGATTACATTTATAAGTACAAGTAATTTAAGCAAGATAATGAATAATGACATTTTTATAACTAATTGTGTTAATTGAGATATCTAAGTAAGTAACCCCCCCCCCCCCCCTTGGTTCAATTCATGTAAAATCTCTACTCGACACGAAAAAGTGTTCATCACAACTATTTACCCGACAAAATTCAAAAGATGAAAAGAAATTATGGATAATGAGGAACCTAAAGTCAAAAAGTGAAACGGAAAAAATTTAGTTACTTATTAGGGAACAATTATTCGAAATAAGTTTAATTAAAAAGATTAAGGGGATGGCCGACGTGCAATTAGTAAGACTAATGAATTGATTTCCTTGATTCGGGAGTGTTTACGTTTTGATTTGGAGTTAAAAATTAGTCTTAAAAGGCCGTGAAAGAGATTGTATCAATAAAATCATTAAGATAATAGCATTAAGGATTGGACTTGAAGTTTAATCCCATTACTTTAAGAGTTTATAGTTGCACTTTCTTGTCAATTAGTCAATTACTTGTCTATCTTTTACATCCAAAGGGAGCTTAAGAAAAAGATAGGCTTAGAGATAATAAAGTAAGCACTTCACAAGATTTCAAGGACATTAAGATTATGGCCCCCTTTGATTTCAAATAAGTACTAATTACTATCCAATTATTAGAGTCAGTTTTATGAAAACCTGTTTTACATTAAGAGATGCGTAATACATGTTTTACATTAAGAGATTTTGTGTTATATATTAAGGGATGATAACATTAGTTACACTAAAGCGAGTCTAAAACAAGTTTTTTCTCGATATTTTCACCAATTATTATTATTAGATTTTTCTAATTAGTCTTATCAAACTTTAATTCTCGCAAATATCATGCACGCCGCGAGGTTACTTATGTAATTAAGGCTTGAAAACTATATTGCGTACGTTGATTTGCCTTCACCAAAATGGTCCATAAGAACTTTATAGGTATTTCCTCACGAAAAAAAAAAAGAAGGGAAATTCGCAGGTTTTGATTTGCTTTCACTAAATTTCGTTATTATTGGTAATTATTTTTAATGATGTAGCATCTTCCTCGACTTATAAGCAAGTGTGACCTCTTTTCCTCTCATTTTCTAAACAGAGCGTGATAAAAAGCCAAAGCTAGGAACCTATATCTAGTAGAAAAATAGACTCTATTTGATTTTTATATTTAACTTTATTGCATTTGAGTAAAACATAAAAATTCAATTAATCTCATGAATTGCGAAAAAATAATGTATTATTGATTTATCATTATAGAATATTTTTTCTCAAAGAACCAAAAACAATTTCCTCCGTCTCAAAACAACTTGCATTATTTTTCTCCGATATGAGAATTAAAGAATTATTATATAAATTCAAAACTATTGTGAGTGAAAAAAGGTTGTGAGTATGATGATTTGAGATTGAGGGTTACAATTTAAGTGTGTGAATATGACGAGGACAAATTCTCATATACAACGGCCGCACATGGTGCGGCAATGTTGTTTTGTTCCGCTGCTTCTCGCAGCCACTTGCTCCGCTACATCCGACCGTTGGATCCAGCCCTCCCACTTCCCAGATCGCAACAAGTGTCTTCCCTAAAAAAAATTCCATTAACTTTAAAATACTATATCTTGAGATTTATAACTCAGATTTTTTTAAAAAAATACCGTTGTGTTCGTCTCGACGAGACGAATAAAACTACATAGGTCATGATATGGTTTGATTTTTTTTTTTTTAAAAACATATTTTTTTACACACAAAAAGTTTGAGTTGCTTGTCAGCTGAGATATAACACTCTGTTCAAATAAAAATAACAGTTTCATATTTAAAAAGTAACACTTTTTACAGTCAAATGTAACAGCAATTTTACAAAAAAATAAATAAATTATTTTGATAGTTTTTGTGGTTAAAAACAAGTAATATTTGAAGTGTAAAAAAGTCAATATATGATTATAATTTTTTATATAGATGAATGTAACATTTTATTTAGTAAATGTCACTTTTTTTCTTTAAAAACAGAGTAAAAATTCATATATATAATCGGGTTTGCATTTCAATTGTTACTTTCTCAATAAAAAAATTGTTACATTTTTAGATATAATGTTAAATTTAAGAATATAATCTGTTACAATTGAGGAAAAAAATTTTACATTCATTTTTTATAAAATGTAACATTAGTTTAGTTTGTCAATCTTATGTTATTTTTGAAAAAAAAAGTGTTACATTCCTTTATAAAAAGTGTGACATTAGTTTAGTTGTCAATCTTTTATGTTATCTTTACTCTATTGCAGCAAAATTATGGTACATTTTTTTTTTTTAAAAAAAAGTTACATTTTGAAAGAAAAAAGTGTTACATTTCGTTATAATAAGTGTTACTCTTGTTGGGAGGAATAAAACTTTTGGGTGGCAATAAAAAATAATAAAAAAATATTTAAAAAAAAATCTCGGCAGCAAAAAAAAAAAAAAAAAGGGAGGGCCTGGCGCCGTCGCACGGTGTGCGGCGGTTGCACATGAGACCTATTCTTGCGTACAACGGCCGCACAAGTTGGGAGTGTTCCGCTGCTTCTCGCGCACTCCTGCTCCACAACATCCGACCGTTGAATTCAGCCCTCCCACTTCCCAGATCGCGACACGTGTCTTCCCAAAAAAAAAAACTCCCAATAACTTTAAAATGCTATATCTTGAAATTTATAACTCAGAAAAAAATTAAAAATACCGTTGTGTTCGTCTCGACGAGACAAATAAAACTATATAGGTCATGATATGTTTTTTTTTTAAAAAAACATATTTTTTTACACACAAAATGTTTTGAGCTGCTCATCAGCTAAGATGTAACACTCTGTTCTGTTAAAAGTAACAGTTTCATTTTCAAAAAGTAACACTTATCACAGTCAAATGTAACAGCAATTTTTCAAGAAAATTTAAATTGTTTGATAGTTTTTGTGGTTAGAAAAAGTAATATTTGAAGTGTAACAAAGTGAATATATAATTATAAATTTCTATATAGATGAATGTAACATTTTTATTTGGTAAATGTTACTTTTCTTCTTTAAAAAAAGAGTAAAAATTCATTTATATAATCAAGTTGCATTTCAATTGTTACTTTCTCAATAAAAAATTGTTACATTTCAGATATAATGTTACATTTAAGAATATAAACTGTTACAATTGAGAAAAAAATGTTACATTCATTTTTTATAAAATATAACATTAGTTTAGTTTGTCAATCTTATGTTAATTTTAAAACAAAAAAGTGTTACATTTGAAAAACTTACATTCCTTAATAAAAAGTGTGACATTGGTTTAGTTGTCAATCTTTATGTTATCTTTAATCTATTGCAGCAAAATTGTGGTACATTTTGAAAAAAAAGTGTTACATTTGAAATAAAAAAAGTGTTACATTTCGTTATAATAAGTGTTACTTTTGTTGGGAGGAAAAAAAGTTGGGGGTGGCAAAAAAAAAAGGAAAAGAGGAAGGTCGGCTCCGTGCGCCGTCGCACCATGCGGCGGCCGCACATGAGACCCCCTAGTTGGGTAAGATAAATAAAAAAGAATAAATGATGGATATTTTATGAAAGCGGACTTACCAATGAGACACACAAAAAAGAAACTATAGCAAGTTATTTTGAGACGGAGGGAATAATTCAATAACAATTTTTGAATGCTATGAAAGTAACAAAATTTTCATAATTTTCTTATCTAAATTCCATAAAATTTATCATGAAATATTGAAAGAAACTATATTTAATTATGTGAATTAGTTACTACGTGTAGACATGCCTAGTTTACGGCTCATGACGGTCCACGTTTCAAGACGGTCCACGTTTCAAGAACCGCCAGTTCACAATTCACCAAAAACAAAAACTGTTTATGAACTGTTAACTCACTGTTCATGGTACTGTTTACCGGTTCATCAGGTTTATATTTTTTCAACAAAAACAAACACATTTTGAGCAATTTAGTTATGTTAAGAATGGTATAGGACCTTTAAATTTTCATTAATTTGAGAGAATGTTAATTATTTAAGAAAAATTTCCAATATGTTATATTCAGCTAGATGGGTGTTGACTTAGTATTCTCTACCCACTTTCTCTCTCATTCATAATCATATTCATAACACTTAATTTTTAAATGAAACGGAAAGAATATTTATTACAAGATATCTTGATAGTCTTGTTTTGTTCAAAATACGTAACAGTAAAAAATTGTTACCCATTCAAAACTAATTTTGATCACAAAGTCAAATATAAGTTATAATCAAGGGCGAAGCTAGAAATGTTTGGAAAGGGGATCAAGGTTGCTTTGAGATAATTTTGGTATTTGTGGTGTATAAATTTAGTCTATAAGGGGGTCAAAATAATAATTTAGTGCAATTTGTTATCAAAAATTAGGGGGTCAAAATATATAAATTTATCATTTTTAGTAGTAAAATGTCAATTTTTAAAATTTTAGAAGTACTAAAATTGACACATTCCAAAATTGAAGAGGTTCGAATGACCCCATGGCCTTGCCTTAGCTTCGCCACTAGTTATAATTTTAAGTTCTTAAAATATTATTATGTTAAGTAATCAACTCATTAAAACCTTAAGCTGTGTGGGAGAGAGAGCATAACGATGTATAACATGCTCATATAATCACTCTCTCTCTCTCACATGCAAATATGGATTTAGTATAAGTGCGATTGGGCCAATGCGACCCTTAATAATTTTTAATGATAAAAGCAAGCGGGAAAATTTGAACCTTGATCTTTGCCAACTCTGATCCTTGCCAACCCTAAAGTTCTGATACCATATTAAATAACCAACTTATTTAAAAGGTTAACTGTTAGAAAGAGCACCCACAATATATATTATATTCATATTAACATGTTAATATTGACTCCTCAACAACTCTTCTGGTCCTATAATACTCCCTCTGTCCCACTCAAAATAAGATATTTGAGTTGGGCATGAGAATTAAGATCGTTAGTGTTGTGAGTATGAAAAGTGGGGTAAAAGAAAAAAAGTGAAGTATAAAATAATGAGTGGAAGTTGTTGTGAGTGTGAAGGTGAGTCTCATTAAATAAAATATTTTTATTTTAAAGTTGTCCTGCTTTGAATCAAAGACCCAAAATAACAATTTGTCCTAACCCGAGTGAGACGGGAGGAATATATGTTGGATAAAATCTTATATATATATATATATATATATATATATATATATATATATGGGCTACATTAATTTGTGTTGAATTATGCTTATATTAAATAATTGTCTCATGATGGGTCTGGACTAAATAAAACAGACTAATTTCGGATATTAGGATTAAAATATAGAATTAAATAAATAGGTTGGACATTTAAACTGTTGGTTATTAACTCAGATAGGTTGAGTAATTAGACTGGCGTATTTACTCAGTTACGCCCTGTTTAGCCCACTTAGCCGACGATAATGGCGTTAGGGTGTTTTTGGGTTTTGTATGAGTTGATATCTTTGACAGTCTTGTTATTTATAAAATTGCCTAGAGTTAGTAATCTTGACGGTTTAACTAGTCTGTAAAAGTTCCTAAGATTATTTAAATCTATATTTTTAATCCTAATACCTTAGAAAGGTCCAGATATTATTTAAAAAATGAGAACCACAATTGTGTGAGAACCAAGCATAACCATTAGATTAGAATCAAAATCAAGAGTCCAGATTATGGATACATTGGATACACTTGGATACATTACCTAAATTTTGATATTGCACTTGGATACAGTAGCTAAATAAGTACTATATCCAAGTGTTGCACTTGGATACAGTAGCTTAAATGACTAATGTATCTAAGTGTATTTTAAAAATTAGTTATTGTATCCAAATGTATCCAATGTATCTATAATCTAGACCCTTGATTTTGTATTTAATCAAACAGTTATGATTGGTTCTCACGGTTCTCATTTTAAATGGTTCTCATTGGAGCGCGGCCCTATATGTGTGTGTATATATATATATATATATATATATATATATATATATATATATATATATATATATATACATTAAAGTTGGTGAGGAGGGTTGTGGGTACATGTTTTAGTAAAATCTTGAATTTGGAGAAGCCACATCAATATCATCCTAAATATATAATGACTTTTGATATTCACATTCATAGCTAATACTGTTAGTTAAGCATATTAGTAATTATATAAGTTAACTATTACTATTAATAGTATAAGTTAACCATTATTATTAATAGTATAAGTTAACCATTACTATTAATAGTATTAGTTAACAATAGTAGATACTATACAAGTTAAATATTACTATTAATAGTATTAGTTAACTATAATAGTTACTATATTAGTTAACTATTACTATTAATAGAATTAGTTAACTATAATAGTTAATATATAAGTTAATTACTACTATTAATAGTAGTTAACTATAATAATTACTTGATAAGTTTGTTTTTACTATTAATAGTACTCCCTCTGTCCCAGAATGATAGTCCCCCTATTTTCATGGGTTTTACGAAGGAACTTTAACTAAAAATTAAGGCTACTTTTAATTATTCTAATAAAAATTTTGAAATTGTTCTTGATACACCATTATAAATACTATTAATATCAATTTTTAGATTCACATTAACATAATTATAAGTAGCATTTATAACTGCTCAAAATTCTCTCGTAGTAACAACAAAAAAAGGTGAACTATCTTTCTGGGACGGAGGGAGTATTAGTTAACTATAATAGGCTATATACATAAACTATTACTATTATTAGTATTAGTGAATTATAATAGTTATTATATAAGTTAAATTTTTATTTTTTAATATTAATTGATTATAATAATTACTATATCAATTAACTATTACTATTAATAGTATTAGTTTATTATAATAATAATAATAATTATTATTATATAGATTAGTCATTGCTATTAATATATATTAACTATTACTATCAATAGTATTAGTTAATTATAATGATTATTATAATAATAGTAATCATCTAGATTAATTATTTTATTAATAGTATTAGTTAAAATTATAATTACTATATTAGTTAACTGTAGTTAATTTTTTTTAAGACATTGTATTGGTTTCCTGTGCAGAGCACGGGTTACCCGCTAGTCTTACAAATAGAAAGGAAAACGATTACAATATAATTGAGATTACAATTACAAATTGAAAGAATGAAAAGAAACAATATAACCGTCTTTGATCTCTTGTATCCGAGTCGTGTGTGTAGCACACTCTCCTTAAGACTAATTCGTCCCCCTCTCTACGAGTGCTTGATGTTTCAATGGGCGTTAGTCTCTCAGGATAAAACGGATTAACCGGAATCACTTCGCACTTAAGCCTTCCGGCAAAATGAACTATGCCTTGACTATATCACCAATAGGAATATTCAAGGAAGCCAAAGGAGGAAGCACAAAGTCAAGAAAGAGAAAGGAAGAATTGCTTGAACAAGTGTTTAATTTTATGTGTTTTCTCTTCTTTTCTTCTCTTCCAAAGAAGACTTGTGGGTGTCTCTTTTATGGCTCAAAATTCCCCAATGATTAAGTTTCCAATTAACCCACATATTGATGATCAAGTTTAATTCAACAATTAACCTTGAAATCAATCATTTTGCAAGTTATTTTTGCAAAACAATAATGGCCATAAAGGTTGGAAGTTAATCTTGAATTAAAACTCTAGAAGTTATATTCTAATTTTATATAACTCCTTAAATTAGAATTCAATAACAAATGACAAAAATTATCAACTAATTTTTCAATTTTTCTCACATGTGAGACAAACTCACATTTCTTACTTCCATACATTTATTTTTGAGCAATAACACTTTATCTTCCAACAAATTGGACAAATAAACATAACATTTCAATGTTCTCATGGAATAGAACATGAATCCACTATAATCTTTGTCCAATGACAAACGATTATTAAAAGAAAATGTGCACAATTTCCTTCACACGCAACACACTTTTCCAACAATATATAGTTGTCTCACTTTTTCTTGTCCCTCACGAAAACAATGTCAGCGTGTCTTTTTTTTTTTCCAGTTTTTATTATGAGTATAAAAGTGAAATATGATAAATAATGAGTAAGAGGAATTATATTTTTTTTTGCTATTTTAAGAAATAGACGTATATTGAGACTTTTTTTAAAAAAAAAAGACATATACCGACGGAGGTAGTGCCAATCAATTTGTTGTTAGTTGCACATGTACTCTAGTAGAATGGAGGAAATCTATCTATCTATCTATCTATCTATCTATCTATATATATATATAGAGAGAGAGAGAGAGGTAGGTAGGTGCTCAAATGAGAACCTAAATATCGTGAGAACCGTGAGAACCAATCATAACCCTTAGATTAGAAAAAAAAGCAAGGGTCCATATGTTAGATACAATTGATACACTTAGATACATTACAAAAAATTCAATTACACTTGGATATAATAGGTGAATAAGTATTGTATCTAAGTGTTGCACTTGGATACACTATGTTAAAAACTAATGTATCTAATTGTTTTTCGAAAATTAACTAATGTATCTAACATCTGGACCCTTGATTTTTTTTCTAATCTAATGGTTATGATTGGTTCTCACGGTTCTCATATAAAATGGTTCTCACAGGAGCGCGACCCTATATATATATATATATATACATACACACACACATATATATATATATATATATATATATATATATATATATATATATATATATATAAATTGGTGAGGAGAGTTGTGGGTTTGACATGTGTACATGTTTTAGTAAAAGCTTGAATTTGGAGAAGCCACATCAACATCATCCTAAAATGTAATGACTTTTGATATTCTCATTCTTAGCTAATACTATTAGTAAATCATATTAATAATTATATGAGTTAACTATTACTATTAATAGTATAAGTTATATTACTATTAATAGTATAAGTTAACAATATTAGTTACAATACAAGTTAAATATTACTATTAATAGTATTATTTAACTATAATAGTTAACTGTTATTATTAATAGTATTAGTTAACTATAATAGTTAATATACATAATTTAATTATTACTATTAATAGTATTAGTTAACCATAATAGTTACTTTATAAGTTATTTTTTACTATTAATAGTATTGGTTAACTATAATAGGCTACATACATTAACAATTACTATTATTAGTATTAGTTAATTATATAAGTTAGATTATTAATTTTTAATATTAATCATAATAATTACTATATAAATTAACTATTACTATTTTCTCAAAAAAATTTAACTATTACTATTAATAATATTATTTTATTATAATAATTATATTAATAATTATTATTATATAAATTAATCATTGCTATTAATATATATTAACTATTACTATCAATAGAATTAATTAATTATAATAGTTATTATAATAATAGTAATCATATAGATTAATTTTTATTATTAATAATATTAGTTAAAATGATGATTACTCTATTAGTTAACTATAGTTAAAATATTTTTTTAAGACATAGTATTGGTTTCCCGTGCAGAGCACGGGTTACCCGCTAGTTTGTGGAGAGAGTGGTAGCAATAGAGAAACTATACGGACATGTGTACGAAATCTTATATATATATATATATATATATATATATATATATATATATATATATATATATAAAGTTGGTGAAGAGGGCTATGGTTTTGACACATAGATAAACATATGTTAAAGCTTCATTTGTGTGAAGCCACATCATCACCATCCTAAATGTGTGTGACTTTTGATATTCTCATTATTAGCTAATACTATTAGCTCATAATAATAGTTATGATATAAGTTAACTGTTACTATTAATAGTATTATATAATTAACTATAATATTTACCATACAAGTTAACTATTTCTATTAATAGTATTAGTTAACTACAATAGTTACTATATTAGTATATATATATATATATATATATATATATATATATATATATATATATTAAAGTTGGTGAAGAGGGCTATGGTTTTGACACATAGACAAACATAGGTTAAAGCTTCATTTGTGTGAAGCCACATCATCACCATCCTAAATGTGTGTGACTTTTGATATTCTCATTATTAGCTAATACTATTAGCTCATAATAATAGTTATGATATAAGTTAACTGTTACTATTAATAGTATTATATAATTAACTATAATATTTACCATACAAGTTAACTATTTCTATTAATAGTATTAGTTAACTACAATAGTTACTATATTAGTTAACTATTACTATTAATAGTATTAGTTAACTATAATAGTTACTATATAAGTTAACTATTACTATTAAAAGTATTAGTTAACTATAATAGTTACTTTATAAGTTAGTTTTTACTATTAATAGTATTAGTTAACTGTAATAAGCTATATACATTAACTATTACTATTATTAGTATTAGTTAATTATAATAGTTATTAGATAAGTTAAATTATTAATTTTTAATATTAATTAATCATAATAGTTACTATTTCTATTAATTATTAATATTAATAGTATTAGTTTATCATAATAATTATAATTATTATTATTATTATTATATAGATTAATCATTACTATTAATATATATTAACTATTACTATCAATAATATTAGTTGATTGTAATAATTATTATAATAATAATAATCATATAGATTAACTATTATTATTAATAGTATTAGTTAAAGAGAAAATTTTAGAGAAACTAGTTTCTCCATAAGTTATAAAAAATCCTGTTTTTATAGGGGTTAAAGTTTAGGGTTTAGGTTTAGTCCCTTTAGGGTTTAAGACTTAGGGTTTAGGATTAAAAAATAGATTTTTTATAACTTATGGAGGAACTAATTTTCCCCAAAACAAACTCATAGTTAAAATAATGATTATTATATCAGTTAACTGTAACTAAAATATTTTTTTTTGAGAAATAGTCCTTATTGGTCGCTAGTGTTATTGGTTTTAATTCATAGTCCTCCTGCGTACATGGTACGAAGTACGAACTAGAGACTTCGATCACAACATCCGAAGAAATTGACTATACAACCGTACTTGTTTGGACATGGAGCTGTATCATTGGAAGGAGCTGTATAATAATTTTCCTGTACTTCCTCCATAATGTCATAGGACCCGGAACTAGGGATGGCCAACGCCGGTCCTAGTTCCGGTTCAGAACCCCGGCGGTTTCGGTTCGGCTTTTATGTGAACTTTAACCGGCCCTTAGTTACACCGGTTCCAGTTGTCACAATCCGGTTTCGGTACGGTTCCGGTTCCACGGTACCTTTTTTTTTTTTTTTATCATACAATAATGAATAAACAACTTAAAAATTATTTCATAAGTGATTTTTTTTTTTAAAAAAACAATGCTAAATCAACATTATATTGAAAAACAAACATAGAAAAAAATAAAATAAATGATAGTATATAAAAGAAAAAAGGGACGGTACCCTTTAAATTTTATTAATTAAAGGCAAATTTACAATGAGGGGACAACCAAAATTTTATTATTTTCATTCACTGAATTTGGCTAAAAAATCAGTCAAAACACAAATTTTCTTGTCAACCTTCCATTAGTAACGGTTAATTCTGATGAAACTGTTAGAAATCTAATGATTTTGTTGGTTTTTTAACGGTTTTACTGACGGTTACGACGGTTCCGGTTCACGGTTTGGTTGGGCAGTTCGGAACCGCCGGTTCACGGTTTTTTGGGGGGTTGAACCTTAACCGGCCCTTATCCAAAACGGTTCCGGTTCTCACGGTTCCGGTTTTCGTGGCGGTTCATGGCGGTTCCGGTTCCACGCCGGTTCGACGGTTCCGGTCCGGTTTGGCCATCCTTACCCAGAACCGTTGCACCGAAATTTGGTGCACCGCTGTATCGGATGAAAGTTACATACGTTATGTAAAACATTTTCTACACAACGTGTTTATTGCACTACACAATGTCAAAACGACCGAAATCAGGAGCTAACTGAGAAGCGTTTTACATTTGCAGTACACATTTTACATTAGGTAGAAAACGTTTTACAAAACGTTATGTAACTTTCACATCGGTGCAGGGGTGCAGCTAACTCGTTGGTGCAGCAGTTCGAAATCCTAATGTCATATTAGATCCGTTTAAAAATGAAAGAATAATTAGTGGATAGTTGTTGTGGGCGGAAGGAGAGTGAAAATGGAGGAAATCTTTTTCTTTTTTAGTTAGTAGGAGTTTCCAGTGAAACGCCCAAAATAACTGTTAGGAAAATTGTATAACAATAGTAAAGGTTTTCTTGAACTTAACGATAATGACAAATATCATAAATGAACCAAAATAAACTTAACAGGGCAGGAAATAAGGATAAACTATAAACGCGGATATTAAATCAAACCGGTCAATAAATGAAGTCGAGTCTTGTGTTGGACACAATCTTCGCAAGAAGATATTGCCCCGCACTGGTGATAACGGTCTGCGGCAATCTTCTCTCAAGATGAAACGACTTTACAATCGTTAATAGAAGCACTTCAAATTAACGATTTCGGCGAACATAACTGTTTGACACTTCCAGACTTTGAAGAAATCTTATGCAACAAGATGATATTGTCTTCTAACAGAAGCCATGAGAATTCCTTTGAATTCTAACAGAATTCCATCAAATTCAGTTAAATATTTAACCGAGTTCGTTAACTCAGTTAAATATGTGCTTATCTACTTCTGAATTGAAGAGCGAGTGAATTGTGTGTGATTCAATTGTGATTGAATGACTGAGTGAGGAATGTCAATCTGGTAGGGGCCTTATATAGATAATGAAGAGATGGGGTGCCTCGTGCGCCCTAAACCGCCCATTCCGCCCTTCGCGGGTCATATGTCAATTTTGGGCTAGCCCAAAATTAACTTATTCACCCACTAGCTTGCATGGTTAGCCCAAAGGCCCACTTAGCATGTATGGTAGGAAGCCCACACTTGATTGACTCCACTTAAGATGAGCTATATAAAATACTCTCATCTTTTTTCAATCATAAAGCAATGTGAGAAGGTCTCCTTATCAGCACATATATGGCAGGTAGTCCTAGCGTCTATCCACCATTCTTGGGTTGACCTTCAACTTGCTAAGTTGGCTTCAAACCCAATTAATGCTTAATCAAGCCTATTCAACCTTTCGTTAGCTTTGATTCACGTTGTCCATTTCCCTTTATGGAATATGACAATCTCTGCTAAGTGAACGAGTTTACCACATCTGTACCAGATCTTGGAACCAGTTTCTTGAACCATAAAGGTTCGTACCAAAAAGTTCCATGGCTCTTTGGCTGTCTCTGCGAGACATTTCTCTAGGTAACGGCATCACTTAGCCCACTCAATATGTACATTTGACATATGAGAAGTTTATGATCCATGCCTTTTTGGATATCTTCCTTTGCGGATCATGGCTCGTCATCCCAGATAGCCAGATTATCTTCTTCCACGAACTTCTTTAGATAGAGGGCAGTTTTCCCGGATAGCCATTTAATCTTCATCCACAAATTTCTTCATTTGTAAGTCCGCTCCATGTTGTCAACAAACTCTTTGAATCACCTGTGTGAATATTGTTTACCTTCTTGTTATCTTTCTTGTTAATGCTCTTCTAGTTATCCTTCCTTGGAAACCGTCATTCTTCTCGTTAAATCTCTAATGATAACGTCCTTCGGTTGTCCATCATCATTGGCTCGTATTTGTCAAAATATTCAAGAAAACGTTAATATCTTCTTACGATTGTTAGGAAATTTGTATAACAATAGTTAATGGCTTTCTGAACTTAAAGGAATGACGAATAAATAAATGAACCAACATAAACTTAACGGGGCAGGAAATAAGGATAAACTATAAACGCAGATATTAAATCAAACCGAGCAATAAATGAAGTCGAGTCTTGTGTTGGACATAATCTCCGCAAGAAGATATTGCCCCGCACTGGTGCTAACGGTCTGCGGCAATCTTCTCTCAAGATGAAACGACTTTACAATCGTTAATAGAAGCACTTCAAATTAACGATTTCGGCGAACATAACTGTGTTTGACACTTCTAGACTTTGAAGAAATCTTATGCAACAAGATGATACTGTCTTCTAACAGATGCCATGAGAATTCCTTTGAATTCTAACAGAATTCCATTGAATTCAGTTGAATATTTAACCGAGTTCGTTAACTCAGTTAAATATGTGCTTATGTACTTTTGAATTGATGAGAGAGTGAATTGTGTGTGATTCAATTGTGATTGAATGACTGAGTGAGAAATGTCAATCTGGTAGGGGCCTTATATAGATAATGAAGAGATGGGGTGCCTCTTGGGAATAGGCACTAATGGAGTCTGGTGGGATCTGGACCATTGGATCAGATCAGGATGAGGGGAGGAGATCGCTTGGATCGACCCAGCAATCCGACCCACCTCTTCCTGAACCAGCACAACCTACGACCCAATTCCAGATGGGCTTCGGCCGAGGCCCATCAACCCGAGGCAACCAACCCACGGACTGGACCGAGCCGCCAAGCCCAACTAACTGAACCATACCACGGGGCGGACCACCATCGAGCCCACCATTGCCAAAAATTTAAGCTCCACAGCTCCCAGCGACCGATGCGTACGTGCAAAGTGCGTCTTAAACAGCCCATTCCGCGCCGCTTCGCGGGTCATAGGTCAATTTTGGGCTAGCCCAAAATTAACTTATTCACCAACTAGCTTGCATGGTTAGCCCCAAGGCCCACTTAGCTTGTATGGTAGGAAGCCCACACTTGATTGACTCCACTTAAGATGAGCTATATTAAATACTCTCATCTTTTTCATTCATAAAGCAATGTGGGATAACCATTTTATATCCCATAAACTCTTCATTTACCCACTTCAACTTGCATACTTTGGACATTAATTTCTCATTCACCCGGAATTGGTTTTGAGAGAATAAATATACCACACTAATCTACTCCAAACGTAGATTACAAATATGCAATTAATTTCCATTTACACAAAATGGAACCTAATGGAATTCTTGGTCAAAAGTCGGTCAAACTGCACTTTTACAAAACCAAAATTCCAACAATAACAAAATGAGAAGTTTGTTATGGGACCAAGAGAGTATTTTTTTTTATATAAAAGAACTTTTTAAATTTTTTTTTTACCTTTCTTTTATTTTAATTATGAAAAAATATAAAAAAATTACCCCCAACTATTGGGGTTGTGCAAGTTTAGTAACTTATTTTATTTATTTTTTATAATAAAAATACTTAACTTTTTTTTTATGTGCATTGAAGATAGCTAGTGCTCACGCCGTCTACTTTCTGCCGTTAACCACGCATGTGACTGCCCACATGACCTTTTTGAAGGGTAAAATTGAAATTTCAACTTGTGTGCAAATTTCACAAAGTCAAAGGGCATAAAATATTCTTGTTCTGTCCCAGCACAAGTAAGACATTTTTTCCTTTTAGGCCGTCTCAAAACAATTGAGACTGCCCAAAATGAAATTGTTTTAATATATTTATATTCAACAAACCCCACCATTTAACCACACCCATTCTCTCTTCATTTTCCACCACTCAATTTATTCAACCAACACTACTATTTACCCCCACTCATTCTCTCTCTTCATTTTCTACCAAACATGCACTACTTTTCTCTTTATTATTGTGCCCACTCCTCTAATCATACTTGTGTTGGGACGGAGAGAGTATTTTTTTAATTTCAAAATAGTCGTTCCATTCCCCTATGTAGAGGTGTCCATAGCCGGTTAACCGGCGGTTAGGGATGGGCGGTTTGGTTAACCGTAACCTAACCGGCTACTACGGTTAATGTTACACGGTTAACCCGGTTATCTTTTTTTTTTTTTTTTTTTAAACAGATTTTTTTTTTTTTACAGTTTTTTGTTTTTAAAAAAAAAAACTTCATTTTTTTAAAAAATGTTTTTTTTTTTTTAAAAAAAAACTTCATTTGCTTCAATAATTTTTTATTTTAAGTTAAAATAACATAATTTTTTTAAGTAAAAAAAAAGGGACGGTATCCTTAAATTTTATTAATTAAAATTATAAAGAGGGAGACAACCAATCCTTGCCCTTTTATAATTAAGGGAGGAAAAAATGGAGCCTTACCTCAACTAAACTATTACAATGAAATAAAAACAAACCTATTCTAAAAATTAAAATAAAAACTATCAAATTTCCGTTCCCTTCCGAACTTCCCGTAGAGTCTTCCAAGTCGTATTGGTATTGTGGATCTATTAAATCATCTTCATAAGGCATATCTTGCTCCCTGTTTTCCGCTCTAACCCAATCACCAAGTAAGAGTTGATTTTCCAAATTTTCAACCATTTGTTGGGAACGTCTTGAATCCAAAACATTTCCTCCCATACTAAATGCCGATTCAAAAGCCACGGTTGAAGCGGGAGAAGCTAAGACTTCTTTTGCAATTAAAGAGAGTATAGGATAAGTTTCTTGCCTTTGTGACCACCACCTCAAAATATCAAAAGTAGTTGGATTTGAAGTGTTTTGGAAAACTTCATGTCTAGTAGAGAAATATGCTTCCAACTCGTAGGGAATGCTAGAGGTAGAAGAAGAAGAAGCCATTCTAGGACGTTTTTGGGAATACAACTCATTAAAAAAACTATATGGATCGTCATCCTCCCCATCTTGTGAGCAATACCAATATCTTCATTAGGATTTGAGACATAATGAGAAGGATTTCCATGAATTGCATTATACTCATTATAAAGAGTCAACAAATCATATTTTGTAATTTCAACAATAATCGTCGGGCTTTCGTAAACTCCGTCCCCATTGGGGTATAAATTCGCATAATAAAACGTTATTATGCTCTCTAGATCTTTCAATTTAACATGGGGATCCATCTTGCTCAGGACATCGTCAGCCTCCGATTCGCCATCCCTGTCGACCTCCATGTCGCCATTACCGCCTACCTCTAGTTTGCCATCCTCTTGGTTCGTCTGCCTGAAATTATTCTTCTTCTCGCCGGCAAAAAAGTAAATGAGTATTATTATTTTGAGATAATTGCAAGAAAAACCTTGTACAAGTTTTCCCATTGCAATTTAAACCTTTAACATAAATAAATTGCAAGAAAAACCTTCTACCAAGATTTTTGTTGCAATTAAAACCTTCATCCAGTTAACTACCCCTTATAAGTTATCCAATTTCTAGTGTTCCCCTAGAGATCAAGTTTAGGGATTTTTTTAATCTTTGACCAAACACAAAAATTATAACTCACATAAATACTTAAAAATATATGTGTGTGTTAATGTTAACATCAAATGCTAACATGAATTACTCATTTTATTTAAGCTAACATATATTTTAAAAATAACTTGTAAAAGAACTTTAATAGTTTCATTAGAATAATTACCTTTTGCTACATTTTTTGTAAAAGTTTAATTAAATTAATCACTATAAAAGTTGGATTTTAGAAAATCACAATGATAAAAAGCTTTTTGTAGCGCATTAAGATTAAAAATTATGAAAAACTTTCATTGTGAATGCTCTTATAATCATTTTAAAAGTGGTTGTTAGAAAATATGAACAAGTAAAAGTATTGTTTTTTAAAAAATGTCTTGTCAGTGATAAACTATTTAATGAGACATAGGAAATGTGAAAACTTACTACAAAATTACCAATAACACAATTTTTACTATTTATATTTATTTAGTATTTTTATGTACCAATAAGTATAATATTAATAATCTAATTGATGCTAGTCTAAATAAAATGTGTAGCTCATGTTATCCTTTGTGGTTAAGAGTAACAAAAATTTATTCAAGATTAATCACACTAATTGGTATAATAACTTTCTTGAGTCTAATTATAAATAAATTATAAATAAAGAAACACTAAAATCAGACTAATTGGAATAATATTGATTAGTCAAATTACAAACAAAGAAATATTAAAAACTGATTCTTTTCAGTGGGACCGTGATGGAGATTTATAAGGTTTGGGTTTTGATTTTTGGGAAATTTGTTGGTGTAATGAATGGTTAATGTACTAGAATAGTGATTCAGGGATTCTATTATGGGAATCTTAAGTTCTAGAAGACATTAGTTCTTATGTTGCTTTGTAGAATCGAAATTGGGGGAAAAGAGGGGAGGGTGAGCCACGGTGTTGATGGTAAAATCTGGGTTGCATATTTTGATGGTGATGGTGGGTGTGGTGTTGGTTATGGTTTCTTTGATGAAAATTAATATTAACTAGTCCGTTCCTGATTTGGGGAGGATAGAGGCGAGAGAGAATCGCTACCAGAATCGGAATCCATGGAGGAGGAGACGTAGAAGAATCGTTCCTTTTCTGGGTCGGGGAGGAGATGGAGTCCAACGGCGAGAAGGGAAAAAAAAAGCTGCGAGATTTAGAAACCCCAATGAGATATTTAGAAACCGCAAGCTGCTGCAGTTGGATCTTTCTTGAAGAATTAATCTCAGCCACAATTTATTTTGCCTGTTAAATCTCAGCCATCGAAGGAGGTAGTTATGGGTGAATCTGAGCCCTCCTTTGTCTCAAGTCAATAGGCAGTTTTTTTTTAGCTCTATTATAATATAGAGATGGTTAAAATGAAAATAAAAAGTTCTTTTATAGATTAACAGGGGAATTTTTTTTAGGACCTTTTAAGCATTTAGCTCAAAGAAATTTAGTAAGGCATTTTGTTGACCTTTTTGCCCTTAAAAAGAGAAAGTCATCTGCACGGCACATATTAACTTAACGACCAAAATTGAATGGCGTAACAATAGGTACATTTACTGCCCTAAAAGAGAAATTTCCATGGGACCACTCTCTCTCTCTCTTGTCATACTTGGTTTTAAGAAAAGGTAATGCTAGGGGTACAAAAGAAGTTTATAAAATGATGGATACAAAGTGAGGTGACGATATGGTTGTATCGATTGTAAACCCGGCACACTTTAATTAAAATACTCTTTTTTATTCGAATTAATGTTTATTTAAAAAATACTACTCCAATTTACAATGATTTTTTCACAAATCGTCTTTTAATATTATATTAAATATTTTCACTAGTTTTTTATATTTGCAATATTAAATATTTGAAAAAATGAATAACAAAAATATTTATGAATCTTTACCATTTAATTGTATAAGAAGTACTCCCTCCGCCCCATCCGACTTAAGATTTTCTTTCTCGTTTCTCGATACGGGAATGATTTCCGTACGAAGGGGGGGGGGGGGGCAAAGTGAGTATATTTTCATTTTATCTCACATTGATAAAATGTAGCACGTGAACAATAAGATATAATTTACACATTACTACAAAATGTAACTCATGTATTATCAAAATCAGACTAATGTTTCAGTTTTTAATGACCATTAATTCACTCGGGGTGAATTCAGTCATGAAGTTTTAGTTTTACCCTCTCGAGATCTTAGCTCTATTTCAAACTAGATAGAGTGCATAGGATTGGATTGGATTATTAGTATAAATTTGGACATCAACCTATCCCAAATCAATGGAGTAAGGTGGGAAAAGAAAACAAAACCAAGTTAAAAATTAACCTTTTCATATTTTTGAAAATTTTATTATTTTATTATTTATATTAATTCATAATATCATAAATAATACAACGGAGCCTATAAATAGACTAATACAAATTTCCCTAACTAGATTCAAACTCGCTACCTTCTCTTGGGAAGCTATCGAGACCGGATACCTATAGTGAATATGTTATTATTCCTAGTCCCTCCTGCTCTATTTTTATTTAGTAGGATTTTCAGAGAGAAAATTTGATTTAAAAACAATAGCAACAAAGACACACGAGTGCCCTTACTTTCCACTTTTTTTTTTTTTTTTTTTTTTTTTTTTATCATAGGTTAGAACATGGATTGCATAACAAGTCATTGAGTAATTTCATACATGAAAATCATACTTATAATGTTAATATAAAGTGTAGTGAATAAAATAATGTGTAGAATTCATGGATGTAATATTACCTATTTTTGATGGGCAAAATGGTAATTTCACATCACTTAAGATGAAAGGGTGTAGTCCCTAAATGAAATGCCTATTTGTTTCCTATATAAAGGGTCTTCCATCAACCCATGAAAAATAATACTACATTCACTTATTCTCTCCTACATAATCTTCATTATTGCTAGAAGTAATTGAGAGAAAGACACTCATCATTTAGAAGATCTTCATCCCCTACTTCTTCTTCATCTTTCTCCCTAAAGCAACATCAATATGGATTCAACAGGTAACGCTTCCGTCTTCATCTTCTTCTTAAACTTATTCCAGATATGGGTATGACATTCATGGGTTAAGATTGTTCCAACAATTGGTATCAGAGCCCGCTCATATTCTGGTTTAAGTTTGAGTTCTTTTGAAAGCCTTAAAACGCTTTATTTTGATTCATTATTCTGTTGAATCATCAAATTTTTGATGTTGTTTATGCTGGGTTTCCTAGTAACATGCGCAGCGGAATTAAGCATTTAAAATTTTCATGAAACCCAAAGCCCATAGATCCATTCGTATGATTAAGTCAAATACATACATAATGAATACTAGAATACTAACCATTGATGCCTTTGGTTAACAACCTTGATTCTTGGTGGAGACTTGAAACTTGATCACGAACAAGAAATAAGAACACGGACTTTGAAGATGATAAGCTTCACCCTCTAGCGGTATCCACACCACGAATATCAAGGAGCTTCTTGATCTTGGTTGCTAGACCAAATTGTGAAACACGTTTTCACAATTATATGAACTATATGGAATATATTGTGTTTGTTCTTGTTCTTCAATCTAGGGATTTCTTAGAAAAAGAAATAACTCTCTAAAAAACTCTTTGGAGGCTTACACAAACTTATGTACTGATTAGGGCAACTAGAGGCTGTTTATATACTCATTACACCTATTCCAAATAGGTAACAAGTGTCTAAACCCGCAAGAAAACGGACTAAGGAAAGTCCCAGCTCGGAACCGACAGATCCGGCCGGGTATACAAAGGGGTCCGGCCGGATCCCTCAAGGTCTGCCCGGTCTTTAGGGAGGTTCGACCGGACCATTCCTTTTTCCAGTTTTCTTCCTCTAAATTCCTAAAATTCCCGAATGGTCCTTCGACCCAAATTCCAATATAGTCCTTTAGGATTCGTTCTATTGTGTGTGACCCTCTAGGATTACACTAAGTTGGCAATGGGTTCAAACATAAACCCATATGATATGATTAGGTTCTAGCAAACCGTCATACCTACCCAAATAGTGTAACTAGATACAAGTTCGTATTCCTTTTAGAATATGTCACAATCCCTTTGTCCATGATGTCATTGAACACAAGTCATGGTCATGCAGTCAACTTGTATTTGTTCAATACTTTCTCGATCCCGAATATGTTGATAATCCAAATCATTGATCCAATCAATGCATTTGAGTTCGGCCGAACATTTCATCAACATCATTCCTACGAGGGGCCCAAGCTTGACATCTCTTCGAAGAGGGACAAATCCAACTTAGCTTATTATTCATTCCTACGTGAATCCGATTATGCCAATCATACCCTTTATAATTTCCTGGTTAAAGGTAGCGTTTGAATATGTCAAACATAATGTTCATCAAGTGGAAGACTATAATAACTTCATGTCTAAGGATTCAAATGACATAACTAATATGAGATATATATACGACATAGACCATGATATAAATCTCATACTACGGGTCATGTCCAGTACCTTGTTCCAAACAAGTACCCATAAATCTAACATGATCATCCCATGATCATTTAGCCTTTATACTAGTGCCAAACAAGTACTAGGGACGGAGATTATTATGAGAAAACATGAACAACAATAATAATCAAAACATCTCTTTATTAATATGAATAAAACGATAACATATACAACGTTTAACAAACGTGCCTAGGGCACCAACACTAACAATCTCCCACTTGCCCTAGGCCCAATTTCCCATGTATCTAATACCCATGGACCTAACATGACCATCATGTTTAGCTTGTGGAAATCCCTTTGTTAGCGGGTCTGCAACATTATCATCAGTTGGTACTCTACATATATTTACGTCTCCCATATCCACGATTTCTCGAATGATATGGAAATGCCTAAGTATGTGTTTGGATTTCTGATGTGCCCTTGGTTCATTTGCTTGAGCAATAGCACCATTATTATCACAATAGAGGTCTATTGGATTAGCAATACTAGGAACCACTTCAAGTTCACTAACGAACTTCTTAATCCAAACAGCTTCCTTTGCAGCATCCGATGCAGCAATATACTCAGCTTCCTTTGTAGAATCAGCGACTGTACTCTGCTTGGAACTCTTCCAGCTTACAGCTCCACCATTTAACATAAACACAAAACCCGATTGCGATCTACTATCATCTTTATCAGTTTGGAAGCTTGCATCCGTGTAACCATTTACAACGATATCATCTTCCATTCCTCCATAGATCAAAAACGAATCTTTAGTCCTTCTCAAGTATTTAAGAATCGCTTTAACAGCCATCCAGTGAGTCTCACCGGGGTCGGATTGATATCTACTCATCATGCTCAAACCATAAGATACATCTGGCCTAGTACATATCATGGCATACATGATGGATCCAATTGCCGAAGCATATGGCATCTCACTCATTTTCTCACGCTCATCTTTTGTCTTAGGACATCGAGTCTTGCTTAGAGAAACTCCATGTAATACTGGCAAGTTTCCTCTCTTAGAATTTTCCATGCGGAATCTTCTAAGAATCTTGTCAATATATGTACTTTGGCTTAAACCAATTAGCTTCTTTGATCTATCTCTATAGATCTTAATGCCAAGTACATATGCGGCTTCACCTATATCTTTCATTGCGAAACACTTTCCTAACCAAGTTTTTACAGACTGAAGTGTAGGAATGTCATTTCCAATGAGCAATATGTCATCCACATATAAAATAAGGAATAGAACTATGCTCCCACTAATCTTCTTTTATACACAAGGTTCATCTTCGTTCTTGATAAAGCCAAACTCTTTGACTGATTCATCAAAACGGAGATTCCAACTCCTAGAAGCTTGCTTCAATCCATAGATGGATTTCTGCAACTTGCGTACTTTAGAATTTTGTTCAAAACCCTCGGGTTGTGTCATATACACATCCTCTTGTAAGTTTCCATTAAGGAAAGCGGTTTTGACATCCATCTGCCATATTTCATAGTCATGATATACGGAAATGGCAAGAAAAAATCTTATAGACTTGATCATTGCTACGGGTGAAAAGGTTTCATCATAGTCAATACCATGAATATGCCTATAACCTTTCGCTACAAGCCTAGCTTTGTAAGTATGCACCTTCCCATCCATGTCAGTCTTCTTCTTGAAGACCCATTTGCATCCTATGGTTTTTACACCTTCGGGTGCATCAATCAAGTTTCAAACTTGATTATCATGCATGGATTGTAATTCAAATTCCTCGGCTCCAAGCCACTTGTCCGAATCAGGAGATGACATCGCCTCTTGGTAGGTAGTCGGTTCATCATTCTCAATGATCTCCACCTCATTACTATCCGTTACGAGAAATCCATATCTCTCGAGCTCGGATCGTAACCTACCAGATCTACGAGTTATTTGTGTATTCTGAACAGGTTCCACAACTCCTTGTGGGACTTGTTCTCGTTCCACTATTGGTTCAATATCATTTTCTAGTTCTCGAATTTCTTCAAGATTTACTTTACTTCCACTGATTTCTTTAGAGAGAAACGCTTTCTCTAGAAAGACACCAGTCCGAGCAACAAACACTTTGTTGTCCTCTCGGTTGTAAAAGTAATATCCTTTAGTTTCTTTAGGATATCCCACGAAAATACATTTATCAGATTTGTGTGCAAGTTTGTCTGAGACAAGTCTTTTGACAAAAACTTCGCAACCCCAAATCTTCATGAAAGACAGACTAGGCTTCTTTCCGCTCCATGTCTCATATCGAGTCTTTTGAACCGATTTACTTGGAACACGATTTAGTGTGAAAGCAACAATTTCTAGTGCATAACCCCAAAAGGATATTGGAAGATCAACTTGAATCATCATTGATCGAACCATGTCCAACAAAGTCCGATTTCTCCTCCCGGACACACCATTCCATTGTGGTGTTCGGGGTGGAGTCAATTGTGAAACTATTCCACAATTCTTTTGATGATCATCATGACGTCAGGAAATCTAAACCCTTGATGATCATCAAATTCTTGACTTAAGTATTCTCCACCTCGATCCGATCGAAGTGCTTTAATACTTTTGCCAAGTTGTTTTTCTACTTCATTTTAAAATATTCTAAATATCTCAAACGCTTCACTTTTATGTTTCATTAGGTAAACATACCCAAATCTACTAAAATCATCTGTGAAGGTTATGAAGTATTGAAATCCTCCCCTAGCATTGCTACTTAGTGGTCCGCATACATCGGAATGTATCAACCCCAATAAGTCGCTTCCCCTTTCACCCAACTTAGTAAAAGGTGTCTTGGTCATTTTTTCAAGAAGACACGACTCGCAAGTATCATATGACTCTAAGTCACATGAACCCAAAAGACCATCCCCATGGAGTTTTGAGATACGCTTCTCATTAATATGACCAAGACGGCAATACCACAGATAAGTATGATTTACATCATTAGGTTTAGATTTCTTATTTATATGATAGACATCTTCATTATTTTCATTCTTGACATCAAGGACATAAAGGCCATTAAATGAATTTGCAATACCATAAAGCACATCATTTAAATAAATAGAAAATCTCTTATTCTCAATAATAAATTTAAAACGTTCATTATCCAAACAAGAAATTGAAATAATATTTCTACTTAAATCCGGTACATAATAGAAATTGTTCAAAACAAGTATTAAACCAGAAGGTAAAGTGACTTCATAAGTCCCTACGGCTAATGCAGCAACTCTTGCTCCATTCCCCACGCGTAGGTCTACTTCACCTTCTTTAAGTAGTCTCATATTCTTTAGTCGCTGCACATTTAAACAAATGTGAGAACCACATCCGGTATCCAATACCTAGGAACTAGTGGTAGAAGGGAGAATATTTATCATATAGATACCTGAAGTCGACGCAGTCCCACTGCTCTTCTTCTTCTTTTGCTCTTCCATAAAAGTCTTGGAATTACGTTTCCAATGACCAATTTCTTGACAATAGAATCAAATTGCATCCTTTTATGCATCGGGTTTTGCACCAGTAGCCTTGGCAACCTTTGCCTTGCTAATCTTGGGTTTGGCAACCTTTGCCCCACCCTTTCCTTTGGCACTTGCCTTTTTCCCATCATGAACCATGAGCACTGGAGAACCTTTCTCCACTATCTTCATATCCGTAGTTTTCAGCATGTTTTGCAACTCGGAGAGATTCTTATCCATTCCATGCATGTTATAGTTCATCACAAAGTGATTATAACTCTTAGGCAATAAATTAAGAATGAGATCCGTGGCTAGCTCCAATGGAATTGGATAGCCAAGTTTCTCAAGATGCTCCACGTAGCCTTTCATTTTAAGCATGTGAGGTCCCAATTATTGCCCTTCACTCATTTTGCAAGAAGTGAATGCAACAATGGTTTTATACCTCTTTTGCCTAGCTTGCTCTTGAAACATGTCTCTTAACTCCATGCCTATCTCATAGGCTTCCAAATGTTCCAAACTTTGTTGGAGTTTTGAGCACATAGACGCGAGCATGAGACAACTCACATCTCTAGAATCATTACGATGTTTCTTGTGATCGTCTCTTTCCGCCCTAGGGGCATTGGCTTCGGGTTCTTCAAGAATAGGCCCATCAAGAATGTACAACTTATGTTCTTGCCTTTGAACTATTTTTAGGCTTTGGATCCAATCCATGAAGTTTGTACCATTCTCTTGAAGCTTATCCTTCTCAAGGATCGATCGCAACGAAATTGATTGAGTGTTGGTTGTCATTATCTACAATTATGCAAAAATTTCCAAAATTTTATAAGTACCAATTTCATTAAAGAGATAAACAATGTATTTTTCCAAAAAATACTCCCACTAAATTATATAACATTCTTATACATCCAATGTATAATATAATTTAAATAGGCTAAGATCCAACTTTAATTTAATTTCAAGTCCGCTTTGGCGTGACCGCTCAAAATCAAATTAATTAGGTAGACAACTCTTGTCAATCATATCTCATATGACTCTTAGATCTTTTATGAGATTCTTTAAGAAATCCAATTTCAAAAAGAATGTTTTAATCTCATCTTTGCCTTAGGCCCAAAACTGTTTTAACGCCTAATTAAGTCCAACCATTTTAAACGCATAAGAAACTCTTATTCACTCATCTTGCTCATACATGAATAAAATCAATGCACCTCGCTTTGACGAGCCCACACAAAATTACCCATGTACTCACAAGTGTTTTAATCATGGCTTGGCATAAGGACTTAAAATTTCAAAGAAGTTTCATCACCATATAGCATACAACACATTTCTGAGCACATAAGATAAACATGTTGAGCATCAAGTTTAGCCACTAAATTAATCTCCATTAATTTAAGCATAATATTTATGTGTCATTAGTTTCTCTATAATTATGAGGATGAGACTATTCGAACTTTGGTTATCATCTCCAAATCAAGACAACAAGAAGTGCGGCCGAACTAAGCCATAGGCAACCACAATTCCGCACTAAATCAAGAAACCAAGAAAGTAGTCCATGTGGCCGAAACTAAGCAATAGATGGTCTCGATGAACGTAGGGCAATTGCATTCACAATTCCACATGGATCTCCAAACTTGAATCAAGAACTTTGTTTCTCAATTTTAGCAATTATGAACTCTTCATAATTCTAACTTTGTTTTATCTTTGAATCTTTGATTGCAATCAATTTTGGGAAACATAGTCTCGAGAACGTAGGCTAGCCATCCAAAACTTGATTCAATCTCAGAATTCACAAGACTAAAACAAATAGGAATTTCAAAGCACAAAATCCACCCCAAACCCTATCCCCGCACCCGCACCAGACCAGGGGTCCGTCCGGGTCAGTGACTAGGTCCGGTCGGACCTCTTCGAAAAATCCAAAAAAATTTAAGTTCCAAATTAGTCTCAAAAATTGTTTTGCCCCGATTCAATTAGGATTTGGTGTTCTTGTTGATCCAATCACCATGATCATCAAAACCTTCAATAAACAATTTATTCGTGAATCTCTAGATCATCAAAACTTTGATCCAATCAAAAGTTTATAATCCAAATAATTTTAAATACACCATAATTTTTATTGCGATTGAATAGTGCGATTAAATTTTATAAAACAATAAACCACATAAAACGCATATAACACATAAAAATCATAATCCCAATATTCAAATCATGCTAGTGTAAGGATCCCCGCGGGAAAATGGAGATGTTTCCCTCGAGAACGCCAAACACGGCACTTTCAATGTTTAACGGAGTCGCCACGTTAGTTTAATTTTAATCCAAACTTAACGAAAAATGGTTAGAGACAAAGGATTCGGAGGTCAGGTTACGCTTTGGGAAGAACTCAACCGGTAGTTCACCCAAAGTGCCTCGGAAAAACCGAGCCTCCCTAAAGTTTGTTAAAAGTTGTGCAAGTGTGTGTATGTGTATGTTTTCTTGGAAAAAAACGGGAGAAACTGACTTTTAACGAAATCAGTTAAGTATTTAACAGAAAGGGTTTACTTTACAAATTATCTAACAGAGAGTGGCAAAACTGGAAAAAATGATCCCCTGGACAAACCAGCCGTACGGCTCTATGGGGCTGTCCAGGAGGTTTTGACAGATTCTCAGGAATCAGTCCAGTCTCAGGCAGAAACAGGGGATTCTGCTAAAACTGGACTGATTTGGGTCTGTTCAGCCCATTTGCTAGTTACAAAACATGAATAAGATCATCCCTATGCCATTGATCACTAGCTAAACACCAAAACAAAGATTCTTGGGTGTGATCAAGGCAATCATTGGGGAAATGTGAAGAAAGTTGACAAATTATGGCTTTTGAGCCAAGATCATCATTTCGATGGTTAAAGATTGGAACTTTAACATCCAAATGAATGATTCACTCAAGGAAAACCTTAGGGAAATAAGAAATCAAACTTTGAATGGATAAAGATTGGATCTTTACCATCAAAAGGGACATTATTATGAGTTGGTTAAGACCTTGGATAGTAAAGATTGAGACTTTACCATCCAAAGTTAATAAAACTCAAATAAACCAACATAAATGTAAAGACTTGGAAGTAATTGCATTAATTTAAAGACAACAAAAGTAAAGACTTGAATGTAAAGTGCATTAATGTAAATGACAATGAAATAAAGGTGCATTTAAACATAACAAGCCTTGATCATCATGGTTTGTAACCCACAAATCACACACTAGGCATGAAGGGCACCATTGATCACTCCAAGGCTTGGTTCCATTTCACAATATTATTATAATGGCATAAAATAAGTAAATAGACAAAAGGAAGGAGAGATGAAGAGAAGATGGGGGAGAAGGAGGCCTCACCAATATTGATTCTAGCCTATCTTCCTCTCTCTTTTCTCTCAAATGTGTTAATCACTCTATTCTGTTGTGATTTCTGCAGAGCTTTTGCTCTCTAAACAATTTTCTCCCCCCCCTGAAATGATCAGCAAGGGCCTGCATTTATAGGGACTGAGGGCGCCCAAACCATCCGTACGGATTGGCCCCTCTAGTACCCAAACTATCCGTACGGCTCAGCCTGGCGAGCTTTTGGATTTTTCCGATTTTAATTACAGAGTAGTCCTGGAATTTTAAGTTTATCTTAGTGAGGTCCCAGCCTATCAACTTATCCCTGAATGGTGCTAAGAGTTCCTCTAACTTGGTCGATTTCAGATTGGGGTACTTACAGAGCCCCTCGGCAACGTCGCTTTGGAAAAGCGGAGTTGTCGATAAAAATAAGCATCCCAATCTGATGGGAAGACGGCTTTGACTAATTTGGTTGCATTGTTGGACCTAGAGGTATAGGATTCCTACGTATCCCGTTTGCGGGGAATCAAGCCTAATGTAGTTCGAAAAAGGTGAGAAATTTTAAGCCTACTCGAACCTAAGGGCTAGGTGGATATCTGTCATCCTCTCCTAGGGGAATAGGCATGACTCTCGGCGAGTCAGAGGCGGGATTTGGTTAACTTGGATCTATGAAGAGGGTTGACGGGCATGACTCTTTGCTGGTCAGAGGTGGGATTTGGTCAACTTGGCTCTATGGAGAGGGTTGACGGGCATGACTCTTGGCTGGTCAGAGGCGGGATTTGGTCAACTTGGCTCTATGGAGAGGGTTGACGTGCATGACTCTTGGCTGGTCAGAGGCGGGATTTGGTCAACTTGGCTCTATGGAGAGGTTTGACGGGCAACAGATCTTACGTCCCACTAAGGACGGCCGGGTGCAAGGCTTCGACCTAAAATGACCACTCTGGGGGACAAAGGTTCGACTTGGGCTTATGTCAAGGACGGCCTAAAATGTTTGCTAAGGCAACATTTTCACAATGGGAACCGCCTAAGTATGTTCACTTAGGGGATAAAGTTCTACTGGGCTTGTGTCATGGACGGCCTAAGGTGACCACTCTGGGGGACAAAGATTTTACGGGGCTTATGTCAAGGATGACCTAAAATGTTCGCTAAGGCAACATTTCTCACAATGGGGACCGCCTAATTATGTTCACTTAGGGGACAAATTCTACTGGGCTTATGTCATGGACGGCCTAAGGTGACCACTCTGGGGGACAAAGACTTTACGGGGCTTATGTCAAGGAATGCCTAAGGTGACCACTCTGGGGGACAAAGACTTTACGGGGCTTATGTCAAGGACGGCCTAAAATGTTCGCTAAAGCAACATTTTTCACAATGGGGACGCCCTAAGTATGTTCACTTAGGGGACAAAGTTCTACTAGGCTTATGTCATGGACGGCCTAAGGTGACCACTCCGGGGAACAAAGACTTTATGGGGCTTATGTCAAGGACTGCCTAAGGTGACCACTCTAGGGGGACAAATACTTTACGGGGCTTATGTCATGGACGGCCTAAAATGTTCGCTAAGGCAACATTTCTCACAATGGGGACCGCCTAAGTATGCTCACTTAGGGGACAAAGTTCTACTGGGCTTATGTCATGGACGGCCTAAGGTGACTAGTCTGGGGGACAAAGACTTTACGGGGCTTATGTAAAGGACGGCCTAGGTGTATTTTCAACACATTTTCAATTTTCACAGGGCTTACGTCACGCGGGGACCGCCGTATTTCTTTTTTAGGCAAAAACAGGCCTACAAACTGCCGAGTATTTTTCACATAAAGGCAATGGAAATAAATGGGCTTACGTCGCATTGGGACCGCCGAGGTGTATTTTCAACACCTTTTCAATTTTCACAGGGCTTACGTCACGCGGGGATCGCCGATTTCTAAGGGGAAGATTTTTGGACATTTCCCAAGGGGAAGGGCCTAAGTTCTATTTCAGGAACCTAGGGAAGCTTTGTTCAAGGCGCCAGGGGCCAGAGTGTAAATTTTAGGCTGAGATTTTCCTCGCCCAAACCATCCGTACGCGGATTGAGGGGTCGTCCCTTCATTTCCAAAACACAACAGACATACGGATGGTCTGCTCATTTTTCTAAATCTTAGTCGAGAAACAAAGATGGCAGAGACGAAATTGAGAGGGAAAACTCTATCAATTTTTGAATTTCTTTCCTAGATTTTTTAAGGATTACTTATGGCGGGACGGGCACGCGTGGGTTACCCTATAGGGGCGGAGAAGAGGCTTGACATGGCTCGGAATCTCCGTGGCTACACCGTTGATCTCAGGGATGCGGGAGCGGGTCTTTACAAGTCTCCTACCGTGCATTTGTGCCAAGGTGACGGGGTGAGTACTCCTAAGCCATTTCCTTTTTGATTAATGCATTTCTTAAACCTAGGGTTTATGTTCATGCAAATTGGGGCTTTGGGGTCTTGGTGCAATTTTGTGAAATTGGTCTTCTTTTCGTGAAATTGGGATCGCAAGGGTCATGGGTATGTGTTTGCTTCCTCATTCGGGCATTCCTAGCTATGCTTTTGAGAATTAAAGTGTGATCCTACACTTTCGTGCATAAAATGCTTGTACCTTAAGTTGGACTAGTCATTTTGACATGTTTATGTTCATGCTAGCGTTGCCTAGGATTATTTGTTACATGTTATGATTATGCAATTTAAATAAAGGGGGAAATTTTTCTTTTCAAAGCAACCCTCAAATGTCTATGCGATTTGGAAGGGGACGGAAAACATTTTTCAAAGACGACCCTCAAATGTCTATGCAATTTGAAAGGGGACGGAAAACATTTTTCAAAGATGACCCTCAAATGTCTATGCAATTTGGAAGGGGACGGAAATATATGTTGCTTCATTTTATCATTCACATTTAACATGTGCATTAGTATTTTAAACTGAGTTGTTCATACCTTTGCTGTGTTTACCTGCAGGGCGGTGATCCCAAATCTCGAGGCTCTCCAGACGTCTGCTTTTCTTTGTGGGATGCTATGCCCGAGTCCATTGATGGAGCGCCTGGCCCTAGGCAGTGGGTGGAGCTTTTACGACCCAAGCCCGTAGACCTGACCCGCCACATAGGTACCACACACTAGCCCACCAAGCATCTCCTCAATTGAGTCAACCACAGCCCATCACAGGCCTCCAAAAGTCCAATGGATGATTTGATGCTTAGTAGGAGTGTATGGGCCTTCTATATAGCACACTCAATTCCCACATATTTCCAATATGGGATGGGGGATATCACAATCTCCCCCACTCAAACCCTTTCCGTCCCTGGCAAGGTCAATCAATACCCAGATCGTACCCTCGGGCTAGCTCGCAAGCCTTAAGGCCGGGGTTCCGCTCTGATACCATTTGTAACGACCCAAGACCGTAGATCCGACCCGCTACATAGGTACCACACACTAGCCCACCAAGCATCTCCTCAATTGGGTCAACTATAGCCCATCACAGGCCTCCAAAAGTCGAATGGATGATTTGATGCATAGTATGAGTGTATGGGCATTCTATATAGCACACTCAATTCCCACATATTTCCAATGTGGGATGGGGGATATCACAGGAGCGCACCGGCTTAGTGCCTTTTATCGAGGCCATGGGGAAGTTGGCAAATACCAACAAAAGCATGGGGCTTCTCAATGCCCTTGGTGAGTACTGGTGGGATTCGACCCATACTTTTCATTTGAGTTGGGGGAGGTGACTGTGACTCCTGCTGACTTTTCAATGATCACCGGGCTTGCTTTTGATGGGCATCCGGTTGTATGGAGGGACAGGATCACGGTTAGAGAGGTCGAAGCGCTCATCGGCTTCACGGGCCCTACCAAGGATTTGGGCATTTTAGTACAGAATGTTGAGAGGTCCATTCGGGCCAACTTTCCAGAGTATTGGGCAGGCCGGGTGAACACCGAGCAGCTGAGGCGTTCTTACGTGTAGCTTCTTCTCAGCAACACTGTCTTTGCCAATGCCGACACCACAAGTATTTTCCCTCTCCTTGGCTCACTGACTACACCTAAGGCCGTCGGAGGCATTACTTGGGGTGAGGCTGGCCTCGTTGAGCTATACATGGAGATGGACAAGTATAGTCGGAAAGCGAGCAAGTCTTTGGCTTGTTTTCAATTTGTCCTTGAGGTATCCCTTTTTCTCTTTTATTCTTTTCTGCCTTTGCTTTACTCTTTGCATTCGGCCTTTACCTCATTTTTGATGATTTTCCTGCCTTTCTCCTTTTCAGGCTTGGTACTATGAGGTATTTGGCAACTACACGTGGAAGATGACTCTCGACCGGGACCTTACTTTTCTGGCCATGACTTCTTGGGCCAGGGAGGTCCGAGAGAAAAGGGGATCCAAAGGACGAGTTGCTGTCCGTTATGCCAATGTAAAGGCGGTATTGAGAGGGCCCATTCCAGTGGAGTTGAACCTGTTTCCTTGGTCGAGGTATGAGGAGATAGGTTTTGATTTGAGTGAGGCCCTGCGGGTGACTAGACAGAGGAGGCTGCTAGTGGGGTTCCGGGGCGAGGCCTTTTATTTGGGTGAGAGGGTTCTGTGGCAACACGGGTTGGAGCTCGTGCAGAGGGCACCCGTGGATCCTCTCGAGACCATGTTTGTGGCTGACCGAGGGCAGGACCCCTTTCTCATGGGAGCAGATGCCTCTGGTTTAATTACTGATGAGCCGTATGGTCGGTTTGTGGTCATGAAGTTGCGATCGCCACAGGTGGTGGCTTCTGGGGTAGCTCATCCGGTGTGGATGGACTACTCTTTTATCTTTACAGACAACAGGGTTCACATGGTGGACTTGTCTGGAGGGGAAGCCCCAGTCGAAGAGATTCCGAGTGATGCGGTATGCGTTCTTTTCCATTTGAACACACACCCATCCTATATTCCCGTCTCTTTCTTTGCTGATCTGTCTCATTTCAATTTTCAGATTGCAGGGTGGGCAATATTGCGGTGGCCAACCTTTATGGGACAGGCCAAGAGGTGGTTCAAGAGGCTTACAGGTCGTTCTTCCAAAGGACCTCGGGCAGAGTATAGCTTCGTACCCGGCCGGGGCTCGGTGAGCGGCGAGGAGAGGCCTCGCAAAAGGGCCTCAAGCGTAGAGCTACCTCCTTTCTATGTTCGCAGCCAGTCCCTGAGTGCTGCCGATTTATCCTCCTTTCGGGATTCCGTTTAAGGCACGAGCGTCCATGAGACCGCTCCGGATCCTTTTCCTCATCTAGCCTTGGAGTGCATCGAGCCTCCGCCTATTGGTCGTCCGGGTTCCTCTTCTCAAATTCCGCCCTCTTTCTTCCCTGGTCAATATTCCTCGGGTGGTGACTGTTGGAATTATGCTCTAAGCCCTTGAGAAAGGCCTTACGTTACATCATTTGTTTTGGAGATAACAACCTTGGGTTATTATATGTTTTACATGTTTATTATAATAATCCCCATCCCTAGAACTTATGAAGAACTAGTATAAGTTTAATTGATGATCATGTAATGATCATGTGTATATGATACAGATTAAGCTTATGGGTACTTGTTGGTGAACATGTACTGGACATTACCTACCTATGAGATTTAATTCATGGTCAAATGTCATAATTAAATCTCATAATAGTTATATCATTGATATCCTTAGACCTGAGATTATTACAGTCTTCCACATGATGAACATTATGTTTGACGTACTCAAACGTCACCCCTAACCGGGTGGTTATAAAGGCTACGATTGGCATAATCGGATTCATGTAGGGAAAGGTAATAAGTCAAGATGGGATTTGTCCCTCTCTCAAGAGAGATATCTGCTTAGGCCTCTCGTAGAGTGACATTGATGAAATGCGTGGCCGCGCTCAAATGAATTGATGAGATCAATACCATTTGCTCATTATCAATCTACTCAAGATCGAGAAAGCATTGAACAATATAAGTTGACATGGACCATGACTTATGTTCAATATGATATCGTGAGACAAAAGGATTGTGATATATTCTATTGAGGATTACGAACTTCTTTAGTTATATTAATTGGGTAGTCATGATGGCTTGCTAGAGTCCGCTCATGATTTATGAGTTTGACCTTGGTTGGACTCATTGCCAACTTAATATAATCCTATGGGGTCACACACAAAAGAACGAATTGTTTAAAAGGCTAAAAATGACTTTTTGCTGGTGCTCGGCCGAGCACCTCAAAGGACTCGGCCGAGCATGAGAAACAGAAAGTTTTGACACAGAGATGCTCGGCCGAGCACCTTATAAGACTCGGCCGAGCAGGCCCTGTTTGGGCCAAAAATCTGATTTCGTGTTTTGACGGGTTTTGACCTATTTCTCCTAAAAGGTTTAGGACTAATGAGTTTAAATACCTCTCTCTTAACCCTAATCAGTATGGATTGATATTGTATCATTATTGGTAGCCTTTATGTGTTTGAGAAACATATTTTTGAGTTTAGATTGAGAATCAAAAGCTCAAGAACACCAATAAAATCATATAGCCTTTGAAGATTAGAAAAGCGTGTTTTCTAATGGGTCTAGCAATCCAGATCTAGAATCGCTCTAGATATTCGTTCGCGTGTGGATAAACATAGAGGGCGTTGGCATCAACTCCTTCAAAGTTCGTGATCCAAGTGTTGCGGTCGTTCCTGCGTTCGTGATTCGAAGAAGCGCGAAGAACAAAGATTGAAGATCTCAGAATTTTAAAGCTCCATCACGGTTAGTGTTCTAAATTCATCCTCGTATTAATTTAATCATCGTGATCGGATCTAGGCTTTTGGGTTTTAATTCCGCTGCGTATGTTTGCTCAAAACCCAACAGTGGTATCAGAGCCCCGTTCATCATGATTATTTTAATAATATCATGTTAATAATATAATTGGATTATATGTGTTGGCATGTTATTTGAATTTGGATTCTTGATGTTTATGTGATTTGAATTTTATGTATATAAATGTGATATATGGAGATCATAAAATCGCACCGTTTAAATACGTCATGTGGGATTTTAAATTGCAATAATAATTTGATTATTATGTTCCTTATGATTATCAAAAATTAATTGGATTGATTTGTTGATGATCCTTGATTCATGAATAAATCGTTTATTCAAGGCTTTGATGAACATGATGATTTGATCATCATGAACATCAAACCCTAATTGAATCGGGAAAGCAATTTGAGAATTGAAATTCGAAAAATCTGTTCTGATCATGGTGCTCGGCCGAGCAGTCCATAAGACTCGGCCGAGCAGATTGAATCAGAATGTACAGATTCTGGAACACAAAGATGCTCGGCCGAGCAGAAGGATTTTGGACAGAATTTGTTTTTCAGATGGCTGGTTTTAGAAACCGTGTTTCCTGAAATTAAGGCATGTTCGAAATCACTTTGGATTGAACTTGTTTGTCAGATGGCAGGTTTGAGAAACCGTGTTACCTGAAAACAAATTTCAAGGTCAAAGTAATAAATTGATGGGACAAAAGAATTTAGAATCGAGTTACTTTATGTAAGGGATTGTGGATGCCTTCTGGCTTAGTTTCGACCTTACATAGTTGTTTCTTCTAGTTTCTAAATTTGGTACGGGATTGTGGATGCCTTATGGCTTAGTTTCGACCGTACAATCGTGCTCTCAATAATGTGTTAAAGAATTTATCCCCATAAATCAATCACATGAAATCTTAATTTAATTAATGAGATTAGTTAAATTATTAACCGTTGCTTTATGTGTTTATATTATGTGACTATAAACATTGACCATGCTATATGTCATGAACCTTCTTTAAAATTTAAGTTCCGTGCCAATCCATGATTAAAACACTTGTGAGTACGTGGGTAGTTTTGTGTGGGTTACGCCCTAGCGTAGGTGCATTGATTCTATCCATTTATGAGCAAGATGAGGAAACAGTGATTCCTATACGTTTAAAATGGTTTAACTTAATTAGGCTATCAAAACAGTTTTGGGCCTAAGGCACAGATGAGATTAAAACATGTTAGATATACGATATCCAAAATCTCATAAAAGATCTAAGAGTCATATACGATATGATTGACAAGGAGTTGTCTACCTAAATAACTTATTTTGAGCAGTCGTGCCCTAGCCGACTCAAAGTTAAGTGAAATATGGATCTTAGCCCATTCAAATTATATTATACATTGGATGTATATGAAGGTTATATAATTTAGTGGGAGTATTTATGAAATATAATCTATATATCTCTTAAATGACTGGTATGAAATATAGGTGTATATTTATTTGCCTATTTGTGTAGAATATTTTCTTAAACTTTAATTATGTTTATTACTGCGATCTGTTCTTCAGAATGGAAATTATTCATGAGCTTAAGAATTGTTCTAAAGCAAGAATGGAAATTATGCATTCTTAATAATCCTGAGTAACCTAAATTGCAATATTAATTTGATTAATATGTTCCGTAGGATCATCAAAATTTAATTTGATTAACTTGTTGATGATCTTAGATTCATGAATAAATTGTTTATTCTTGGTTTTGATAATCATGGTGATTTGATCACCATGAGCACCAAATCTTAAATGAATCAAGAAATGCAATTATAGGATAAATTTGGAAATTTAAAATCTACCGCTTCTAAGATAAATATTTTGAGTTGAATTTAATTATCAGATGATTGGTTTCAGAAACCATGTTTCCTGAAATTAAATGTCAAGTTCAAGATTAATCTGGGATTGAATCTAATTTCAGACGGCTGGTTTGCGAAACCAAGTTTCCTGATAAGTGATGTCAATTAAGAATTCAGATAAACTAAAATTAGAATCTTGAATTGTTCTTGATTGCTGAAGTTAGTCGAATTGATGAGACATTGGTTTGTGTTCTCAATATCTGAACTATCATGCGGAAAGATGATGACCTAAGTCGAAAATTCGATTTTGACTTTATGATTTTCTAAAAGGAAGGATTAAAAGCTAAAGGTAAGACAAACGTTGTCAAACCTAAAGGAAATAATTGTGGCTAAAATTATGACTCTGAATAATGCAATTTAGTAATGTGGCAATTTGATTGACCATTTAAAATTGCAATCAAAATTTTGGATGATCAATAAAAAGTGAATGGTAGTGAGACAACCACAAAGGATATTTATGCTATAAAATTAATCTTTCTAATTTTAATCATTGGGTATTGGATACCGGATTGGATCCCACATTTGTATAAATGTGCAACAATTAATAAAAAGAAAGACTATTTATAAAAGGTAAAGTTAATCTGCGAATGATAATGATGCAAGAGTTGCAACATTATTCGTGGAACACTTATGAAGTGGCTTTGCTCATTAAGTAGAAAGTATTATTTTGCTATAAGATAATGAAGGATATTTATTTCTTATTTGGAATAAGAAAGAGCTTTATTTATTATGATTTGCTTTATCGTATTGTTAAATCATATAAATAAATCTCATATCCTAAATCTTGAAGAACAAAATAATAAATAAGACTATAACATAAATAATTAAATTCTCAAGGCATTATTGTTTTGATCAAATAAATGAGAAACGCATATCTAAAATTCCATGGACTGAGTTTTAAAGTCATACGATTTTGAATCATATGATTTATGCAAATCTTATTTACTTGGATTAAGACAACTTTTACTAGGAGTAGTAAAAGGCTGATATCTTATTAGACCTAATACATGTCGATGTATATGGTTCATTAAGTAGCAATGCTAAAAGAGGATTTTGGTAACTTGGCAAAATTATTCAGAAATCCCGATTCGATCGTGATAATGAATAATTGAACCAAGAATTTGACAATCATCTTTAGGTTGTGAAATTGTTTCACAAATTAACTCCACCGAGAACACCATTTAGAATGATGTGTCTACGTGGAGGTGTAGAACCTTATTGGATATGGTTCATTAGATGATAAAGTCAAATTGATCTTCCATTATTTATTTTGGGGTTATGTTTTGGAAACCGCTATAATTACACTAATTTGAGTTCCATTAAAATAGGTTCAAATGTACCATATGTGATATGGAATGAAAGAAAACTTGGTTTGTCTTTCATAAAGATTTAAGATGGTGAGACTTTTTGCGAAAAGACTTGTTTGGAACAAGCTCACACTTAAATCTAATAAATGTATTTTCATGGGATATCCCAAGGAAACTTGAGGATATTATTTTACTTCTAAGAAACAAATTGTTTGTTGCTTGTAATGGTACTTTTCTAAGTAAATTGTTTATCTCTAAAAGAATCAGTGGGAGTAAAATATATCTCGAATTGTTCGAGACCTAGAAGATAACATAGAACCTTAGATGGAAGTTGAATGAACTTTCGCAAGGAGTTGTGGAAATTCGTTCAAATTACACAAGTTAATTGCATATATGATAGGATACAATCTATAATGAGAAATATTGGATTTCTTATTAAAGAAAGTATAAGAGGTAAAGTTCATTGAGAATGGTATATTTACTTCCTATCAAAATGCAATGTCCGCTCCATTTTAGATTAATGGCCTGGAGTCATAAAATCTAAAAGGCAATCCATGTATATTAATCAAGTTTGGAACTTGATCTTTCTAACCTAAGGTGTAAAAACCAAATGATGGAATCAAGTTTTCTTGGAGAAAACTAACATGGGTAGCAAAGGAACATACTAATTAAGAAAGATTAAATGTGAAAAGGTTGACTCATATTTCGACTATGATAAAACTTTCTCACTTGAAGTCATGCTTTAAGTTATTAGAATTCTCATTGTCATATCTTCATATTTGGAATATGAAATTTGACAAATGGATATCAAAACAGCGTTTCTTAATGGGAACTCACTTAAGGATGTATTGGATACAACCTGAAGGTTTTGATAGTCTAGAAATTCTAATAAAGTATGTATGTTGCGGAAATCCATGAGATGGATTGAAGCAAGCTTCTTGGAGTTGAAACAATCATTTTGATGGAGCGTTCAAATCGTTTGAAATTCATCAATAATGAGACTTGTGTCTGCTAAGAAATTAGTGGGAGCATAGTCTAATTCCTAGTCTTAAATATATGTCTAACATATAGTTCATTTGAAAGAGTTTCTTAATGAAAGGACTTAGGAATAAGCCGCTTATATCCTTGAAATTAATATCTATTGATATTAATCTAGGAAGTTGATTGGTTTGTGTTAAAGTACTTATGGAGACAATGTACTGAATTGTTCAGTATGCAAGACTCTTGGAGAAGAACTTGCGAAGTTGTCTAATGACAGTGTTCTTGGCAAGACTTAGTCTTAGTGGAAGACTAATGAGCAAGAATACATTATTAGGATTCCATATGCTTCGGCAATTGGATCTATCATGAATGTCATATTATGTACTTAAACGGTATAACTCGTATACTTGGAGTATGATGAGAACATAGTAATCGTATCCTAGTGAAAGTCATTAGATAATGATCAAGAATATCCTTGTGTACTTGAGAAGAACTAATGATGCATTCTTGATGGTTGTTGGAATGGGAGATGATCTAGTAAATGGTTACATAGATACATGCTTCCACATCGACAAGGGTAATTTAAATCGCAGTATAAACATATGTTTAAAATAAGTGCTATTAGTTGGAATAGTTCCAAGCAAATACACTATAATTTATTCTACGAATAAAATTGAGTATTTAGTTACAAGAGTTGTAGCTAATAGAGTTGTTTGAATATAGAAGTTATTAGTAAAACTAGAAATAGTTTATAGTGATACTAATCCAATGGACCTTGTTGTGAAATAACGGTTATTGCACAAGCTAAGGTGCCAAGGGCTTATCTATGATCCAAACACGGGCTCAGACGTTTCCATCTCTACGAGAAATCGTTGACATGGGAAGTGTCAAAATATGCAAAATACCTTATGATGATAACAAAGACAATCATCTTACATGTGCTCACTTGCAAAATGATGGAGATCATAACTTAGCTCAATGGGTATTGGATACACGTTGATTGGGCCTAGTGCAAGTGGGAGATTGTTGGAATTATGCTCTAGGCCCTTGAGAAAGGCCTTACGTTACATCATTTGTTTTGGAGATAACAACCTTGGGTTATTATATGTTTTACATGTTTATTATAATAATCCCCGTCCCTAGAACTTATGAAGAACTAGTATAAGTTTAATTGATGATCATGTAATGATCATGTGTATATGATACAGATTAATCTTATGGGTACTTGTTGGTGAACATGTACTGGACATGACCCACCTATGAGATTTATGTCATGGTCAAATGTCATAATTAAATCTCATAATAGTTATATCATTGATATCCTTAGACCTGAGATTATTACAGTCTTCCACATGATGAACATTATGTTTGACGTACTCAAACGTCACCCCTAACCGGGTGGTTATAAAGGCTACGATTGGCATAATCGGATTCATGTAGGGAAAGGTAATAAGTCAAGATGAGATTTGTCCCTCTCTCAAGAGAGATATCTGCTTAGGCCTCTCGTAGAGTGAGATTGATGAAATGCGTGGCCGCGCTCAAATGAATTGATGAGATCAATACAATTTGCTCATTATCAATCTACTCAAGATCGAGAAAGCATTGAACAATATAAGTTGACATGGACCATGATTTATGTTCAATATGATATCGTGAGACAAAAGGATTGTGATATATTCTATTGAGGATTTCGAACTTCTTTAGTTATATTAATTGGGTAGTCATGATGGCTTGCTAGAGTCCGCTCATGATTTATGAGTTTGACCTTGGTTGGACTCATTGCCAACTTAATATAATCCTATGGGGTCACACACAAAAGAACGAATTGTTTAAAAGGCTAAAAATGACTTTTTGCTGGTGCTCGGCCGAGCATGAGAAACAGAAAGTTTTGACACAGAGATGCTCTGCCGAGCACCTTATAAGACTCGGCCGAGCAGGCCCTGTTTGGGCCAAAAATCTGATTTCGTGTTTTGACGGGTTTTGACCTATTTCTCCTAAAAGGTTTAGGACTAATGAGTTTAAATACCTCTCTCTTAACCCTAATCAGTATGGATTGATATTGTATCATTATTGGTAGCCTTCATGTGTTTGAGAAACATATTTTTGAGTTTAGATTGAGAATCAAAAGCTCAAGAACACCAATAAAATCATATAGCCTTTGAAGATTAGAAAAGCGTGTTTTCTAATGGGTCTAGCAATCCAGATCTAGAATCGTTCTAGATATTTGTTCGCGTGTGGATAAACATAGAGGGCGTTGGCATCAACTCCTTCAAAGTTCGTGATCCAAGTGTTGCGGTCGTTCCTGCGTTCGTGATTCGAAGAAGCGCGAAGAACAAAGATTGAAGATCTCAAAATTTTAAAGCTCCGTCACAGTTAGTGTTCTAAATTCATCCTCGTATTAATTTAATCATCGTGATCGGATCTAGGCTTTTGGGTTTTAATTCCGCTGCGCATGTTTGCTCAAAACCCAACAGTGACATGGGCTTAGCGGAGTCCCTGTTTTTCTTTGACCCGAACATGTATCCGTCTCGGCCCTTGGGGGTATCTGACTCTCCTCCAGTTGACCTGTACCTAGATTCTGACTAGGATGTACCTGTTTGAACAATCTTTTATGGTTTGTCTTTGTTTTGAAAACAATATGTGTAAAACCTTGTGTTTAATATCAATTTTTTTTTTACAAATTCATTTAAGTGCATAACTCGGGCCTTACAAGGGCTTTATGGATGTTTGTGAATTGTTGGGAACTCTCAAAATGTGTTTGGGCTCGATTATGTACAAATGGGATATGTTTTGACTGGTTTTTGAACAAGTGAAAGTGAGTTTCACTTGTGGGCAGTTCGCTGATATGGGCTGCTGATATGAATTTTTACAGGGGACAAACCCTCCGTACAGTTGGAGCGGAGGTTTGACCTTTTGACCAAATTTTTGAGGACCTCTGGGGAATTTCCAAAAGCTGGGAACCTTTATTGGGAGATTATGACTCTGGGCTCTGACCCAACCGGGTTCACCAAAGCATAACTTTTCCGTTAATCTCTCCAACGTGCTCATCGTGCCTCGCTAGCCCCGATTTTTCCTTTTGAAAGGGAGGTGCCCCTCGGGTGCCAACTTTCCTTGGGTGCGGGCCCTCCTTCGTTGTGAATCCTCATATCCTCTGTACAGGCTATCTTTTCTGAGTTCCAATCATACTGGTCTGGTCTCCTTGCGCCCCTCACTTTCCTAGGAGTGGTCTAGTTGACTCAAGACATGAACAGGAGCAGGTTACGCTTGCTCATACAAAGGAAGAACCGACATATGCACTTGCGGGAGTGAGTCCCTTTTCTGAGGAAGGAAGCCTATGGACAGAAGTTTAGTGTTTGGCTCTTTCCTAAAATGTGGAAAAGAAGACTTGTCGAGACATTTGAAATTTGCCTTAGTTAAGATTATCAAAATGATTGCTTGAACGGACCCGGTTCATTATTGAGTTAGGATTACTGCAAGCAAATAGCCTTAATATGCGTAAATGTCGTGATCAATTAAGATTAGGATTCGATTAATGGCAAGATCGAGAAAAGGAGATGTGTTTAGGGGATCGGCCTTTGATGTGACCGGGCAAAGGGCTTTTTGGGAAAATCGGTCATTGATGAGACAGGGGAAAGAGACTTGGTCATTTTGGAGAGAGCCAAGGTTTGATGATTTTGTTTCATGTTGTGACCAGACCCGAAGGTTGCCTACGTTCCCCTCAATTTGAGGAGCTCAGGTCGCCGTAGTTCGGCCATGAATCGTCTTTTGTGTTGTTGGTCCCAGAAGGGCAACAAGGGTATGAAAAATGCTAGAGGGGGGGGGGGATGAATAGCGTTTTAAAATTATTTTCAAACCCTTTTACAAAACAATGGCTTATGCGCACAACTCTTATTTTGGCTAAGTATAACGCGCAGCAAGAGTGTGAAATGCACAGCGGAAATTTAAAGCAGTTCTGCGCAGGGTATACTGCGCAGAGATAAAACACACGCGCTAAGTTTGAGGCTAAAGAGTGGCACAAAAATGATTCTAAGGCAAATGAGCAATAACAATTACAACAGTAAAGAGTAGCAATCTGAAAGATCAAACAAAGTAGATCATAAATAGTTAAGCAGGAAATATGCAGTAAATATAATGAACACGCTATTTGGAAATTTTGAGCAGCAATCTTCAGATCTTCAAGGTTTCTCAATGAAGCATGAAACTCGAGCTCTTGAAGCATGAAAGCTTTTTGAAGCATTGTGGCCAACTTGAAGCATTGGTGGTTGAGCTACGTAGACCGTCTCTTGGAGTTCACCATTGAGAAATGTGCTCTTCACATCCATTTGATAAAGCTTGAATTTCTTGTGAGAGGCATAAGCTAAGAAAATTCTTATAGCTTCAAGTCTTGCTATAGGCGCAAACGTTTCATCATAGTCGATTCCTTCCTCTTGCCTATAGCCTTGCGCAACCAACCTTGCTTTGTTTCTGGTGATGCTTCCATTCTCATCCATCTTGTTTCTGAACACCCATTGAAGCGCTTAATATTGGATGAGCTTTTCTTGCACTTCTTGCATAGCATCGATCCAGATTTAGATGATAGGAATACGAAGATCAATGGGTATTTCATTTGCTTCAGTATCAGAATCTTCAAGTGTGATTTGCTGAAGCGGTGAAACATCATACGCAGGAGGAGGTGTTTGCGCATCAGGAGTAGTCACTTCTGGCGCAGCATCCGGAGATGGCGCATGGGATGGACTTGCTTGATTCTGGTTTTGATCAACTTGATTATCATTCTGCGTAGGTGCAGTTTGAGGCTGCATACCTGTCTCAACATTCTCAGCAGAATCATCAGAATCATTTGGAGCTAAATGTTGCTCAAGGAGAGAATGTACGTCAAATGTAACATGTACAGATACTATAATAAATAGAGATTTATTCTATTATGATCATGAAAATCTTATAGAATGATTGGCATACCCAACGAGAATACCTCCATCTGCTTTGGCGTCAAATTTACCTCTATGCTCTGCCGTTGTAGAGGATATAACGTTTGCAGCCAAAGAGCTTGAAGAAAGCAATGTTGGGCGCTCTTTCTCTCCATAGATCGTATGGAGTATGATGTAGGCTTTGTTGATGAGGGATCTTATTCTGAGTAAAGCATGCACCATTGACAGCTTCTTCCCAGAAATACATTAGAAGTTTTGCTTCTACTATGATTGTCTATCCATCCTCAATCAACGAGCGATTCTTTCCACAACGCCATTTTGTTGGGGAACTCCAGCAGCAGAGAAATTGTGAAGAATACTATTTGTTGGTTCTTGTTGGTTCTCACAATATTGAGCGACATCGTTGTTCATAATTTATGTTCCGTTGAAGTATCAAACTCTAACGATGTCTTCTATGTTTGGAGATTTCGAAGGAGCAGCCAGGATATCATTGAGATACCACAAGTTGGTTCAATGCTCGCGGTAGTGAGCGGTCCAAACACATGCGGTGAAAGCGGTTGTAAGCGTTTTGTCATTGGAGCAATCTTGCTGGAGGAAGACTGATCAGGCTGCTTGCTAAACTGGCATGGTGCTTATACCATTGCTAGCTGCATTCACTTATATTCTTTGCTACAAAACAAGGATTAGTAATTGAAATTATAGCGGTAAGATCAATAATATAAAAATTGGTCTTACGAGTCCTTGTGAGCAAAGTTAGTCCAGAATGCCATTCTTGATATAGCAGTGTGTTGAAGTGAAATGGCATTTCAGGCCTTTATCGCATAATTGTGATATGGAGAGCAGGTTGTGCTTGAGACTATCTTTTATGATTAATCCAAATCCAATTATGTGCCTTTTGTTGTTGTCACCATATGTTGCTGAGTGATCTTTTCATGCACGTCTTTAAGAGTGTTGACATCTCCAGTAGTGTCTAGAATCCACTGTCGATACCAACTGGGCTTGAGAGTGCACAGTAAAGTAGATCTTTTCTGCTTGTTGAAACATTGACTTGCGCTCTACAGCAGAGTTATCATTTAAGATCAGTAGGCACTTTAAGAGATTCCTTGCGCGGCTGCGGAGTTGGTGATGACGCAGCTTTGTCAGGTTAGCTCTGGCAAATAGGTACTTGCCATTCTGTTTTCTTGGTGAAGGTGTCCCATTTCCACTAGAGTGAAGGGACCTTTCTTTGATTGTCCTTGGCGCATGCTCAGGTTTCATTTCAGAAACATCTTCTGAATCGTTGTCAGCATTTGCCACTAAGCAGAGCAGTCCATCCTCAGAGTCAACATCGTTGTCTTCAGTGTCAGTCTCCAAGTCCTTAGCTCTTTTTATGCGCAGTTCTATTCAGGAGCCATTCCTCACTGCTTAGATGCTTTGTGCGCAGGGTTGCTTTTCCACGTACTCAAAAATTGGAGTAGGCATTTTGAAGCGAAATGTCCTGGCTTTCTGCAGTTGTAGCAGACCAAGTCATCTTTCTTTGAGTCTCTATGAGAGAGAATAGGAGGTTTGCTTGAGGATCCACCAAGTTTGGAAAACTGTCTGAATTTGATCTGAGGTTTGAGCGGGCGCATGAACATGTGAAAAGTTAGCCATTGCCCAAGATTTTGAAGCCATATTGAATCGGCACCCAAGCTGTTAAGCTTGAAAAACAAAACAAGTTTTATGAAGGTGTTCGCTCTGATACCACTTGTTGGTCCCAGAAGGGCAACAAGGGTATGAAAAATGCTAGAGGGGGGGAGGGGTGAATAGCGTTTTAAAATTCTTTTCAAACCCTTTTGCAAAACAATGGCATATGCGCACAACTCTTATTTTGGCTAAGTATAGCGCGCAGCAAGAGTGTGAAATGCACAGCGGAAATTTAAAGCAGTTCTGCGCAGGGTATACTGCGCAGAGATAAAACACACGCGCTAAGTTTGAGGCTAAAGAGTGGCGCAAAAATGATTCTAAGGAAAATGAGCAATAACAATTACAACAGTAAAGAGTAGCAATCTGAAAGATCAAACAAAGTAGATCATAAATAGTTAAGCAGGAAATATGCAGTAAATATAATGAACACGCTATTTGGAAATTTTGAGCAGCAGTCTTCAGATCTTCAAGGTTTCTCAATGAAGCATGAAACTCGAGCTCTTGAAGCATGAAAGCTTTTGAAGCATTGTGGCCAACATGAGGGGCAACTTGGAAATGAAGATGAGCAGGCTATTTATAGCTGAGAGCTTGAATATAGCCGTTGGAGCTCTGAGCAAGGACAATGAGCTGGCACAAAGTGATTGGCGCGCAGCTGTCCTTTATAGCCGTTGGGATTCTGATCAAGATAGATGACCTGGCACAATATGATTGGTGCGCAGGTGCCTTAGAGCCGTTGGAGACTGAGCATGAAGACCAAATTCAAAAACTTCTTCAAGAAGGTTGACAGCTGTCTTCACTTGAAATATTTCTTTGAAGCGTGTCTCCATCAATGGTTTTGCTGAGTGTGCTTATTTTGTCGTTTGTGCACACCTCAGCACTCTGACTCAATCCAAAAAGCGTAGCTTGTCTTGTCGCTTTCCAAGCTTCTAGAATATGAGATCAGGAGATGAGGAATTTGACCAAGGTTGAGTGTCTGCGCACAAAGGTATGCGCATTGCCGGCGCGCATGAATGCTGCGCATGGGTAGCATGCGCACCATGCTTGGTCACTAAAAGATCTCTTCAGAGTTTAGGGTATAAGACCTAGAAAACTGAGCAGGGTCAAAAGCTGCGCAAGATATCTATGCGCAGTGGCGACCTGCGCAGAGAACATTCTGCGCAGGGAAATGAATCCTGCTTAGGAAATCTCCGATCCTTCAAAGCTTCAAGTCCTATAATCTAAGCATATACTATAAAAAGGACTTGGCTAAAAATTGAAGTTATAAACTTCTTTACATGAGGTCCTAAAGTCCATAAAAATACTCATAGGTGATGGTATCAATCAATTCTAACAAATGTAGGAGGGTTAAGTGATAAGCATACCCAACATGTGTCCCTTTGAAGGATGTTGTTGCCCTTTCGATATAGATTGCTTTGCTTTATAGTAAACTCCTTTTGAGATAAATGGGCCTTTTTTGAGGTGAGGCCCTTCTCGGTTGTCTTTTGAGATAAATTTCCTTTTCAAATTCATTTTCCCCTTTTTTTACATTAATTTCCTTTCCCTCTTTTCATCATTGGGGAGCTGAGAAGCATTTTGCTCGGTCACACGCGTGCGATAATGTTTGAATCTTGGTGGTCGAGCAACAACATCCTTGCCTTTTTTATTGTCTTTGATAGGCGTCGGGGGTTTGTATGGGAAAGTGTATCGGATTGTGTATCGGGGAATGTGTATCAAGGAAGGCTTGCCATTAATGGTCTCTTCATGTCAATTGATCACATCATTTATTCATATCAAGATTAATTGTTTGCATTGAGCATTTTTATTTGTGTCGAGTCCATTCGTCCTTAATGAGTCATTATTGACTAGTATATTTTAGAAGTCAATTCATCATTTTGGGGACGTAGCAATCATTTGATAACATTAGGTAAAGCAATTCCAAGAATTAATGTAATTTTGCAAATAATGTCTCAAGTCTAGAGAGAATAGAAGGAAAATAACTGTTTCATTGCACAGGAGATTCAAACTTTTTTACAAACCCAAATGACTCTACTGTTAATAGGCTCCAATCACATACCATTTTGATGCCTTTTACACAATTTGCCTTGTAAGGCTTAGGGAAAGTAAAAACGTGTCCAAAATGGACTTTCGAAAGACCTTAGAACTTACCTAACTAGACCACTCCTAGCTACTTTCTTTCCTCCTTTCTTCCTTGTGACCTCAACCTTGGCTTCTTCACTTGCACTCGGGTTTACACCCACTGATTCCCCTTTTTTGTGATGATTCCTTCATCAATAAGCTCCTGGATCTTGCTCCTCAAGGTTGGGCAGGTTCTAGTGGAATGACCCAAGGCTTGGTGGTATCTGCAGTGCTGTTTCGGGTCGCTGCATTGGGAGGGAGGTTCGTTCCAAATCACGTTGCGGCTGAGCAACTCAATCTTTCCGATCTCTAGCAGTCGGTCTAGCATCTGATCCCGGGGCATCCCTAGATCATGGAACCAACGGTAATTGGCTCCTTTTCCTTAGGGAAGCACACCTCCCATGACGGCTGCGGGTTTGCCGTGGTACAAGGAGATAGCTTGGACTTGTTCGTGGGGCCCTTTCCCGTCTTGGGTTGAACTATTGGAGGTGGTCCTTGGTGGAGATGACGATCTTCGAGAGGATTGCTTGATTTCCTCAATGGATTTTACAATCTCGTGGAGGCACTCTCGAGCATGCCTCGAGTTATGTCTCTCCATCTCATCGATTAGCTCCGCTCGGCTATGCATGAGCTCGTATCGGCGATCACACCTTTCCTCAAGGTCCCCTCTTAACTTCCTACCACCCTTCTCCCATAACTCTTCAACCTTTTCGTGAAGGATTTCTTTGACCTCCTCTCGGAGCCGTTGGGCCATATTGACTACCTCATTGCGGCTAGCTTCCAATTCCTGAATCCGCTCTCCCATTGTACTAACCATCTTTTCCAAAATCTTTACCCTTACTTCCATTCGGGATTGAGCGTCCAACCTTATATCTGGCTCTGCCGTGACGGATTTATCTTCCATTGCTTCCTATCACATAAGGGGGAAACAAACCATAAGGGCACTTTGGCGAGATTCTCGGAAAAGCCATACTTTGAGTAAGGAAAGGGACTTTGACACAAGGAGATTTGATTCGGTTGGGAAAACTGATTTGACTTGAAGGGTGAAAAATTTTGGGGGAAAGACCCGAGCCATGCACTTTGGGGCATTCACTCATTTCATTTCTAATTTTTTTTTTTTAGGAAAGAGCATTTTTATTGGGTGATCTTTCACTTGAGCAAACGTTAGAGCACAACTTAAAAACACGTTTTCCTTTATTATTCGAACCTTTTTAAAACGCATTTTCATCCCTAGATGGTTGGAAAAAATTTCTCCTCGTTTTCGCATCTACTCTAAACCCCGGATCAGTGGAGGCCATCACTACGCCTATAGACCTCTCGTATTTCACCTGTATTGCACACCCCCAAGGACGGACTATCCCGGGTGAGTGTCCTCTAAGGCACGCAGCTTCCACCGACCAAAAGAGCCAAACCTAAGGTCTAGCGCATCACAAAGTTCCAATGGATGGGCCATTCTTATCATGGTTAAGCCCCGGTCAAGGTCAAGATTGACTTAACGCTTCAACAGAATTCCGGCATGATCTCATTTTAAATGAGGGATCTTAGACCTTGGCCTCAGGCTTAAAGATGATCAGGATGAATCAAGCATTAGAGCTTAACGACACGGTGTCACCCTATCCTTAATGCATGACTTTGGTTAATTATGGTTTGAATTAATGCATAAGTCAAGGACCGGGTCGAAGATGACCTTGGTCACACTTGCTTTCACAAGGAGTCACGACTCGGGCGTTAACTCGGCCATAATTAACTTTGGACACGTATTAGGGACGTGATGATGTGAGCTAGACCAAAAATCAAGCAAGGTCACGGTATTTATGTATCACGGACATGTGTGGTTGACTCAGCTCGGAAGGGGAGGTGGAATGGACCCGTGCGCGTGAGAAGGGCACAAGAGCACTAATCAAGCTGCATCGTGGCATCCATCCCGGGTTTAAAAGGTTTTTAGGACGTGCACAAGGTCAAGTGCGCGTTGTGTGAAGCCTTCTACGTTTCTTTTTGAGTCTAAATAGGAATTTTCATTTGGTTTTAATATCATGAACAATGTATGACTAATATATGCAAGATATGAACAAATGATTCAAACAAGTATTTGGCACAAGCAATCAAGCAAAGCTATGAACAAGCAAGAATCAAAATTTTGTACATGGAAAGGTCGTGCACAACCAAAGGTTTTTTGAAACCAAAATATTACAACAGGAACAACAACCTTTTGAAAACCATTTGTACAAAAAGGTTGTGCACAACAAAAGAATTTGAGAAAAACTTTTATAAAAGGGGTAATGCACAATGAGGATTTGTAAAAACCCAATTTTATGTCCAAAAGATTTGTGTATTACCAAGCTTTGAAAATCAATTTTTTTTTTGAAAATGAAGGCAAAAGTGCACAAGTAGAGGCTGCAAATGGAACCTGGACAAGAAGGAACCCAAGGGGACCATCAGAATGCCTCTGCCCTGCACAAAATTGTTAGCTTAAAGCATTCTGTGGGCCCGGCAAAACCAGCCGTACGGCTAAGGCTGTAGTTCCATTATTTTTGCAAATTTTCGGCATTCTGATCATCAAGCCCCAGTTTATTGTAATCCCAGAACAGCTTCATACCCATAAATCAAAACAGAAACATAAATACACACAAAACATGCACAAAGTCAATAAATGGGGACGGGAGTTTGACCCACACAAAAGTGTCCCCAAAGCTTCTGAAAAGAAGTTTAAAAACACTTTATTCTCCAGCGGAGTCGCCACTGAAAGGATCCCCGCGGGAAAAATGGAGATGTTTCCCTCGAGAACGCCAAACACGGCACTTTCAATGTTTAACGGAGTCGCCACGTTAGTTTAATTTTAAACCCAAACTTAACGAAAAATTGTTAGAGACAAAGGATTCGGAGGTCAGGTTACGCTTTGGGAAGAACTCAACCGGTAGTTCACCCAAAGTGCCTCGGAAAAACCGAGTCACCCTAAAGTTTGTTAAAAGTTGTGCAAGTGTGTGTATGTGTATGTTTTCTTGGAAAAAACGGGAGAAACTGACTTTTAGCAAAATCAGTTAAGTATTTAACAGAAAGGGTTTACTTTACAAATTATCTAACAGAGAGTAGCAAAACTAGAAAAAATGCTCCCCTGGACAAACCAGCCGTACAGCTCTATGGGGCTGTCCAGGAGGTTTTGACAGATTCTCAGGAATCAGTCCAGTCTCAGGCAGAAACAGGGGATTCTGCTAAAACTGAACTGATTTGGGTCTGTTCAGCCCATTTTCTTGTTACAAAACATGAATAAGATCATCCCTATGCCATTGATCACTAGCTAAACACCAAAACAAAGATTCTTGGGTGTGATCAAGGCAATCATTGGGGAAATGTGAAGAAAATTGACAAATTATGGCTTTTGAGCCAAGATCATCATTTTGATGGTTAAAGATTGGAACTTTAACATCCAAATGAATGATTCACTCAAGGAAAACCTTGGGGAAATAAGAAATCAACCTTTGGATGGATAAAGATTGGATCTTTACCATCAAAAGGAACATTATTATGAGTTGGTTAAGACCTTGGATAGTAAAGATTGAGACTTTACCATCCAAAGTTAATCAAACTCAAATAAACCAACATAAATGTAAAGACTTGGAAGTAAATTGCATTAATTTAAAGACAACAAAAGTAAAGACTTGAATGTAAAGTGCATTAATGTAAATGACAATGAAATAAAGGTGCATTTAAACATAACAATCCTTGATCATCATGGTTTGTAACCCACAAATCACACACTAGGCATGAAGGGCACCATTGATCACTCCAAGGCTTGGTTCCATTTCACAATATTATTATAATGGCATAAAATAAATAAATAGACAAAAGGAAGGAGAGATGAAGAGAAGATGGGTGAGAATGAGGCCTCACCAATATTGATTCTATCCTATCTTCATCTCTCTTTTCTCTCAAATGTGTTGATCACTCTATTCTGTTGTGATTTCTGCAGAGCTTTTGCTCTCTAATCAATTTTCTCCCCCCCCCCTGAAATGATCAGCAAGGGCCTGTATTTATAGGGACTGAGGGCACCCAAACCATCCGTATGGATTGACCCCTCTAGTACCCAAACTATCCGTACGGCTCAGCCTGGCGAGCTTCTGGATTTTTCCGATTTTAATTCCAGAGTAGTCCTGGAATTTTAAGTTTATCTTAGTGAGGTCCCAGCCTATCAGCTTATCCCTGAATTGTGCTAAGAGTTCCTCTAACTTGGTCGATTTCAGATTGGGGTACTTACAGCTAGGCACATAAACAATTTATTTACACACAACATGATTATGTATTGAAATAATCAACATGAACGGGGCTCTGATACCACTGTTGGGTTTCCTATCATCATACGCAGCGCAATTAAGCATTTAAATTTTCTAGAAACCCAAAGCCCATAGATCCATTCATGTGATTAAACCAAATACAACATAATGAATACTCGAATACTAATCCTTGATGCCTTTGTTAACAACCTTGATTCTTCGGTGGAGACTTGAAACTTTGATCACGAACAACAGTAGGAACACGAACTATTGAGGTGATAAGTTTCACCATCTATCAGTATCCACACCTTCGAACGAATATCAAGTAACTTATTGATCTTGGTTGCTAGACCAAATGTGAAACACACTTTCACTATGTATAGAACTATATGGAATTTATGTGTGTGTATTCTTGTTCTTCACCCAAGAGATCTTAGAACAAGAAAATAATCCTCTCAAACTCTTTGGAGGCACTCATAATATTATGGACTGATTAGGGCAACTAGAGGAGATTTTTATACTTGTTTCTCCTATTCCAAATAGGTATCAAGTGGTCAAACCCGCAAGAAATCGGAATAGGAAAGTTTCTCGCCCGAAACCGCCTTGCCCGACCGGGTATAGCAATCTGCCAGACCAGGCATTGCAGATAGCCCGACCGGGTCATGCAGCTTGCCCGACCGGGTCATGCAGCTTGCCCGACCGGGTACTTAAGGAGGTCCGGCTGGGTCCTTAGCAAGCTCCGACCGGACCCTCCCCCTTTTTCCATATTCCTTCTTTTCTCCTCTAAATTCCTAAAATCCCCCAAAGGTCATTCGACCCAAATTCCATTTAAGTCTTTTTAGATTCGTTCTATTTATGTGTAACCCTATAGGATTACACTAAGTTGGAAATGGGTTCAATCATAAACCCATAAGATATAATTAGGTTCTAGCAAACCGTCATACCTACCCAAATAGTGTAACTATATACAAGTTCGCATTCTTTTATAGAACATGTCACAATCCCTTTATCCACGATGTCATTGAACACAAGTCATGGTCATACAGTCAAGTTGTATTGTTCAATACTTTCTCGATCCCAAATATGTTGATAATGTTGGAGATTATGCCCTAGGCCTTTGAGAAAGGACTTACGTTACATCATGTTCTCATTTGTTATGGAGATAACAACCCTGGACTATTATATGTTTTACATGTTTATGTGATACAAATTAAGCTTAATTGATGATCATATGATGATCATGTGTATGTGATACAAATTGAGATTATGGTTACTTGTTGGAGAACTAGTACTGGACTTGACCCGCCTATGAGATTTATGTCATGGTCAGATGTCATAATTAAATCTCATGTAGTTATATCATTTGATATCCTTAGACCTGAGATTATCATGGTCTTCCACATGATGAATATTATGTTTGACATACTCAAACGCTACCTTTAACCGGGTGGTTATAAAGGCTATGATTGACATAATTGGATTCTTGTAGGGAAAAATGATAAGTCAAGATGGAATTTGTCCCTCCTCAAGAGAGATATCTGCTTGGGCCACTCGAAGAGTGAGATTGATGAAATACGTGGCCACGCTCAAATAAATTGATGTGTTCAATGTCATTTGCTCATATCAATCTACTCAAGATCGAGAAAGCATTGAAAAATATAATTTGACGTGGACCATGACTTATGTTCAATATGATATCGTGTGACAAAATGATTGTGATATGTTCTATGAGGATAACGAACTTCGTTTAAGTTATATTAATTGGGTAGTCATGATAGCTTGCTAGAGTCCGCTCATGACTTATAGGTTTGAACTTGGTTTGACTCATTTCCAACTTAATATAATCCTATCGGGTCACACACAAAAGAACGAATTTACAAAAGGGCTAAAATTGGAATTGCGTAAAAGAGCGTAAAATCAGAATCAAGAAAAATCAGAAAATTGGATTTTCTGGAAGGTCCGGGCGGACCACATTAAACACCCGGGTGGACCTCATTGATGACCCGGTCGGGCAACATCAATGACCCGGTCGGGCTATGTGGATTCGGGCCTGTTTTTCCTGCTTCGGATTTTGACGGGATTTGGACTAAATTTCCTAAATAGTTTAGGACTTTTGAGTTTAAATACACCTCTCTTTACAATGTATTAACCTAATTGAAATTGTATCATTATTGGTAGCCTCCATGTGTTTGAGGAACACATTCTTGAGTTTAGATTGAGAATCAAAAAGCTCAAGAATACCAAAATTCATATAGCCTTTGAAGATTAGAAAAGTGTGTTTTCTAATGGGTCTAGCAATCCAGATCTAGAATGGTTCTAGATATTCGTTCGCTTGTGGATACACATAGAGGATGTTTGCTTTAGCATCTCAAGTTCGTGTTCCTGTGATCCTGATTCAAAGAACGCGAAGAACGAGGAGATCAAATCTTAAAGCTTGAAGACTTGAAGATTTGAAGATCCGAAAATTTTAAACGCACAACATGGTTAGTATTTTAAATTCATCTTGCTATTAATTTAATCATCATGAATGGATCTTGGGGCTTAGGGTTTTGTTGATTGTTATCGCTTTCTTCCGCTGCGCATGTTGCCTCAAAACCCAACAGATAATCCAAATGACATTGATCAAATCAATTCATTTGAGTTTGGCGAAACATTTCATCAACATCATTCTACGAGGGGCCCAAGCTTGATATCTCTCCGAAGAGGGACAAATCCATTTAGCTTATTATTCTTCCCTATTTGAATCCGATTATGCCAATCATACCCTTTATAACTTCCTGGTTAAAGGTAGCATTTGAATATGTCAAACATAATGTTCATCAAGTGGAAGACAATAATAAATTCATGTCTAAGGATTCAAATGCCATAACTAATATGAGATTTACATACGACATAGACCATGATATAAATCTCATACAACTGGTCATGTCCAGTCCCTTGTTCTCCAACAAGTACTCATAAATCTAACATATTCATGCCATGATCATTTAGCCTTTATGCTAGTGCTTCATAAGCTCTAAAGACGGAGATTATTATGAGTAAATATGAACAACAATAATAATCACAACATCTCTTTATTAATATGAATAAAATGATAACATATACAATGTTTTATAAACGTGCCTAGGGCACCAACACTAACAGAAACTATCTATATGAAGAAACCAGAAATGGTGACTGATTTGGATCAAACTAATCAATTAGTTTGCAAACTTAAGAAGTCCATTTATGGCCTCAAGCAAGCTTCTCTTCAATGGTACTTAAAATTTAATCAAGTTATTCTTTCATTTGGTTTTGAAACGAATCTTGGTGAAGATTATGAATACCATAAGTTCAGTGGGAGTAAATTTATACTTTTGGTCTTATATGTTGATGATATTTTGCTTGCTAGTAATGATATAAACCTTCTTAAGGAAACTAAGAAATTTCTTTCAAACAAATTTGAAATGAAAGATCTTGGTGAGGCATCTTTTGTATTAGGAATCCAAATTCACCGTGATCACTCAGGAGGTATTTTAGGATTATCACAGAAGGCCTATATAGAAAAGTTATTACAAAGGTTTAGCATGCAAAACTGTAAACCACATGACACCCCTGTTTCTAAAGGAGACAAGTTTAGTCTCAAACAGTGTCCTAAAAATAATTTTGAATTCAAGTATATGGAAAATATCCCTTATGCATCAGTAGTAGGAAGCTTAATGTATACGCAAGTCTGTACTCGTCCAGACCTTGCATTTATTGTTGGGATTCTTGGTAGATACCAAAGCAATCCAGGGAGAGAACATTGGGTTGCAGCCAAAAGAGTGATGCGATACTTACAAAACACCAAGGACTACATGCTTACATTTTCAAAGTCGGATCATCTTGAGATCATTGGGTATTCTGATTCCGACTTTGCTGGATGCCAAGACAGTCGTAAATCAACGTCTGGTTATGTCTTCACATTAGCCGGTGGTGCATTTTCTTAGAGAAGTGCCAAGCAGACACTCGTAACTTCCTCTACCATGGAAGCCGAGTTTTTTTGCTTGTTTCGAGGTATCCAATCAAGCTATATGGCTGCGTAAATTTATTGAGGGACTGCGAATTGTCGATAGTGTCAAAAGACCTATTAAGTTATATTGTGACAATCGGGCTGCAGTCTTGTACTCCAACAATAACAAGAGTTCATCAAAGTCTAAGCATATAGACATTAAGTTTCTTGTTGTAAGAGAAAGAGTACAAAATGAACAAATAGAAATACAACTTATTGGAACAAACTCCATGTTAGCGGATCCGTTTACTAAGGCGTTATCACCTTTATTGTTTCACGAGCATGTTGCTCATATGGGTGTAACAACTTTTGATAACATTTAATATAGTGGGAATTTTTGTTGTTTCTTCATTTATTGTTCTATTTTTTAAAAGTGTTGATCTCATTTGTTTAAGTTGGACTAGTTGGAAGAATATGTATATATTCATTATGTTCCATGCTATACATCTACACTTTTGATCTATGTCATTTAGTTGGATATGTACATGTGATTATTGTGGGTTTAGTTGCGAATCAATTACAACGACCGCCCCTTTAGTCCTTGTACTTGTATGACTGAATGTTATAGATGACAACAAGGTGCACATTAGGGTTGTCATTTGTATTATACTTATGATTTTAAGGAAAAGACATAGTTATGCAACCCAAGTGGGAGATTGTTAGAACGTGGATTGCATAACAAGTCATTGAGTAATTCCATACATGAAATCATACTTATAATGTTAATATAAAGTGTAGTGAATAAAATAATGTGTAGAATTCCTGAATGTAATATTACCTATTTTATGGGCAAAATGGTAATTTCACATCACTTAAGATGAAAGGGTGTAGTCCCTAAATGAAGTGCCTATTTGTTTCCTATATAAAGGGTCTTCCATCAACCCATGAAAAATAATACTACATTCACTTATTCTCTCCTACATAATCTACATTATTGCTAGAAGTAATTGAGAGAAAGACACTCATCATTTAGAAGATCTTCATCCCCTACTTCTTCTTCATCTTTCTCCCTAAAGCAACATCAATATGGATTCAACAGGTAACGCTTCCGCCTTCATCTTCTTCTTAAACTTATTCCAGATATGGGTATGGCATTCATGGGTTAAGATTGTTCCAACATCATATGCCCAAATATCATATTTTCAATGGTTAAATTCAATCTGGCACAAATTTTCTTTTAAAAAAAATCTAAACATTCATTACTGACAATTTTTTTATTTGGAAAAGTTACGCCTCACAATCAGGGGCAGATTTGTGTATATGCTAGGAGGTGCACTTGCACCTGGTCAACCAAAAAAATTAAATTTTTTTTTTTTTTTTTTTTTTTTTACTAAGTGCACCGCCAAAATAATAAAAGTAAGCTATTATATTCTTGGTGAGTGTGTGAACTTAGAAGAAATAAAATCTACCCACTCCATTTAACCTATTGAGACATAAATTGAGAGACAAAGAACCGAGCAGAGCCAGGGGAAAAAAAAAAACCAGGCACGGCGTGCGTGCTCTGTCTGTGCCTGTGCGTCGCCGTCGGCAACTAGGGTCGGAGCGGCGGCGGTGCAACCGGCAAGCAACCAGTGACGCCGGCGACATTTTACCCATCTTCTTCCCTTTTTGTAAGTTTTCATCTCTCAAATCTCATTATTTCTCTTCAAATTGGATTTAACAGAAATTTAGGGTTTGAACTACAATTTGGGGCTTTGACATTGTTCTTCTAATTTCATGGGTGATTTCAATTTATGTGTTTATTAAATGTTTGATTTTAAATGTATATGTGTTTGAATGGTTATTTCTTGGAATTTTTGTAGGATTCGTGCCTTTGTTGTGTTTTGTTGATTGTTGAATATGGATAAATTTGTCATCAAAAGAAAAAGAATTGAGGTTGGTGATGCTAATCTTGGGGTTGGTAATTCTAGTAGTAGTCCTAGTGCACCAAGTGAATCTATCTCCGCGAAGGCTTCCGGTAGTAAACCATTCGTTGATATGAGTACTCTTCCTTCGGACCCTTCATTTAGAAAAAAGATTTATGAATATCATCCAAATCAAGTAGATGATGTTAGAAGATATTATATACAAAAAGGTCCTTGTCAACCAAAATCTCATTGTTTTCCCCAAAAATTGATTGGAAGTAAAATGCGTCGCTTCAATCCGGAATGGTTCGATGATGATAAATATGTCTTGGTTAGAGTATAGCATTGCGGAAGACAAAGCATATTGTTTGTGTTGTTACTTGTTTAGAGATGAGTCGTCTGATCAAAGATTTGGTGCGTGTGCATTTATAAGTGTTGGTTTTTCTAGTTGGCATAAAAAGCAAAGTCTTATTGATCATATTGGTGGAGTCAATAGTAGACATTTTATTTGTCAAAAGAAGTGTTATGATCTAATGAAACAAAATCAATCTATTCAAGTTGCTTTTCATAGACAAGATGACAAAGAGAAAAATGATAATCGGATTCGACTATGTGCTTCAATTGCTACTTGTAGAGTATTGTTGAACCAAGGGATTGCTTTTCGTGGGCATGATGAGTCTGAAAAATCTTTGAACAAAGGGAATTTCATTGAAATATTAAAGGCTCTATCTCTTCAAAATGAGTCCACTCAAAATGTGGCCTTGAAAAAAAATTGTCAAATGAAGTCTCCTACGATTCAAAAAGATATTGTTCGTTGTTTTGCAGAAGAGATAGAACAAAAAATCATTAAGGAGATTAATGACGATTATTTTGCATTGTTGGTTGATGAGTCGAGTGATGTGTCTAAAAAAGAACAAATGGCGGTTGTTTTGCGATTTGTGGACTCTAATGGCAATCTAAAAGAGAGGTTCATTCGTGTTGTTCATGTGTTGGAGACTTCTGCTTTGTTTTTGAAATCTGCTATTGATGGTGTGTTAGCTAACTTCAATTTGAGTTTGAAGAAAGTTCGGGGCCAGGGTTACGATGGGGCTAGTAATATGAGAGGTGAATTTAATGGTTTGAAAACTTTGATTATGAGAGAAAATCCATCTGCATATTATGTTCACTGTTTCGCTCATCAATTAAATTAGCTCTTGTTGCTTTGGCTAAAAATTACGATGATATTGAGGATTTTTTTAGCATGATTTCCATCATAACAAATGTTGTTGGAGCATCTTGTAAACGTAAAGATATGTTGCGATTAAGACAAGCTGCGAAAGTGACTGAAGAAATAGATTGTGGCTTAATTGAGACCGGAACAGGATTAAATCAAGAGTTGGGTCTTGCGAGGGCTGCTGATACGCGTTGGGGGTCTCATTTTAAAACATTGTTGAACTTATCTGCCATTTTTTCTTCAGTTGTTGATGTTCTTGAAGCTGTTTCTCGTGATGCTACTGAGTCATCAAAAAGAAATCAAGCAAGTGGTCTACTTGGATATTTGCAGTCATTTGATTTTGTCTTTAATTTGCAAGTGATGTTGACTATACTTTCAATTACAAATGATTTGTCACAAGCTTTGCAAAGGAAAGACAATGATATTTTGAATGCTATGTCGTTTGTTAATTTGACTAAGGATAGATTGCAAATGATAAGAAGTGATGGGTGGGATTCTCTTCTGACGAAGGTAGTTGACTTTTGCAAGAAGAATAAAATTGATTGGGTGGATATGGAGGCTGAATATGTTAATCGTCACCGTCCTCGCTATAGGACAAATGTTACGAATGATTATCATTATCATGTGGAGTGCTTTAATGCCATTTTGGATAGACAGATTTCTGAGATTAATGATCGGTTCAATGAGATAAATACCGAGTTGCTTGTTTGTGTTGCTAGTTTGAATCCGAGTGATGGATTTATTGATTTTGATTCATCAAAGTTGATAAGGTTGGCTCAGTTTTATCCGGATGACTTTAGTAATAATGATTATAGAGTTCTTCCATTTGAACTAGAGACATATATTATGCAAATGCGATCAGATGAGAGATTTGGTCAATTGAAGGGACTTGCGGATTTGTGCTCACTTCTAGTAACAACTAGAAAATACTTGACGTACCCATTGGTGTTTCGATTGTTGAAGTTAGCATTGATTTTGCCGGTAGCGACTGCAAGCGTGGAAAGATTGTTCTCTGGGATGAAACATATCAAGAGCGAGTTACGAAACAAAATTTGTGATCAATTTATGAATGATTGTCTTTTATGTTTCATTGGTCCTAGATTTGCTTCTAGATGTTAAGGAAGAAGATGTTATTAATCGTTATTATGGTATGAAAACACGTGCGGGACAAATTTGATTTAGATAAATGTATTGTTTTCCTTTTGTATGACAATTGAAGTTGAAGTTATGTAATGTATTGTAATTGCGCTACGTTTATTTTTTTTTTTTTTTTTAAGTTGTGTAGTGTAATTGTGCACCTGGTGATCAACATTCTCAGATCCGCCACTGCTCACAATTTCATATTATGTGAAATCTAACGATCTACCCTACGTAAATTAAAAGAATGATTTGGTGGTAAAAATCAAGCCGACGACATCGTTTAAAAAATCCCTTTTCTCTTTTTGAACAAAGAAAAGATAAGTAGTTGTTTTAAAAGGGGTATTCGAATAAATATATGCGAGAACCGCATAATTGACCTACTCATATTTGGTGCAAAGCCGCTCAATGACAAGTGACAACCTATAAGTTGAAGGAAGTATTGAACATAAACCCTTAACAATAGTGTTTGAACTGTTTCTCAATGAATATAAACCCTAAAATTGGCCCACATACATAATTGAGTGGGAAGTCTAGTTTGTACTCACTGCACCTCATAAAATTTATTTTATTTGTTTCAAAATAAATGTTAGAAAACGTTCAAAATGTACGATACAATAGAATTGAACTTTATAGTATTTTAAAACGATGCGCTTTTTAGCTGCTAAACATATAAGGAAGTCTTGTGTGAGACGGCCGACAAAAGAGGAAATGGACTTGCCCCACGCTCATATGGGGGCAAACCATTTACTCTCTCAACGAGGTCCGTCCCACGTGTGAGGCCGCCTCACACAAGTTTTTGTCTAAACTTAATCATCCAAGTTTACTATAGTGTAATTTTAATAAATTATGAGTAAATAAATTATTATCTGAAAAAACATTGACTATAATCTAATATACTAATGTCATCCTGATCATCCACACATAAAGAAATTATCTCCAAGAACATCCAATTTGGATAGATTTACTGATTTTACTCTAGAATCTATCAAATCGGATATCCGATTTCTTTTGTCACAGTGTAATAGGGCTCATGTTAGTAAAGTAGATAGAAATGTAATTCATTTAGCGCATGTTAATGCGACTTTGACTAGAAAAATTTACATGCAATTTATAGGCCCTGAGCCTACCTTATTAATAAGATAAATAGCCCAGTTTGTTTCGGGGGGGGGGGGGGGGAAGTTACAATGTATGGAACCCATTGGCCTCTCATTTAAGTATGACTAACTCTATTTGCTCAAAATTAATGTTCATTTATTGTTGTTTAAAGATAAAAATGAATATTTATCTGAGATGGAACTAAATATAATGAGATTAGATAAAATAAATATATAGCGCAAAATGGAATAAACATGGAGGCCATAGTTGACTTGATAGAACACAAACAGCTCATACATTACAAATAAACCCACATAAGATAAGCTCACGAGTGAATTATGAGGTATGGAGATTACATGTATCTCCTTGTGGGACCTTTTTTTAAAAATAAAAATAAAAATATCTTTATTTTTCTCGATATAATGGGAAATTATATCTTAGAACATAACTAAGGTCAAGGAGCCTTGATCATTTTAGCAACTAAGAGACAATCGCATAACCAATTATGCATACTAGAAGCTATTTTATTAGTGATATTCTTTCTAGTTTTTTTTTTTTTTTTTTTTTTAAAAAAAAACATATCTTGGTTGAATTACAATGATCAACTTCGTTGAAAGTTAATCAAATATTGATGAAAATATATTGTCCTAATAAACTTTAAAAAGTTATGAACAATATAAACCGAACATAGCTGTGAGCCGGGCAAGACCCAACAAAATCAAGGGAATTGGCTCACCAAACCTTGGACTTATAAAGAAGATTTTGGCACTTGGGACATGGGCCAAGCCCACTCAGGGTTTCCTCTCCTCGGCATACTTACGTGCCGACCAAGTCTTGATAATCACATGCCTTCATCGTTCTTACCAAAGTCGATCACCAGGAGGCGTAGAACCGACTAAGGCCACGTGCCTTGTGACTTGGTCAATACTCAATATTTTACAGATTCCTAGTCAAAAAAAAAGGAATCGCACCCGAATTTGAAGGCTTTCTTCTATATGAAACTACATAATAGAACACAATTGGGATTCTACTACCCTAATTCAGTCCATAACTCACTGGACTCCTTAAATTCCTTTCCAAACAAGGAAACGTTCTCTACAACACCTATAAATACATGCCATAATTTACGCATAATGGGTAACGAATCTCTTGACTTTGAAATCTTGTCAATTGATTTTTCTCTCTCAAAACAGATACTTATTCTCACGCCGGAGGGCCTTCGCCGGAGAAGCCTCGGCTTAATTTACGTTTGTTCATTGTGTTTCAGGCCATTCAAGGATTTGCTGGGATTATCCGAACCGCTGGATTATGGCTGATCTGAATATTTTTAGCATCATCTAGTTATTTTTGAAAATATATGGACAAAAATAGAAATAAGACTATCTATCCCAAGTGAAATAAATGTTATTACAGTTGCATATTAAAACATGATATACCTCTGTTGGAGCAATTAAACAATACTTGATGAGAAAAGAAAGCAATCACAAGAACACATATTTACGTGGTTCACCAACTTGGCTACGTCCACGGGGAGGGGAGAGAATATTATTATCAATCTGGAGAAACGTTTACACGATCACACTATTATTATTGCATGAATTTTGGTCACAAAATTCCTAACTGTGCAACTCTAGATTATTGATCTCTCTCTCTTAGCACTCTAAATTCTGTCTATACGGACTTAATCGCTAGCTTTGGTACTAGGTTGATAGCCTCTATTTATACTATTAAAAACCTAGTCTCAAACTACTGTAGGAACTTTGAATACAAGACCCAAAAGGACATTAAACATTTCCTTCTACGAAATCCCGAATCTGCCGAAAACTTGGACTGTCCAGCGCCTGGTCCACCCGGGTCATAGTCTTGGTCCAACCGGATCTTTCTTGGTCCGGTCGGATCACTTCCTATACCTGGTCGGATCTTCCACTTTGCCAAAATCCTCAAAATCGACGTAAGACTGGTCCGACCGAATCCTTCCCTAGGTCCGGTCGGATCTCTGCTTGCTGCTCTGTACCGAAATTGTGAAATTTTGTCTGTTGCTTAATCCTTTAACTCGGCATCCCAAATTCAAAGGTATTAACCCAACAACCTCCTTTCTAAAATAAGTATTTAAATGTAGACTATTAAACAAAGAATTATTTGTTGCAGATGAAATAGAGAGAGAGTACTTTCTTTGCTCTAACCTTTTTAACGAATTACGGTACTTGAACCCTATGTCTCTTTTATTGGGAAAAATTGCAAAAAAATACTTATATTTTTGGAGTTTTGTGGATTTGGTACCTAAACTCATTTATTTTGGATTCAAGGCACCTGAACTAATTTTCTATTGCATTCAAGGTAGTTATAGCTAACAACATTCACATTTCTCATTTAAGTGAGCATGTGACGTGCATGTGACCTAATTTTAAAGGGGAAAATAGGAAAATTAACACAAATAAAATTAAACAACTAGCAAGGGTTAAAGCGTAAATTTGAAAAGTAAAACGTCAGTTAAATAAATTTAAAAGTGGCTAAATTATAAAAACCCAACACACGTTACTCCCAACCCTCACCCAACCGCCTCCCTCATCCTCTTCCTCCCCTCCTCCTCCGTTCCTCTTGACAATTTCTGGCAAAAAAAAAAACACACACACACAAGAAAATCAAAAATCAAAGTCAAAAAAACATCAAATGGGACTTGAAAAATAAAATATAAAGAAATTAAAAAAAAATAGCCAAGGAGATACCAAGTCAGTCCCATTTGTACACCCTTAATCTATTCACACTACCATTTCCGACAGAGATGCTGATGTAACACCAATACTGATGTAATGGTTTGCAGCGGAATTAAGATATAATTGTAACCGGATAACAATTAATCGAATCAACGAATTAATTGACCCAATTCGAATCCACGAATTAGGGTTTGGCAAGAACAACACCAAGATGATGAAGCTCTCGAAATAACGAAGGAATCCACCTTCCGAAGGAATCCACCTTCAACAAAACCAATTAAGGTTTCAATGGTTTAAAACCACAAAGATGCACAAAGCAAACTTTATAAAATAATCAAAATCAACTCTAATTTTCGGATTAGAATGTTAGGCCTATTTTATAGTGCCCATAAAACTTGAAAAACAAGCTAAAACCTTCTAGAATTACTCCTAACCTATATAGTAACCTAATAGGACTTAAAAACTAGTAAATCACCTCAAAATCTATCATAGAATCTTCTAAAATTAACCTACTAAAATAATGACGAAAATAATAATTAAAATACTAATTAAAACATAACTAACAATAAATTACAAATATAATTATAATATTGAACATAATTATATTTTCGGATTGCATCATTCACCCACGCTTCAACAGAACTCGTCCACGAGTTCATTCGTGAAATTTGAAGTCTACCATTCCACTTGAATAAATACGTAGAATAAACACGTGCTTTGGCAATCTTCACTAAATTTGGGACGTCGCGATGCAGTGGCCTAAGCTCTCCTGGTCTGGGCGGGTGTTTTACTGGTTCCGGGCGGATCTTACAATCTGGTCTGATCGGGTCACAACTCTGGTCAGGCCGGGCACGGTCGTGCTCCTCATTCAGCACGGTCGTGCCAAAGTGTTCGACCTCTGCCTTCTTTTCCCCCAATTTGTGCACGACCGAGTCTGGTACTTTGCACGGCCGAGCTCCAGTCGATTCCTAGCCTGAATGCGTTGGATGTTGTTCCGGGCTCGGGATCTTGCTGCCTTCATCAGGCGCATCCAAACAACCATCCTCCATTACAGCAACAGAAAGTAGCCCCTCTGTCGTCGCGTTGAAGGAGTCGTTCACACCATCGTCCTCCACAACTACTTCAATAAGCGGCTCCTCGTTAGTTGTTTCTGGAGCAATATCTCCACCCATGGGAAAATTACCAAGCCGCAACTGTAGGAAAAAAAAATTCTTCCATAGCATCGAGTTCTCTTTCTAATAATCGACACCGGTTATACGTAAAATCTGCGATTACACGCCAAAATTTAGCCTCAGCCCAATGCATTGCTTTGCATTCCCTGTCTCGAGCATTGCGTTCCTCAAACCGAAATTTCTTCAAACACTCCAAGGTTCGTGCCGCCTTGTTTTCGGTTGTCATCTTTCTCCTTGGATCGACCTTTTCTGATACCAACTGATGTAATAGGTTGCAGCGGAATTAAAATAAAAGTAATCGGATAAAAATTAATCGAATCAACGAATTAATTGACCCAATTTGAATCCACGAATTAGAGTTTGGCAAGAACAACAACAATAATGATGAAGCTCTTGAAGAAACGAAGGAATCCACCTTCAACAAAACCAATTAAGGTCTCAATGGTTTAAAACCACAAAGATGCACAAAGCAAACTTTATAAAATAATCAAAATCAACTCTAATTTTCGGATTAAAATGTTAGGCCTATTTTATAGTGCCCATAAAACTTGAAAAAGAAGCTAAAACCTTCTAGAATTACTCCTAACCTATATAGTAACCTAATAGGACTTAAAAACTAGTAAATCACCTCAAAATCTATCCTAGAATCTTCTAAAATTAACCTACTAAAAATAATGACGAAAATAATAATTAAAATACTAATTAAAACCTAATAACAATAAAATACAAATATAATTATAATATTGAATATAATTATATTTTCGGATTGCATCAGATGCAGAGCACGAGCAGGCCAAAGCCGAACACCTGCTCGGTATCGCCGAAATTCTCTTCCACACTTGAGATCTAATGTCTGCTGTGATTTCGCCGTCTTGGATTATGAAACCGAGCCTCTCCTAGACGGCTTCAATCAGATCTTGGCCATTGTCGACGTCCTCATCGTCTTTAACAAACAGATCAACAATCAACCCAATTGATTTTAATTCAAAATTTAACGCACATATTAAATCATTATCTCTCCCAACCCTCACCTTCTGTTGGAATTTAAATTTTGAGATCTAGCCTTATTTCGGGAGGGGACGAAAAACGTGAGGAATCAAAGTTTTTAGGGTTTTCAGAGGCAGTTAATTGGTGCAGAAAGATGGCGGTGGTGGTTTCTCTGCATCGATTCTTAGCTTGATTTAGTTTCCTAAGGAATTTTACTAGTTGCTGTAGACACCCCGCCTTAAACCTCTCATCCTGATTGCACGCTTAATTTATGTTTTTACTTTGTTTTACTTGTTTTCCGTTAGTTTCTGTTACTTTCATTAAATTTCTGACTAACTCCATCAGTGTTGGGGAATAACAGTTTTAACTTTTGAAATTTAAACTTGCTGAAAAGAAAAAAATAAGTCAGAGTTTAAACTTACATGATTTAGCAGCATGTTTTTTGTTACTTCTTTGTTGATCGAGTCCAAAGCTTTAGTGCCCCAACTTTCAGCTTTCATGTGTCTGCTATTCCTCCTTGCTTGCTCCCTTTTTGTAAATGCCCACATGCATATCTTCCCATCAAACAAAAGATCACCCTCATTTGACTAAATGAGTCTACTCACTAGACTTATGAACATTACCTTTGAGATAAACCTTTTACTCACTACAACAAAATTTACATTTGGCGGCACTTTACAAAGTGTCGGAAACGAGGGAAAAGTGCCAGAAAAGCTATTTCCGGCACATTTGTAAGTGCTGGAAAAAGTGGTGTCGGCAATACTTGCAGGCACATTAAAAGTGCCACAAAAATTCTGGCAATTTTAAAGTGCTCCTAATTTCCTGAACTTTTTGGAAGTGCCGAAATTTCCAGGCACTTTTTTTCCGGCACTTTTTTTTTCCGGCACTTTTTAAAGTGTCGTATTTTAAATAAAAATATTATCGAACTTACCTGGATTCGAACACAAGACCTTTTGTATATGAAGCAAGCTTTCTACCGCTATGTTATATCATTTTCTTATATAAATTTACATATAATGATTTATTACAAAACATAAACTTATATATAGCGGCACTTATAAATTTTTGGCACTTTTAAGTGTATTCCATAAAAATCTAACATAATTAACAAATTAAAGCAAAGTTAGATGAAAATTATGATCAAATTTTACAATTAATAAAAATATCAAAACAAACATCTTGTTATTAGCGGCACTTTATAAAAAAGTGTCAGAAATTCAGCGGCACTTATTAAAATTTTCTGGCTTACGAGACAGGAGCGAGATTCTCTAAAAAGGACTAGAAGCATCTCAAGCTCAAGCATTTACTTTGATTTGGTCATTTTTCGTCTTTGGCTCATAATTCAAATAAGGGTATCATTTCTAAAATTTTGTCTGTCTGCAGCAACTGAAATGAATTGATCGATCCAAAGCGAAGGACTTTACCAGGGCTTGACATACGACACGAGCTGATGACAGCCATGCACCACCTGTGTCCGCGTTCCCGAAGGTACCTGATGGAGAAAATCTCCCTCTAATTAAATTAACTTAGCAAGTGTACTAGTTACCGATGTAGTAGTATGCACAAGCAAGGGTCGAATCCACAGAGACTAGATTGGAAAACAAGAATGTTTAAAAACAGAAAAGTAAATAGTGGGGTTTTGGTTTATTTTATTAATTTAACTACTAAAATAATAAATTAAATTAAACTAAGAAAATAAATAAAAGCAAGATTAACGAATAGATTCACGAATTGGATTCACAAATACTTTCACTCTATGCTATGCTCCTAATGAAAAGATCAATCTCTTTCTTGGGTTCGTTCACAAAAGTAAGAATTGGGACGGTGAGGCGGCCGGATTGCAATCTATTTCTCTCTAACTAATCACACTTCGCAAATCAAGTCCATGTAATTGTTTAAAGAGTTATTAAGTTCTAAAGAACAGATAAACCTATACCTACTTGATTTCTATCACGGCATCAAATAGATATATTCATCAAAATAGTGGTCAATGTATCAATGCCCGAGTCACTATAACAATAGATACCCAAAAATTCTAAAGCCAATTTATATCTTAACATATAACTGAAACTAAAGAATTTAGAATGAAGAATATTTTGATAAACAAGAATAAGAAAGAATGGAAGAATTAAATCTATAGCATAGAGATCAAGTATTGTTACTACCAATTCATGAATCTAAGAAATTAGCTACTAATAAGAATAAAATCAAGAACAAGAAAAATAATAAAGAACATCAAAACCTGAGATTAAACTGATAAAATCTTGATTACAATCCTTGAATCTTGAATAAAAGTATGTACAAAGTATGAATAAAATAAATTGGATGGAGTGTTATATTTATACTAGGGCTAAGGAGGTGTAAAAATTAGGAAAACCATAGGATTCCTTGTTGAAAAAGGACAAAATAAAGTGCTGGCCGGAATTTCCCCAGGAGCCCTTGGCATATTTGTACTTCCATAAAAGTCCTCCGAAAATCCCCCAAAGGTCCTCTAAAAATTCCAGAAAAGCCCTTGGAAATTTGGAAATTACTGAAAAACCCATAGTATTTTGGAAATTCCCCAAAGGTCCCTGAGAAATTCCCCTAAAGCCCTCGCTGGAGCGCGCGCTCTTCAAGGATAGGTGCGTGCGCCCTCTTGGTCCAGTAGTTCTGGAGTTTTGATCTAATGTGGGTGCGCGCGCCCTAAGTTTGGTGTGCGTGCGCACCTTTTGCTTCGCGACTTGTACATTTTACGCGCAATCTTCCGGAGGCCATAACTTCTTCATACGAACTCCTATTTGGACGTGTAAACTATCGTTGGAAAGATCTTTTCGAGAACTATCCAATGGCATTGATTAATCAGTAGTCACATCTCTTTATATTTATGTTCTGATCCGTTTTTTTATCCTTCTTTTTCGCACTTTAATGTACATGAATCCATGCATTCTTTTGCTTCTTCCCTATACTCATAAACACTCAAAAATCCATCAAATCACCCAAGGTTGAGCATCTAATAAGTAATAGAAGTATATGATTTGGATGGGTAAAAACACATCCATCAGTACCCCTCCCCGTGAAAGGGTACAAGCAGAATCTCTCTGATGATTGACGGGTATTCGAATAGTTTCATGCCATTTTAATCTAAAATATATATACTAGGGTTTGGATGAACCGATTCAAAATTTAGTGGTGGTAAATTTTTCGGTGCTTGCTTTCATAGGGTCTAAATGTTGACGATCCGGTCGTGGTATAAGGCTCCAGTTCAACAACGGCAGGGTCAGGCCCTTTCTCACTGGGCGAGCGCGCTGTCGAGCGCCGGCGGCTAAGTCAAGTGCCTATTTTCCTACTCCCTCCATCCCGCCCGACTTAGGACAATTGGTCTCGACACGAGGATTAAGAAATATTGATATTTTAATAGAAAATTTGATAGTTGGTAAAGATTAAGGTTTTTTATCTTTATGATTAACTCTTAATTATTTTCCAAAAAAGCAACCATTTATTTTTTATTACACATCAAACTTATCACCATTTTATTTTTCACCACACAATCCACACCACTACAGCAAATGTCCCACCACCATCACCCAACTACACCATCACAGCGCCACCATCACCGGACCACCGCCGGACGACTACCGGACCACCGACGGACGACTACGGACCAACGCCGGAGACCACGATTACCTCCTTCATCGCCACCACCAACGGCCCACCATTCCTGCCACTACCATCAAGCAAAATCAAAGTAAGCAAAAATCATCTTAGATTCAAAATCAACATTAAAACGTACCAAATCAAACAATAAAATCCGCAAAATCGGCAGAAATTCAAGAACTTCAAGAGAGAACATATCTGAAATTGATCTGCACAAACAAGAAATCAAAGACAAACATACCCAGATAAGGAAAATACAAAGGTCACAAACATAGAAGAACACCAGATCTATAAAGATCCACGGATATACACACAAGAACAGAAACACGAACACGCATAAACACAATTAATCCGTGCCAGAGAAAGAGGGAGAAAGAGGGAAAGCGAGAGAGAAAGAAAAAGAGAGAGAAAGCGAGAGAGAAATAGAAATAGAGAGAGACTTATCTGAAGTACGGTGGAGGCGAGACAACGGCAGATATTGCGACGGCAACGGCGGCGATGGTGGTGATTCCGATGTCGATGGTAAAGAAGAAGTTGGAAATGGTGTTGGGAAGGGAAAAGGGTGTGAGGGAGATGGTGGAAGGTTGGCAGGGCGACGGTGGAAGGGGTGGCGGCAGGGAAACGGTGAAAGCTGAGAGAGAACGAGAAGAGAGAGAATGGGTTGTTCATTTGTAAATGCATGAAATGAAATGGGGGGATGATTTAGGGTTTTTTTGGTATTGGGTTTGGGTTTAGTGTGGGCTGGTTTAGAATTAGGGTTAAGGGTAGTTAATTAGTAAAAATTAAGTGGGTGAATTTTAATTTAAGATGACTAGGATAAATTGGGTGGGGTAAGTTTAATATAAACTTTCCATTTTGGGCAGTCCTAAGTTGGGACGCCCAAAATGGAAAAAAGTCCTAAGTCAGACAGGACGGAGGGAGTATATAATACCTCGGTCATGTATGCAACTCATGTTTCTGAATGGTTTAGAAATTTAGCGGCACTTTATAAAAAGTGTCAGAATATACCGGCACTTGTTTCAAAGTGCGGAAATTTGTGGCACTTGTTAAGAAATGTCAGAAATTTGCGATACTTATTAAGAAATGCCGAAAATTTGCGGTATTTTTTCCGAAAGTGCCGAAAATTTACGGCATTTATAAAAGTACTGTTAAATAAATGCCAGGAAATGCTATTTTTTTTTTGTAGTGACTTTAGCCTAAGCGTTTTGGTTCTTCATCCCCATGCACATGTGTATTTCCATTGCTTTTGTCATGTAAAACCATTTTTCATCAGCAAGTATGACATGTGACATGCTTAAAAAATATTGATGTTGCTAAAGTAAAATTCCATTTGAGTGCTCCAAGACTGAATTTCAGTCTTGCCACCTTGTTGGCTTGAGTTAATAAATGTTTGATTACATTTGTATGAGCGTTGATCACACCCTCGTTTTTCCATCTCTAAACTGTTCTCTCACTAAATCTTAAGGCTCCCTCTAAATCTCTGATTGTGCCCTTTTGTGAAACTATATTTTTGACATTTTTTTCTTGATCTAACTCCACATATTTTCCGTATAACACCTTTCTTTTTTGAAGTTAGTGATAATTAGCTATTTTCTCCATTTAACGCTCAATTGTTAGCCACATCAAGTAGACAGTCAAGCGAGAAACCCCAAATATCTCCACAACTTCAGGGATTTTCCTATTTGGAAGAGTTCTCCTAATAGTAAAGTTGAGAAAGTATTATCCCAACATAACCCTTTCTACTGAAGTTGGATTTGTTCTCATCTCTGTTTTTTTTAGTTTGTTTATTTAAATAAACAAAACTGCAACCTTGTATTCATAGTTGCGTTTAGAAAATGGTGAAAAATGTGTTTTGTTTAACTTGAAGGGGAAAATGATGATCCTGGTGAAAAATATGGAGAGACTAAAGGTGATCCGGGTGAAAGTAAGGTTGAGGGTAAAAAAAATTGTATCTTGCTTTTGATGTTCAGAGTATTGTTTGTACTTTTCGTGTTAAATCATTGTAGATTTGAAATTTTATTTATTTTTTGTGGAAAATGATTAGGAGTTAATTTAAAAGGGGACAAATCTCTTAATATTGTCTGACTTTTACTTTTTATAATGCAATAATGTTATTTTTTAATCCCCGTGTTGAGAGAGAGAATCATAATTCGAGCGGGACGGAGCGAGTGTGTATTTTTTAACACTGCACTTTGATTAAGTAGCTATTTAGCTACTGAATTCATATACCTTTTGAACATTGAACTTGGATTCAGTAGATGTGTGTATTTTTGAACATTGTACTTGGATCGGTAGCAACTTAGCTATTGAATTAGATTTAGTAGCTACTTACCTAATGGAAACCCATGTGTATTTTTTAACATTGAACTTGGATTTAGTAGCTACTTAGTTACTAACTCCATATGAATTTTTGAACATTGTACATGGATTCAGTAGCTACTGAATCTAAGTGTATTTTTAAACGTTGCACTTGCCATTTTGTAACTACTTAGCTAGTGAAAACCATGTGTGTTTAATTTTGAACATTGAACTTGGGGTTAGTATCTACTTAGCTACTGAAACCATGTTTATTTTTGAACATTGAACTTCGATTCAGTATTGAACATTGTGCTACATGTAGACACCCCATTGTGAACATACAATCATAATCACACTACTCTTGTGTCTCGCCTTTGTGTTTAAAAAGACACTCATTAGTTTCGTCACGTTTTGCTAAGTATCTAACTGATTCCATCAGTTCTGGGCTTAATTGAACAACGAAACAGATGAGAGGGAAAAAACAGTCCATCAAAATTGAATGTCTCGCACGAGACATCAATGTCTCGCGCGAGACATCTCCCTTAGAGTTTGGATTTGATTTTGTTTCCTTTTCGGTTTCAATCTCTTCCTTGGCAAAGACTCTAACAATCCGGGGTTTGATCAAAACACTGATCATTGTGATCAAATCAACCCCTCCTAAATCACAAACTAGATCTCCATTCCATCTACACTTCCTTGGCTTGATCACAAAGTCATCCTACACCTATAAATAAAGGGGTCATCCTCTTTATTTATTTTTTTTAAAAAAACTAATTTTTCCTTGCGGAAGCTCTATCAAATCATCCTCTCAAACACTTATAATTCTCTAGCGAATTATCTCTCCACAAACACACGCAACTCAAACCCTTTGAGTCTTCAAAGCCTTTAGTCAATGTCATCCCTCGGATTCTTGCTGTCACTAGGTAATCTTCTTACGATATTCATCTCTTCTCTCATCTATCTCTTTGCTTTTAGGGTAGTGTGATTCTATAACACCTTTCTTTTTTGAAGTTAGTGATAATTAGCCATTTTCTCCATTTAACGCTCAATTGTTAGCCACATCAAGTAGACAGTCGAGCGAGAAACCTCAAATGTCTTCACAACTTCAGGGATTTTCCTATTTGGAAGAGTTCTCCTAATAGTAAAGTTGAGAAAGTATTGTCCCAACATAACCCTTTCTACTGAAGTTAGATTTGTTCTCATCTCTGTTTTTTTAGTTTGTTTATTTAAAGAAACAAAACTGCACCCTTGTATTTATAGTTGGGTTTAGAAAATGGTGAAAAGTGTGTTTTGTTTAACTTGAAGGGGCAAATGATGATCCTGGTGAAAAATATGGAGGGACTAAAGGTGATCCGGGTGAATATAAGGTGGAGGGTAAAAAAAATTGTATCTTGCTTTTGATGATGTAATGTATTCAGAGTATTGTTTGTACTTTTCGTGTTAAATCATTGTAGATATGAAATTTTATTTATTTTTTGTGGAAAATGATTAGGAGTTAATTTAAAAGGGGACAAATCTCTTAATATTGTATTACTTTTACTTTTTATTATGCAATAATGTTATTTTTTAATCCCCGTATTGAGAGAGAGAATCATAATTCGAGCGGGACGGAGGGAGTGTGTATTTTTTAACACTGCACTTTGATTAAGTAGCTATTTAGCTACTGAATTCATATAGCTTTTGAACATTGAACTTGAATTCAGTAGATGTGTGTATTTTTTTAACATTGTACTTGGATCGGTAGCAACTTAGCTATTGAATTAGATTTAGTAGCTAATTACCTACTGGAAACCCATGTGTATTTTTTAACATTGAACTTAGATTTAGTAGCTACTTAGTTACTAACTCCATATGAATTTTTGAACATTGTACATGGATTCAGTAGCTACTAAATCTAAGTGTATTTTTAAACGTTACACTTGCGATTTTGTAACTACTTAGCTAGTGAAAACCATGTGTGTTTAATTTTGAACATTGAACTTGGGGTTAGTATCTACTTAGCTACTGAAACCATGTTTATTTTTTAACATTGAACTTCGATTCAGTATTGAACATTGTGCTACTTGAAGACACCCCATTGTGAACATACAATCATAATCACACTACTCTTGTGTCTCGCCTTTGTGTTTAGAAAGACACTCATTAGTTTCGTCACGTTTTGTTAAGTATCTAACTGATTCCGTCTGTTCTGGGCTTAATTGAACAACGAAATAGATGAGAGGGACAAAACAGTCCATCAAAATTGAATGTCTCGCACGAGACATCAATGTCTCGCGCGAGACATCTCCCTTAGAGTTTGGATTTGATTTTGTTTCCTTTTCGGTTTCAATCTCTTCCTTGGCAAAGACTCTAGCAATCCGGGGTTTGATCAAAATACTGATCATTGGGATCAAATCAACCCCTCCTAAATCACAAACTAGATCTCCATTCCATCTACACTTCCTTGGCTTGATCACAAAGTCATCCTACACCTATAAATAAAGGGGTCATCCTCTTTATTTTTATTTTTTTAAAAAAAACTAATTTTTCATTGCGGAAGCTCTATCAAATCATCCTCTCAAACACTTATAATTCTCCAGCAAATTATCTCTCCACAAACACATGCAACTCAAACCCTTTGAATCTTCAAAGCCTTTTAGTCAAGGTCATCCCTCGTGTCACTAGGTAATCTTCTTACGAAACTCATCTCTTCTCTCATCTATCTCTTTGCTTTTAGGGTAGTGTGATTCTATAAAAAAAGGTTAGCCTAGAGTCTCTTCAACTCAGGAAGATGTTCTCGAAGAACAAAACCCGACATTCTCAATAAATAAGTAATTATTTATTGGATCTACTTGTATTTATTTTGATCTAAAAATATGATGATGATGATGATGATGATGATGATGATGATGATGATGATGATGATGTTTAATAGCACAATCTTATATTGGGTGGATTTGGTGCTCCTTGACCTTTCAAATCCATAACTTAACCCCCGAGCCCGTGAATTTCTATGGTTCATGTTCCATGAGACAACACCTAAATTTTGATATTGCACTTGGATACAATACCTAAATTTTGATATTTTCTATGGTTCATGTTCCATGAGACAACACCTAAATTTTGATATTGCACTTGGATACAATACCTAAATTTTGATATTGCACTTGGATACAGTAGCTTAAATGACTAATGTATCCAAGTGTATTTTGAAAATTAGCTAATGTATCCAAGTGTATCCACTGTATTTATAATCTGGACCCTTGATTTTGTATTTAATCAAACGGTTATGCTTGGTTCTCACGGTTCTCATTTTAAATGGTTCTCATTTGAGTGCGACCCTATACAATTATATTTATATATATCTATATATGTATATATGTATATATATACACTCCCTCTGTCCTAGCAGAAGTGAGACTTCTTTCCCTGATCTGTCCCACACAAGTGAGACTTGGGTCTTCCCTCACAAGTGAGACTGCCTAAAGAAAATATTTTAATATATTATATACCCCCTATGTCCCAGAAAAATAGTCTCATTTTGACATTTTATGGTCAATAAAAATGAACTTTAACCAACCATTGGTGACAATCTAATCATTTTAGTAAAATTTTAAAATTTGTAATAGATAAATCAGTAAGTGATTTATCAATAATAATGTTTAGAATATCAGTGTGATCATTAAATTGACACCAATAAAGTCACAATGAGACTATCTTTCCGGGACAGAGTGAGTATATCATATCCCACTATATAACCCCATTCATTCTCTCTCTTTATTTTTTTACCACACATATATTAGTTTTTCTTAATTATTGTGCTCACTCCTCTAGTTTTACTTGTACTGGGACCAAACATATATATATATATATATATATGTGTGTGTGTGTGTGTGTGTGTGTGTGTGTATGTATGCATGCATGTATATTTATATATATATAGTAAATATTATAGTCATCAAATTAATTAAAAAGAAAATAAAAATAGCATTAATTCATACTCTCTCCGTCCCTCTTTAATCTAGAAAAAATTTCATTTTTGTTGTCTCACTTTAATCTACAAAGTTTAAAAATAAAAATGTTATTTTTTTAATAGTTGGACACACTTGTCATACTCACATCAACTATCTCTTTACTATTCGCTACCTCACTTTCTCTCTCCCTCTCTCTCACTCTACTATCTACACTCACATAACATCACATTTTCAATCATTTTGTTAATTCTTATGCCAAGTCTCATTTTTATAAATTAAAGAGAGACGGAAAGAGTATATATAAACAAAGAGACAATGATTTTAAGTGAATTTTTTTCGTATGGTGTTGACACGTGGTGGTGATGATATTGGCTATTGTTGTTTTAGATTACGCTAGCTAAATAGGAGAATACTTTTGTGAAACTTCAACTTTGCATTATTTTCATATTCTTCGTTTTCTTACATAGTGATTCAATCATCATTACTTTAATTGTCAAGAATTAATTGTAATATTTAGAACATAATTAATCAAAATAAATCTCATTAAACCGGCAGTTTAGTTTTCTCTATCATGGAAGTTCTTTTGGGTTGATGGAAAATGAACTGTGTGACTTGCGAAATGAAAGAGAAAGGGGAATTCATAATTCCTTGATCGAAAATGATCTTTCCTTAACGGTTCGTTAATAATCATCATGAAAATATAAGTACTCCCTCCGTCCCAAAATGATCTTTTCATTTGTCACGTTTCATTGTCCCAAAAAGTTCTACTCATATCTACAATCTAGGCTTTAAAAGTGCACAACTAAAACATGGCTAGTGAAGCAAGTATTCGTATCCTTAAAAAGTTTGAATTGTCAAACAGAAAGATCATTTTGAGACGGAGGGAGTATTACTTAAGTCTTTTCAAAAGTATTACTTAAAGGTTCAAAAATAATCTGAAAGTTTTGATAGCTAGGATAGTTAGAAAAATAAAGAACAGAGACACAGTGTAGATACTGATGTGATTACACCAGGAACTACACCAAACAGAATTCGCAGCGGAATAAAAATCAAACACGAATTAATTAACACATCTACAACAACTTGCTGTAGACAACAAAAACTTCTCTTTATTGAAATGTTTAAGATCGATTACAATAAAAGAAAATCAAGAGAAGCTAACAAAGATTAAACACTAAATACTAAAAACAAGTTCTATGGAAGAACTTTTCTCACAAAAGAACCCTCACTAAAATAATGCTTTCACAAAAGAAGTACTCTCAGCACTTTTGTATTTAGAATGTGAAAGCCAAAAACCCTAATGACTTTGAAAGGGACATCTACTTATATAGGCCCTGGAAGACCTTGGCGTGAAGTTTTTAAAACTGTGTCCATCATCCATAAGTTCCTTCTGTGTAAATCTCTACACTCCTAGCAAATATACTCTGTATCTGTTTCTAAAATAAAGCTTCTATCTTTAAATGAGAGATATCTATAAATAATTAAAAGATACCCAAAACTAGAAAACTAATTAATATGTTAGTAAAATAAAATATAAAATATATTTACAAAACTATCCTAAAATAAAGAAAGACATAAATCCTAAAAATAAATATTTTGGACTAAGAAAAAAAACGTGTGCACCAAAATGCCACACTTACATAATCACTATGAAAATCCAAGTATTACTGATAATATTTTTAGCGGTTAACAAATAAAATCTTTATAATATCATACAAAATACTACCCTTTCGTTTTTAAATGAACGTCCCTTTTAAGAAAGAAATATTGAAAGTCCTTTTTGTATAAAACTTTGTCCTTCCCTAATTATTTTGAATCATTTTTTTATTCACTAGTCATTTTACACATAAAAAACTATTTATAGACGGGGGGGGGGGGCAGTATATTTTTCGTGTACAAAATTGCTTAAAAAACAGATAACATAATTTTTATGCATTTTTGTTATTTAATTATAAAAAATAAATATTTTAAAATGCACATTAACTCTAAATGAGATTTAGATATTTATTTAGAAACAAAGTTACTAGAATTAGGCCAGCTCGTAGTGCTTATGAAGCGAAACATGTTTCCGAGATGGGGTCGTTGCAAATGGTATCAGAGCGAAACTTCGGCTTTAAAGCTTGCGAGCTAGCTCTTGAGTGGGGAAGATTTGCATATCGCACATCCCACATTGAAAATATGTAGGCTTTTGATTGTGAGACATGTCGCATGATAACCATAACTTGGAAGAATTTCGAAAAAGGCTTTTCATTCGCTAGGTCACACATAAAAGAATCTCACCCATCTCACACGAAGTCTATTGTGTCGGGCACATCCAGTGGCAAATTCAAAAATATGTCACTGTGAGCTAAAACTTTAACATTAGACCACAAAATTAAACATTAAAAATTAGAAAATTAAATACAACAAACAATCTCAAAATAGACGTTAAAATTAATTTGAGTAATTTAAAGATGAAATCATGAAAAATTCATCCCCAAATTACTCTAAAATCAATATAATCGAAGTAATTCACGTTCAAAGTGAAAATTGGATTAAAAAATTGTATTACCATGACGTTCGTAATACTCCATCAACATAATATTCCGTAAGTTGCTACTCTCCAGTCTCCACCCTCATCGAATGTCTATTAAAAAAAAAAAAAAAAAAAAAAAAAAAAAAACCTAGAATGCATTAGGGATGACCAAACACGGTTCCGGTTCCGAAAAAACTTAAACCGTAACCGAACCGTTTCTCTTCTGGTTACGGTTCGAACCGCCGGTTCGCGGTTCGGAATCACCGGTTCACGGTTCGGAACCGCCGGTCCACAGTTTCTTTTTTAAAAAAAATAATTTTTTTAACAGAAAAACAATTATAATAATATTTTATTGCCGATTTTTTTTACAAAAAAGGTATAGAAAAAATGTTGAAAAAACTAAAGAGGTTCATCCCTCTTTTCTTTTATATACTCAACAATTTTTTATAATTTTAATTAACTGAATTTGGCTAAAAAAAAACCAGTCAAAACTCAACTTTTCTTGTCAATGTTCCGTTAGTAACGGTTAATTATGATGAAACCGTTAGAAATCTAACGATTTTGACGGTTTTCTGACGGTTTTGATAACGGTTCTGGTTCCGGTTCGTTCTAGGCGGTTCGGAACCGTCGGTTCACGGTTTTCAGAGGGGATGAACCGGAACCGGACCGTGTTACAAACGGTTCCGGTTTTCGTCAAGGTTCAAGGCGGTTCCGGGCTTTTCGGTTACTGTTCCGGTCCGGTTTAGCGGTTCCGGTTCGGTTTGGCCATCCCTAGAATGCATGTCCTAAAAAGAATATTTAAATGTTTATTTTATCACCTTTTTTTTTTCACTAGACTTTCTTTTTTACTTGCAAAATTAATCTTTAGAAAGTGGATAACAAGAATCTTTATGCATTTTTATCTTTTAATTTTATAAAATGTACTATATCTCCGTTCTAAAGTAAAGTAAGAGTCTGATCTTGATTTTGCACTTTTATTAAGAAAATAATAAAAAAAATAGATACATAGTTTGAGTGGGTTGAGGACATAATTGTCAAAAACACTTTTCACAATTCAAACGAGTAAAATAATGGTCATTTTTTGTAATTATACAAATATTAGAAGGAAAAAGTTGTTCAAAAAATATTATTTATTTGTCATTTTGAAACGAGACTCTTACTCTGAAACGTAACAAAAAGAAAAGTAAGACTCTTATTTTGAGACGGAAGAGTAAATAATTTCAAAATGAGATTTCGAGATTGGGAATAATTTTACACTTATTTTTATAATAATAATAAAAAAAAAAACTAAAATTGAGCATGGGTCACCGCCCACACTCGTCCTGAGGTAGTACCGCCCCAGGGCATATCCATGAACCAGGCTCTAAGAAGGTGACCTAATTTTAATATGACTTGATCAATTATATTCTCCAAATTGATGTCGGACAGAAACTTAAACAAGTGTTTTTTTCTTATCTTGAAAGCTCAAGCAACTTCAAGAAATAAATAGTCTTTGGGGGTTGATGGTTTTATGTTATTTAAGCAATGCTTCTTCTGTATTATTTTAAACTTTAAAATTTTTTATTTTGATTGTCTCATTTTAAAATTCAAAACTTAAAAAAGAAAGTTTTTATATTTTTTAATTCTTAATTTTATATTTTTTTTATTCTTAATTATCCACGAACTATTTCCTACCCCACTTGCTCTCTCCTACCAAACTATCTACACTCATAACACATCTTTTTTTTTACTTTTATTCTTAATTTTTATACCCATTTTTTTTAAGTTTAAAATTGGACGGAAAAACTATTGGGATACAGTATGTTCCCAGGTTCCAATGACACTAACCAAGTCAAGCTTCAGATAATCAGGTTTAATTAATAACTTTAGTCACGGTCTGAAAACAACAAGTAATGGACGAATTTCTTTGGTAGATTAATTTAGTTATGAAAGGGAAATTACTGATTTTTATATGCCAGCATACGCTAAATTATGCTTAGTAGAAAAAAGATTTCCCACATGTTTGATTGTGACTGGTTTCCTTAATAATAAGTATTTTCTCCATCTCTAAATGTTTTATTTTGAGAGCATTCTATAAATATCTCCTCTTTATACATGGCAAAGGGCAAAAACTATATACACAGCCCGGTAAATACACAGCCCATTTAATTCCATCGCTGCCCTTGCACGTCTCGTGTATACTTACACGAGATGAGAGCTTAAATCTCGTGTACATATACACGAGATACATCTCGTGTAAGTACACACGAGATGAGATCTCGTGTATGTATACACGAGATGTAAGCTCTCATCTCGTATAAGTATACACGACATAGGCATCTGAGCCTGCTTTCCACAACCGCAACAGCAAAAGCAACAATAAACATAACTTGGAATGAAATTTGATTCTCAAATAGGACATCTCCACAAAACATCAATAGACCATTACACATATACTATCGCCTAATTGTATACGAAATGAAAGTGTTAACAAGGATAAGCATATAATTCAAACATTCATACAAACTAGATAAATCAAAAACCATTACACATATACTATCCTATATGTAATCTTCTTTGTCTTCTTGCATCGGTATCCTCCTCATAGAGTTGACTGAACTCTACTATCCTATCTTGGTATGGGAGGAGTAGTTGGCTTGCGGTTGGATCACAGCGGTTCCGATAAAGGTTTGGTGGTGGTGGTATTGGGTAATCATTGCCTAACATGCGCAGCTGCAAAAGTAATAACAGTTAAATACAAGACAATGAAATATAATGAATATAAGTAAGACAACTAAATATAACTAATATAGATGAGACAATTAAGTTTCATACCGCTATAAAATGGTTTCCATTGACTTGTCCCACCACAACTGTGTTCACCGGTGGTTGTACTGGTGCAGTCACTGGAAGGCATAACATACCACCGCTAGTCGAGTAAGAAATGAACGCCACATTATACCTCGTGGCAATGATGTGCCCAAGATCTGGGAGCTCCATCCAATAATCACTGGGCGCCGTCCGGCTATAGCAAGCAATCTTACGTAAGAGTTCTCTTACCGATATCCAAGGTAGAACTCTTTCGTAAAGGTCTTGGCGAGCAAGCACCTCATTGTAACATTCTGTGCGCACTTCAGCCCACTTCTCCTCATCTCCGTATATCTGTGTTGCTACGGCTCTATAGCCACAATGTCCATCTGATGCCACATCTATGATGCCTCCAATACGCGGGGTAATGAAAGGCGGAAAAGACTCTACATACGGGGAGCTGTATAAACTAGTATAATTGGGTTGTCCATTTCCCTCTCCACGACCCTCACCCTGACCTGATCCCGTCCTCGTCCTCGACCTCGACCTCGGCCTCGACCGCGTCCTCTCCCACGACCGGAAGGAGCTACTGGTGGATGAGACGTAGGAGTACTAGCAGGGGTAGATGGTGTGGGTCCTGAAGGTGATTTCCGTTTACGGGTGGACTCCGAACTCGCTTGGGTTGATGCAATGAATGCACATCTAGACCTGAAATAGGGCAAAGAAAAAAGAGTGAGAAGCATTCATACTGTTGTTTGAAAGTGTTAAAAAAAATTGATGCTGCTGCTGATGTGTCTCGTGTAAGTCCACACGAGACATATCTCGTGTGGTTCTACACGTGACAAGTCTCGTGTAATACAACACGAGATATGTCTCGTATGGACTTACACGAGACACATCAGCAGCAGTTAAACAGTAGCAGCAACACAACAGCACAACAGCAACAATACAACAGCAAAAAATTTGAGACATAATTGAATGAAGATATATACCCTTTGCCAGTCGAGGATGGTGTAGCGGGGACTCCAAAAATTTGTTAGTATGCTCCCAATCTGACAGTTCTCTGGAACTTCCGGCCCGGGGTTCATTCGGCTTTAAAATATGATCCGGCTCCATCGTTTTGAATAACTATCTCCTTACCGGTTCAGGCTCCTTAGATGAAGGGTTGTCTACTTCAATGTCCAACTTCTTCCAAAACTCATGAATCGTGGACAGCTCAATCCGTCCCTGACACTCCTCTATCTGTGCAATCTCATGACTACATGGAAGTCCATGTGTCCGCCTGTAGTAACACCCGCATGCAGCCTCAGTGATTACATAACCCCCATTATGACGCTGCTTGATTTTCTGAATTCGATCATGCTCTTGTCTGATAATGCGAAAGGCTACCGTTGACACTCTAGTGAATATGTTGCGATATAGATTGCGGGTCCTCAAATCAATTGGATATCTGGTCCTTGATCTATTCATACCCTGTTTGATAGTTTTAGCTGGATATCTATGATTTTATGAGCCTTTTTAAACAGTGTGTCAAAAGTAGAAGAAGCACTCCACAATGCCTTCTTCAACCTGTTATGCTCACCCTCAGTCCTGTTTGTGGTATGGGTCCCGAAGTGTGTTAACACATCCGTGTGCATGGACAGAATATTCTGAGAGTACAAATTAAGCCATGTCTCGCGGAGGTAATCCAATAGTGCAGGATAAGATCTGAAACGGTCACGAAGCTCTGCCCAACGTAAGTCCCATTTGTCGGGGTTAGGGGCTGAGATTGCATAATTGAACGTCCTCATGAATGATTCTGCGAAGTCCTCGCTACCTGTATGCTCCAACCCTTTCCTTCTAACATTCATTTCGATATGCCTCCGACACAAGAAGTGTGCGGTGTGGGGAAAAACTGTACGGAGAGCGCTGATGAAACCCAACTCACGATCAGTGACAAAAACTGTAGGCAACCGGAGAGGTGTAAACAGACTGTGCAAATTATTCAATGCCCATTCGTAATCCCCCGTACTCTGATGCCTGAGGAACGCAGACGCTATTGTGAAATTATGCCCGGTGGAAGTAAAACCTACAAACTGCAAGTAGTACAGTCCGTAGCAGTTGGTGTTGTGAGTGCAGTCACCCTGTACAACATATGGAAAACAGTTCAGAATCTTCATTGCTAATGGGTGAGAGAAGAATATTGTTGGTAGTGGTGCCCTAGGCACGTTTAATAAATGTTGTAATTGTTATCATTTATTTCATATCAATAAAGAGATGTTTTGATTATTATTGTTGTTCATGTTTACTTATAATAATCTCCGTCCCTAGTACTTGTTAAGCACAAGTATAAAGGCTAAATGATCATGGGATGATCATGTTAGATTTATGGGTACTTGTTTGGAACAAGGTACTGGACATGACCCGCTGTATGAGATTTATGTCATGGTCTATGTCGTACATATATCTCATATTAGTTATGTCATTTGAATCCTTAGACATGAAGTTATTATAGTCTTCCACTCGATGAATATTGTGTTTGACATATTCAAACGCTACCTTAAAACGGTAGTTATAAAGGGTATGATTGGCATAATCGGATTCTCGTTGGGAAGAATAATAAGCTAAATGGATTTGTCCCTCCACGGAGAGATGTCAAGCTTGGGCCCCTCGAAGGAATGATGTTGATGAAATGTTCGGCCGGACTCAAATGGATTGATTGGATCAATAGCATTTGAATTATCAACATATTCGGAATCGAGAAAGTATTGAATAAAACAAGTTGACTGTTTGACCATGACTTGTGTTCAATGACATCGTGGACAAAGGGATTGTGACATATTCTAAAGGAATGCGAACTTGTATCTAGTTACACTATTTGGGTAGGTATGACGGTTTGCTAGAACCTAATCATATCTTATGAGTTCATGTTTGAGCCCATTTCCAACTTAGTGTAATCCTAGAGAGTCACACACAAATAGAACGAATCATAAAGGACTAGATGGGAATTATGGAAAAATGTCAGGTTTTGGCTTTGGCACGACCGTGCACCTTTAAACGGCACGACCGTGCCATAAATCCAAACCAAGGAAAAAGGTTCGGTCCGTTTGGCACGACCGTGCCAAACATAGGGGCACGACCGTGCCAATATTCGGGGAAGGTCTGGCAGGTTCGACCCATTTGGCACGACCGTGCCAAATAAAGGGGCACGACCGTGCCAGAATTCCTGGCAGAATAAGGACTTGCCTTAATTAAGGTGACGGGATTTAGGAATCCTAGGTCATTAAGAGTTAATGACTAGGTCCTATAAAAGCATCTTTTCACCAGCCATTAAGCAAGAAATTCCTAATTCATTGAGAGAATAATATTCTTGATTAGATCAAGAAATTCATAGTTCCATATAGTCAATATAATTGTGAAAACGTGTTTCACAATTTTGGTCTAGCAACCAAGATCAAAGAAGTTCCTTTGATATTCGTTCAAGGTGTGGATACCGCTAGAGGGTGAAGCTCATCATCTTCAAAGTTCGTGTTCGTACTTTCTTCGTGATCAAGCTTCAAGTTTCTCCACCAAAGACCAAGGAAGATTAATAGCCATCAAGGGTTAGTTTTATCTTATATTCATGTTATTGTATTTGATTTAATCATACGAACGGATCTATGGGCTTTGGGTTTCAAAATTTTAAATTGCTATATTCCGCTGCGCATGTTACTTGGAAACCCAACAGTGGTATCAGAGCCCGTTCATGTTGATTATTTCAATACTAAGATCATGTTGTGTGTATATAAATTGTTTATGTGCCCAGCATGATATGAATATTGGATTACATGATGTTTATGTGTTATATGATTTTATGTGGTTTATTGTTTTAGAAACTTTAATCGCACTATTCAATCGCAATAAAAATTATGGTGGATTTAAAATTGTTTGGATTATCAATTTTTGATTGGATCAAAGTTTTGATATTCTAGGGATTCAAGAATAAATTGTTTATTCAAGATTTTGTTGATCATGGTGATTGGATCACCAAGAACACCAAATCCTTATTGAATCGGGAAAAACAATTTTGAGACAAATTTTGGAACTTTAAAATTTTGATTTTCGGAAGGGTCTGACCGGACCCATACCTTGACCCGGCCGGACCTAGGGTTTGGTGCGGGGTAGAGCTTGGGTCTTGGGTGTGGATCTTGGGTTTAAATTTCCTATTTGTTTTAGTCTTGTGAGTCTAACATTGGTTCAAGGTTTGGATGGCTAATCTACGTTCATCGAGATTGTGTTTCCCAAACTTGATCGCAATCGAAGTCTCAAAGATAAAACGAAGTTAGAATTATGAAGAGTTCATAATTGCTAAAATTAAGAAACAAAGTTCTTGATTCAAAGATTGGAGATCCATGTCGAATTGTGAATGCAATTGGCCTACGTTCATCGAGACCATCTATTGCTTAGTTTCGGCCACATGGACTACTTTCTTGGTTTCTTGAATTAGTGCGGAATTGTGGATGCCATATGGCTTAGTTTCGGCCGCATTCTTGTTGTCTTGATTTGGAGATGATAACCAAAGTTCAAATAGTCTCATCCTCATAATTATAGAGAAACTAATGACACATAAATATTATGCTTAAATTAATGGAGATTAATTTAGTGGCTAAACTTGATGTGTAACATGTTTATATTATGTGCTCATAAATGTGTTATATGCTATATGTGATGAACCTTCAAAGAAAGTTTTAAGCCCTTCTTTGCCATGCCATGATTAAAACACTTGTTTATATATGGATGATTTTGATGTGGGTTCGCCTCCGCGAAGTGCATTGATTTTATTCATATATGAGCAAGATGAGGTTCATTAATTTAATGTGAGCTTGCCTCCGCAAGGTGCGTTAAATTGAATGGTTCCTATGCATTTAAAATGGTTGGACTTAATTAGGCGTCAAAACAGTTTTGGGTCTAGGCAAAAGATGAGATTAAACATGCTTTTTGAAATCGGATTTCTCAAAGAATCTCATAAAAAGGATCTAAGAATCATATGGGATATGATTGACATGATTGTCTACCTAATTAATTTAGTTTTGAGCGGTCCGCCTCGTGGACTCAAAAGTTAAATTAAAGTTGGATCTTATCCAATTAAATTATATTATACATTGGATGTATAAGAAGGTTATATAATTTAGTGGGAGTATTTGTTTGAAAAAATACATTGTTTATCTCTTTAATGAAAATCGGTACTTATTAAATTTTGGAAATTTTGCATATTTGTAGATAATGACTAATAACACTCAATCAATGTCATTGCGATCGATCCTTGAGAAGGATAAGCTCGAAGAGAATGGTACAAACTTTATGGATTGGATCCGTAGCATAAGAATCGTTCTTAGGCAAGAAGATAAGTTGTACATTCTCGATGGGCCTCTTCCCGCTGAACCATCGCCTACTGCCCCTAGGGCAGAAAGAGACAATTACAAGAAACATCGTAATGATTCTAGAGATGTAAGTTGTCTCATGCTTGCTGCTATGTGTTCAAAACTCCAACAAAGTTTGGAACATTTGGAAGCCTATGAGATAGGCGTGGAGTTGAGAACCATGTTCCAAGAGCAAGCTAGGCAAGAGAGGTACAAGACCATTGTTGCATTCACTACTAGTAAAATGAATGAAGGGCAACAAGTGAGTCCTCACTTTCTTAAAATGAAAGGTTATGTAGATCACCTTGAGAAACTTGGCTATCCAATCCCATTGGAGCTAGCCACGGATCTCATTCTTAATTCATTGCCTAAAAATTATAATCAGTTTGTGATGAATTATAACATGCATGGAATGGATAAGAATCTCTCTGAGTTGCATGTGATGCTCAAAACTGCAAAGATGAAAATTGTGGAGAAAGGTTCTCCCGTGCTCTTGGTTCATGATAGGAAGAAGGCTAGTGCCAAAGGAAAGGGTAAGGCAAAAGTTGTCAAACCAAGATAAGCAAGGCAAAGGTTGCCAAGGCTTCTGAGGCAAAACCTGATTCACAAAAGGATGCAATCTGTTTCCACTGTCAAGAAATTGGTCATTGGAAACGTAATTGCAAGGCTTTCTTGGAAGAGCAAAAGAAGAAGAAGAGCAGCAAGGCTGCGTCGACTTCAGGTATCTATATGATAGATATTCTCCTTTCTACCACTGATTCTTGGGTATTGGATACCGGATGTGGTTCTCACATTTGTCTAAATGTGCAAGGACTAAAGAATATGAGACTGCTTAAAGAAGGTGAAGTAGATCTACGTATGGGGAATGGAGCAAGAGTTGCTGCATTAGCCGTAGGGACTTATGAAGTCACTTTACCTTCCGGATTAATTCTTGTTTTGAACAATTGTTATTATGTTCCGGAATTAAACAGAAATATTATTTCAATTTCTTGTTTGGATAATGAAGGTTTTAAGTTTCTTATTGAGAATAAGAAATTTTCTATTTATTTAAATGATGTGCTTTATGGTATTGCTGATTCATTTAATGGCCTTTATATCTTGGACGTCAAGAATGAAAATAATGACAATGTCTATCATGTAAATAAGAAATCTAAACCTAATGATGTAAATCATACCTATTTATGGCATTGCCGTCTTGGTCATATTAATGAGAAGCGTATCTCAAAACTACATGGGGACGGACTTTTAAGTTCATGTGACCTCGAGTCATATGATACTTGTGAGTCGTGTCTTCTTGGAAAAATGACTAAGACACCTTTACCAAGTTGGGTGAAAGGGCAAGCGACTTATTGGGGTTGATACATTCCGATGTATGCGGACCATTAAGTAGCAATGCTAGGGGAGGATTTCAATACTTCATAACCTTCACTGATGATTATAGTAGATTTGGGTATCTTTACCTAATGAAACATAAAAGTGAAGCATTTGAGATATTTAGAATATTTCAAAATGAAGTAGAAAAACAACTTGGCAAAAGTATAAAGGCACTTCGATCAGATCGTGGTGGAGAATACTTGAGTCAAGAATTTGATGATCATCTAAAGAATTGTGGACTAGTTTCACAATTGACTCCACCTGGAACACCACAATGGAATGGTGTGTCCGAGAGGAGGAATCGAACTTTGTTAGACATGGTTCGATCAATGATGAGTCAAGTTGATCTTCCAATATCCTTTTGGGGTTACGCCCTAGAAACCGCTGCTTTCACACTAAATCGTGTTACAACTAAATCGGTTCAAAAGACTCCATATGAGATGTGGAGCGGAAAGAAGCCTTGTCTATCTTTCATGAAGATTTGGGGTTGTGAAGCTTTTGTCAAAAGACTTGTCTCAGACAAACTTGCACACAAATCTGATAAATGTATTTTCGTGGGATATCCTAAGGAAACTAGAGGATATTACTTTTACAACCGTGAGGACAACAAAGTGTTTGTTGCCCGAACTGGTGTCTTTCTAGAGAAAGAGTTTCTCTCCAAAGAAATCAGTGGGAGTAAAATAAATCTTGAAGAAATTCGAGACCCAGAAAATAACATTGAACCAATAATGGAACAAGAACAAGAACCACAAGGAGTTGTGGAACCTGTTCAAAATACACAAGCAACTCGCAAATCTAGTAGGTTACGGTCCGAGCCCGAGAGATATAGATTTCTCGTAACGGATAGTAATGAGGTAGAAATCATTGAGAATGATGAACCGTCAACCTACCAAGAGGCGATGTCTTCTCCTGATTCGGACAAATGGCTTGGAGCCATGAATCCGAATTGCAATCCATGCAAGACAATCAAGTTTGGAATTTAATTGATGCGCCCGAAGGTGTAAAAACCATAGGATGCAAATGGGTCTTCAAGAAGAAGACTGACATGGATGGGAAGGTGCATACCTACAAAGCTAGGCTTGTAGCGAAGGGTTATAGGCAAGTTCATGGTATTGACTATGATGAGACCTTTTCACCCGTAGCAATGATCAAGTCTATAAGAATTTTGCTTGCCATTGCCGCATATCATGACTATGAAATATGGCAGATGGACGTCAAAACCGCTTTCCTAAATGGAAAACTCCAAGAGGATGTGTATATGACACAACCAGAAGGTTTTGAACAAGATTCTAAAGTATGCAAATTACAAAGATCTATCTATGGATTGAAGCAAGCTTCAAGGAGTTGGAATCTCCGTTTTGATGAATCGGTCAAAGAGTTTGGTTTCATCAAGAACGAAGATGAGCCTTGTGTATACAAGAAGATTAGTGGGAGCATAGTGATATTCCTTGTTTTATACGTGGATGACATATTGCTCATTGGAAACGACATTCCTACACTTCAGTCTGTGAAGACTTGGTTAGGAAAGTGTTTTGCAATGAAAGATATGGGTGAAGCCGCATATATTCTTGGCATTAAGATCTATAGAGATAGATCAAGGAGGCTACTTGGTTTAAGCCAAAGTACATACATTGACAAGGTCATTAGAAGATTCCGTATGGAAATTTTCTAAGAGAGGAACCTTGCCCGTGTTACATGGAGTTTCTCTAAGCAAGACTCAATGTCCTAAGACAAAAGATGAGCGTGAGAAAATGAATGATGTTCCATATGCTTCGGCAATTGGTTCCATCATGTATGCCATGATTTGTACTAGGCCGGATGTGTCTTATGCCTTGAGCATGACAAGTAGATATCAATCCGACCCTGGCGAAAATCACTGGATAGCTGTAAAAGCGATTCTTAAGTACTTGAGAAGAACTAAAGACTCGTTTTTGGTCTATGGAGGAATGGAAGATGATCTCGTTGTAAATGCTTACACGGATGCAAGCTTCCAAACCGACAAAGATGATAGCCGATCGCAATCGGGTTTTGTGTTTATGTTAAATGGTGGAGCTGTAAGCTGGAAGAGTTCCAAGCAAAGTACAACCGCTGATTCTACAACAGAAGCTGAGTATATTGCTGCATCGGATGCTGCAAAGGAAACTGTTTGGATTAAGAAGTTCATAACTGAACTTGAAGTGGTTCCTAGTATTGCTAATCTAATAGACCTTTATTGCGACAATAATGGTGCTATTGCTCAAGCAAAGGAACCAAGAGCACATCAGAAATCCAAACACATACTTAGGCGTTTTCATATCATTCGAGAAATCATTGATAGGGGAGACGTAAATATATGCAAAGTACCTACTGATGACAATGTTGCGGACCCGCTAACAAAGGGACTTCCACAAGCTAAACATGATGGTCATGTTAGGTCCATGGGTATTAGATACATGGGAGATTGGGCCTAGGGCAAGTGGGAGATTGTTGGTAGTGGTGCCCTAGGCACGTTTAATAAACGTTGTAATTGTTATCATTTATTTCATATCAATAAAGAGATGTTTTGATTATTATTGTTGTTCATGTTTACTTATAATAATCTCCGTCCCTAGTACTTGTTAAGCACTAGTATAAAGGCTAAATGATCATGGGATGATCATATTAGATTTATGGGTACTTGTTTGGAACAAGGTACTGGACATGACCCGCTGTATGAGATTTATGTCATGGTCTATGTCGTACATATATCTCATATTAGTTATGTCATTTGAATCCTTAGACATGAAGTTATTATAGTCTTCCACTCGATGAACATTGTGTTTGACATATTCAAACGCTACCTTAAAACGGTAGTTATAAAGGGTATGATTTGCATAATAGGATTCTCGTTGGGAAGAATAATAAGCTAAATGGATTTGTCCCTCCAAGGAGAGATGTCAAGCTTGGGCCCCTCGAAGGAATGATGTTGATGAAATGTTCGGCCGGACTCAAATGGATTGATTGGATCAATAGCATTTGAATTATCAACATATTCGGAATCGAGAAAGTATTGAACAAAACAAGTTGACTGTTTGACCATGACTTGTGTTCAATGACATCGTGGACAAAGGGATTGTGACATATTCTAAAGGAATGCGAACTTGTATCTAGTTACACTATTTGGGTAGGTATGACGGTTTGCTAGAACCTAATCATATCTTATGAGTTCATGTTTGAGCCCATTGCCAACTTAGTGTAATCCTAGAGGGTCACACACAAGTAGAACGAATCATAAAGGACTAAATGAGAATTATGGAAAAATGTCAGGTTTTGGCTTTGGCACGACCGTGCGCCTTTAAACGGCACGACCGTGCCATAAATCCAAACCAAGGCAAAAGGCTCGGTCCGTTTGGCACGACCGTGCCAAACATAGGGGCACGACCGTGCCAATATTCGGGGAAGGTCTGGCAGGTTCGACCCATTTGGCACGACCGTGCCAAATAAAGGGGCACGACCGTGCCAGAATTCCTGGCAGAATAAGGACTTGCCTTAATTAAGGTGACGGGATTTAGGAATCCTAGGTCATTAAGAGTTAATGACTAGGTCCTATAAAAGCATCTTTTCACCAGCCATTAAGCAAGAAATTCCTAATTCATTGAGAGAATAATATTCTTGATTAGATCAAGAAATTCATAGTTCCATATAGTCAATATAATTGTGAAAACGTGTTTCACAATTTTGGTCTAGCAACCAAGATCAAAGAAGTTCCTTTGATATTCGTTCAAGGTGTGGATACCGCTAGAGGGTGAAGCTCATCATCTTCAAAGTTCGTGTTCGTACTTTCTTCGTGATCAAGCTTCAAGTTTCTCCACCAAAGACCAAGGAAGATTTAATAGCCATCAAGGGTTAGTTTTATCCTATATTCATGTTATTGTATTTGATTTAATCATACGAACGGATCTATGGGCTTTGGGTTTCAAAATTTTAAATTGCTATATTCCGCTGCGCATGTTACTTGGAAACCCAACAAATATGTCTTCGATCATGCCAGTCTCAGCGTCTTCCCTCGTGTAGCTAGTATATTCATTATCTCTGAGTAACTTAAGGAATTGTTGTAGCGGGTTCCTCCCTTGTCGTTCCCCTTCTCTATATTTTGACACGGCATTCCGGACGTGCATCGGAGTGCTCACGTTCTTCTCATCCTGCATCTTTAGCATTGCCACAATGTCATTTGGACGCACTGAACATTCACTTGCGGTACACACAGCGTCATATTCCCCAGGTGTCAATTTCCCGAGAGGAAAACCTTCCGGGTACAAAGGAAAGGCATGATTATGTATGCCATTCCTCACAACATAACCCCATGACCCATCAACACCCCTCTCTGTGGCGTATAGTTTAAAACTGCAATCTCTTTTCTTTGTACTAGTCTTCCTAATGTTATTTGATCTTCCGGCCCTGTGTTGTCCACCAAAATGACATGTGATGTAAGCATATGCTAGTTTATTTCCACGTCTATTCCTCGAGCTGTGTATAACTAGGTGTATATTTTGACCCCTCGCTATTTCCCGTACATGTGCAAGAAGCGCATCCCGAGTTTGAAATATTTCTGATGTCGTGAATTCATCACTGGTATCCGGGAATGGACCCTGCAAAATACGAGATGAAAAGTCAGTTTCAAAGCCCCAGCATACATCTATCTCGTGTAAGTCTACACGAGTTTCATCTCGTGTATGTCTACACGAGAAAATCTATCATATCAAGGTCAATACAATCATAAGAATTTTGTGGAGAATTATGTGAGGAATCCATGTTATTATGTGAGTAATCCATGTTATGAACTTAAAGATTGAATTTTTGAATGATAAAGGGCTATTGTGTGGTTTCTGTTCAGAATTGGTGTGTTTTAGTAGGGTTTAATAGTCAAATTCATGCAATGGTCGCGGAAAAAGGTTTATGGAATTTAAACATCTCGTGTATACCTACACGAGATTAACTTGACCATCTCGTGTATAACTACACGAGATGTCATAAACTCCAAATGACAAGTTGTTTATTTATTTATTTATTTTTTCTAGGCTCTAGATGACATTTTAAGACATTTCCATTAGTATGACATTGGTCAAATTCTAAACGGAAATTGAGTTAGAAATTTGTGACATTATTAGGGTTTTTAGGGTTTTAAGGAAAATGTCCCGATGTTGTGAAAATGGTATACGACTACCTAGTTTATTTTTTTTTTTTTCTAGGCTCTAAATGACATTTAAAGTGTTTTTCATTAGTATCACTTTCCTCAAAATCCAAATGAAAATTGAGTTAGAAATTTGTGACATTATTAGGGTTTTTAGGGTTTTAAGGAAAATGTCCCGATGTTGTGAAAATGGTATACGACTACCTAGTTTATTTTTTTTAATTTTTTTCTAGGCTCTAAATGACATTTAAAGTGTTTTTCATTAGTATCACTTTCCTCAAAATCCAAATGGAAATTGAGTTAGAAATTTGTGACATTATTAGGGTTTTTAGGGTTTTAAGGAAAATGTCCCGATGTTGTGAAAATGGTATACGACTACCTAGTTTATTTTTTTTTTTTTTTCTAGGCTCTAAATGACATTTAAAGTGTTTTTCATTAGTATAACTTTCCTCAAAATCCAAATGAAAATTGAGTTAGAAATTTGTGACATTATTAGGGTTTTTAGGGTTTTAAGGAAAATGTCCCGATGTTGTGAAAATGGTATACGACTACCTAGTTTATTTTTTTTTTTATTTTTTTTTCTAGGCTCTAAATGACATTTAAAGTGTTTTTCATTAGTATCACTTTCCTCAAAATCCAAATGAAAATTGAATTAGAAATTTGTGACATTATTAGGGTTTTAAGGAAAATGTCCCGATGTTGTGAAAATGGTATACGACTACCTAGTTTATTTTTTTATATATTTTTTCTTGGCTCTAAATGACATTTAAAGTGTTTTTCATTAGTATCACTTTCCTCAAAATCCAAATGGAAATTGAGTTAGAAATTTGTGACATTATTAGGGTTTTTAGGGTTTTAAGGAAAATGTCCCGATGTTGTGAAAATGGTATACGACTACCTAGTTTATTTTTTTTTATTTTTTTTCTAGGCTCTAAATGACATTTAAAGTGTTTTTCATTAGTATCACTTTCCTCAAAATCCAAATGAAAATTGAGTTAGAAATTTGTGACATTATTAGGGTTTTTAGGGTTTTAAGGAAAATGTCCCGATGTTGTGAAAATGGTATACGACTACCTAGTTTATTTTTTTTTATATTTTTTCTAGGCTCTAAATGACATTTAAAGTATTTTTCATTAGTATCACTTTCCTCAAAATCCAAATGGAAATTGAGTTAGAAATTTGTGACATTATTAGGGTTTTTAGGGTTTTAAGGAAAATGTCCCGATATTGTGAAAATGGTATACGACTACCTAGTTTATTTTTTTTTAATTTTTTTCTAGGCTCTAAATGACATTTAAAGTGTTTTTCATTAGTATCACTTTCCTCAAAATCCAAATGGAAATTGAGTTAAAAATTTGTGACATTATTAGGGTTTTTAGGGTTTACACGAGATGACATCTCGTGTAACACCACTCGAGATGCATCTCGAGTGGGTTTATACGAGACTTGTTTCTTGTAAACACACACGAGAATAAACTATTGAATCGGGGGGGGGGGGGAGGGGGGTTTTACGAAACACTAGAATAAACTATTGAATCGGGAGGGTGATTTAAAACGATAACTAAAATAAAAATACCATCATATTAACAAACTAGTAGAGGTGTCAATAAAAACTAGAATAAAATGTGTCCATTACAATACAATGAAAATCAAAAATAAAATAAAATCCTAAGGCTGCGGTGGAAGTCCTAAAATCTCACCGGCCCGTCTAAGACCAACTAGCCAGTGCTCGGGGGCACTGGGATCCGACAAAAATGGAAGTATGATAGCTCGCAACTCCGCAATCCCTGCGACAGAAGGCTGCGGTGGAACATCAGGTGGGGGAGGTGGAATGTCACCGGGTGGATCGTGTATCGGATTAGCTATCCGAACATGACTCCTAGCCCTAAACCAAGACATATAATCTGGAGTCACGAAGGGAACAGCCACGGGATGATCTCCAGTAAATAGTGGCCCCCAACGGACATCGGCCCTAAACTCCGCCATGCCAAAAGCCACCCACTCCTGCCAAACCTGATCTCCGTCACCGTAACGCTTCTGGTACCCCTTTTGACCCTTTGCCAAAACGCATAACTCGGTCGCCATGGGGGGCAGTCTGGGGATCCTCTGCTGGTACCCGAACTTCCTAGTCACACGATCAGGCATATACGCCTCTGTGATGTCACAAAAGCGTATAACACCCCTGTAGTATGAAACAGGCAGTATCGCGTCCGACCCGGTCCCATAAGGAGTCCAAATAACCTGTGAGTAGACATTGTTAGGCAAAGTCAACAGAATATCGGAAGGAACGACACAAAAACGTATAATAGTTTTAATATGAATAACTCACACTGTCAGCCCCCATCCTGTCAAGAATGCGGCGATACTGCACAAGATGATCGAACGTCCTCCCAGCCGAATCATCACGAGACCATCTACGGGCTCTCGGCTGCCCCTGCTGCCAATGGGGGTCAGTAACTCGCCGAAAACCCAGAAAGTACTCGTATATCCAGGCCTGAGATGTATGTAAAAAAGTATTAAATACTACTCAAATGCAACATTTAATAACAGAGGGGGGGGGGAAGTAGACAGTAAAAAGATATTGAATAGAGTAAGATGTACCTCTAGGAGAGCCGCACAACCGCCCATCTGCTTGCATCCGGATCTGGACGCCTTCCCCAACTCTCGGTACATATATGCCAAAGTGGCTGATCCCCAAGAAAGAGTGGGGAGGCTGGCTAGATCCATGCACAGGGGCAGGTAGGCTGCGAGCACCTTATCCCCGCTCTTGTCCACGAACATCGTGCAACCCAATAGGTGCAGGATATACGCGGACGCACGATGGGCATCTGTCATGCCGCCTCTACGCTGAGTAAATAGACGCCTGACATCCCTCAATAAGTAACCAGTGCCGCTCAACTGGAGGTGTCTAGAGATGCCAGATACGTCAGGCGCTGGATCCGTATAGCGAACAACTCCACCATCAATCCTGATACCTGTAAATTGAAGATGCAATAACACATTTTAGTATAAGAGATGAATGTAGACAGTTCATATAATATATGTAGACAGTTATATAATTGTGAATGGAGTATCGAAGCGATGTTATAAAAACATACCCAGGATATGAAAACTGTCATGTAAAGTAATCGTCATCTCCCCCCACGGCATGTGGAACGAGTTAGTCTCAGGAGACCACCGTTCCAAAAATGCCGTTAGGAGGGCATGGTTAGGCCTATGAATGACGGAATCATGCAGATGCTAGAGGCCAGATGCATCTACGAGGGCCAGCCAGGCTCTATCAGCAACCGGCTGCTCATCACGCTTGAACCTGTTCATTCGAAACAAAAAATATTATCAGTACTCAAGAAAAGCAGCATAGGATGATAATTAATGGAATATTTAGAGTGTGTGGTATAAATAACTTCAATAGTTAAAACATTTCACATTAATGCTAAGCTTAATGTGCAAGATGCGTGAGACTCGTATGGAAAGTCACCAATCCCTCAGTAGTAGAGTCACCCCAAATCTGTCTGGCTCGGTGGTCACCGAACCCGTACATCAGTGAAACATCCTCTGGCCCACCACCGGGGTCCCTCTGAAGCTGCCATGATGGTGGCGCATCCTGACCGCCTCCTCCCGTGTCTCAGAGGTCTAGGCGGCTCTACAACATCATCATCCTCATCATCCTGCACCCCCACCTCCACCTCCTCCTCCTCCTCCTCATCATCCTGCCCCCCCTCCTGCCCCTCCACATCCTCCTCCCCATCATCACTATCACTCTCCTCCTCCCCATCATCACTATCCTCCTCCTCCTCCTCACTATCCCCATCGACCGCCGCCTCCTCCTCCTGAACATCATCAGCTGCTTCCGCCTCCTCCTCCCTCTCCTCCTGCTCATCATCAGCTGTGGCATCCTCGTCATTCCGAGCCTTGCTCCGGTTTTCTCCTCTCTCCAAACGCTCTTCAGCCTTCCTCTTTATAGCTGAAACGGTCATAGGATCACGTGCCTACAAAAAACACAAATAAGAGACAATACATTAGCGACAGTTACAGTAGATTAAATAAATGAACACAATGCTGACTGATAATTCACAATGCTGATATTCAGAAGGATCACATCTCGTGTAACACCACTCGAGATGCATCTCGAGTGGGTTTACACGAGACTTGTCTCGTGTAAACACACCCGAGATGCATCTCGAGTGGTGATACAAGAGACACACCAAAGCCATCAAACCCAAACATCCCAGATTAATAACAGAAAAAAAAAAAAATCCCAAAGAGTGTGTTGTGTACATTTTGTTCGCAATTTGAATAATTTTGTAGTTGAATCCAATTTCAATTTTACATTTTTCAAATTATGTTTAATTGGGAATATAGAAATGTAAAATAAGGTTAAAAATTGCTTACCTTTTTCACAGGCGCTGTAGACGAGCTAGTCCCGGTGGCGATGTGGGCGGCGGTTGTGGCGGCGGCGGTCCCGGCGGCGGTCTTGGGTATTTTAACTTTCACCATTTCAATTCCGAAAGTTTTTTTTTTTTTTACTGTGAGAGAGAGATGTGAGAGAGAAGAACAGAGCGAGAGAAAGAACGACGGTGAGCGACGACGATGACAGAGACGGTGAGAGAGAGACGTTAGAGAGAGAGACTGTTCGTTTCTTTCTTCATCGTTGTTTCAAACTGAGAGAGAGAGAGGGGGGTTAGGGAGCGAACGTGAGGGAGAGTGAAATTGAAAAAAAGAAGAAGATATATATATGGGTACTTTGGTAATTTAATGGGGCTGTGGAAATAAGGGGCTGTGTATATAAATATATCCATGGCAAAGATAAATAAATATTTTTGTTATCCACTTTTGATGCTGCAAGAAACGTATCGGATCAGCCTTCGTCCAACGGCTCGGATAATCCCAACCAAACCAAACCGTGTACCGGAACCGTCTGAACCGTCAGTAAAACCGTTAAAAAACCATCAAAATCATTAGATTTCTAACAGTTTCATAAGAATTAACCGTTACTAATGGAAGGTTGACAAGAAAAGTTGTTTTTTGACTGATTTTTTAGCCAAATTCACTGAATGAAAATAATAAAAATTTGGTTGTCCCCCTCATTGTAAATTTGCCTTTAATTATAAAATTTAAAGGGTACCGTCCCTTTTTTCTTTTATATACTATCATTTAATTTATTTTTTCTATGTTTGTTTTTCAATATAATGTTGATTTAGCTTTTTTTTTTAAAAAAAAATCACTTATGAAATAATTTTTAAGTTGTTTATTCATTATTGTATGATATAAAAAATAAAAAAAAAAAGTACTGCGGAACCGGAACCGTACCGGAACCGGATTGTGACAACCGGAACCGGTGTAACCAAGGGCCGGTTAAGGTTCACATAAAAGTCGAACCGGAACAGCCGATTCCGAATCGGGACCGGGACCGGCGTTGGCCATCCCTGATCCCAGCAAGAAGAACCTCCTCGATCGGATCTGCACACACGAAACAAGAACACGTAAACTAGCCGGGGCTTCACCGGCGAAGGCCCTCCGGCGTGAGAATAAGAATGTGTTTATATGTGATAAAACATAGAGAAATCAATTGACTAGAGTAAGAGTCAAGAGAATTCGATACCAGTTTATCGTGTGAGGGCCTGTTTATATAGGCGCTGGTGAATTAGTCCTGACTTGTTAAGGAAGTCAAGGAGTCAGTTTCTGTATAGAACTTGTATATTAGGAAAGTAGAATCCTGATAAGGATTGTAATAACTGTTTCCTTGTAGAAGGGGTCTCCTTGTCAAGTAATGATTCTCTTTATTCGCGTATCTGCTGGACTCTATTAGTAGATTCCGTGTTGTATTAGGGGAATAAAACTTTGTCACCGTAGAGTTGGCACAAGTCAGCACGCGTATCCAACCTAGGCATGTGACCGGCCGAGATGGGTCTTGGTCCTCAATTCATGAGCTTAGGCCCGTATATTACACGGCCCAATACCTCAGTCGGTTTATGTCGTTCAACTTTCTATACAGATTAGTGATTTTATTTTGTAAAAATCTCGAGAAAAATTGTTTTACACTCGCTTTAGTGTAAAACTTGTTTTTATCCCTTAATATAAAACATAATCTGTTAACGTAAAACAAGTTTTACACATCTCTTAGTGTAAAACAAGTTTTTCATAAGACAGACTCTTTTATTTTTTGGTAAAATCGTAAAAGCACACCGAGGGATAAATTTATTCATTTATTTTTTTCAAAAAAGGCATTTGTTTTGAAATAATTTTTTTAACTAGAACATAAATTCACCAATAGACACTGTTGTATTCTAGTCCCTTTATTAGTTGTGAGTAGGTTTCGGAGGAAACTAGTTTCTCCATAAGTTATAAAAAGTTTATTTTTTAATATTAATATTACCCTTAAACTCTAAACCCTACACTCTAAACCCTAAACCTTAAGTCCTATAAAAACAAGACTTTTTATACCAAAGAGCTCTAGCTCAAGCGGTATCCGGTATTAGCTTCCCATGCAGAGGTCTCTAGTTCGAATCTCGTTAGGGAGATTTGTATTAGCCTATTTATAGGCCTAGTTGTAGCCGTTATGGCCATTTGATGTAGCCTTAGGGCAATTTATCTATCATTAATGAAATAAAAAAACCAATTTTTTTTAAAAAAAATAAAAAAATGGAGGAACTAGTTTCAGTTAAAATTTTCTGAATAGTTGTCCTATTAAATTAGAGTGAAAAATCAGAATATGAAAATCACCAACTCCTAGTATGGCAATGGTAGAACCCAACCAAAGTTTGCTCCAAAATTACGAAAAATGTCAGTTCAAATATTATTCAGGCACCTCCATGGACTACCCAAATTGGCCTCTGCACATTGACAGCAACAACAACTAAAATATTAAATCTCTTCGGCTATCTCAAAATAAATGATATATATTGACTTTTCTGCTTAATTAAATTGATATTTGACCCAAAGTAAATAATAATTTAACTATTTTATTTATTATTAAAAAAATATTTATAAATCTCAATATTTTTATATAAATATTTAGAATTTCATTTAGATCATTTTTGTTCTCAGCATGAAGACCATTATAATCTCATAAAATTTCAATGCAATTTCAATTTAATTAAACAAGAAACTCAAAAAAAAAATAAAAAAAAATATAACATTGGAATGTAGGTAAGTGTTTCCTTACCATCAAATTAAACAATTACTCTCCCACACGTCTTCTGCATAACTTAATCTCCCTGCTAAAACAAAACAATGGCGTAGAAATATTCCTTTTTAACGAATTAATGATCAATAATCAATTTAAAGCATCTCCTAATTACTCCCTCTATCACAGAATAAATTTCACAATTGACGAGTCGATATTTTTAACCTTTTAATTATGTTTCCTTGATTACCCCAATTTATTCATATTGGTGGAGTAGTACTTCCCATGAGAGTTCAGATCTCCTGTACCACTTTGTGTGCCCTCCTTGTGCCATTATAATCTCAACCGTTTACATGCTTGGATAATATCAGCATAATGATAATCTTAATAACTGCAAGCCGTTGGATGACTTGTGGCACATGGAGGGGCACACAAAGTGGTACAGGAGATCTGGACTCTTCCCATGACATTGCTTTGGTTATGTCTATTAACATCATATCTTATTTTTAGTAATGCGGCATTTACTTTGAGATAAACCAATATAGAAGGTATGACATTTATTCCGAGACAGTGTGAATAATAACATTAGTCTCAATATTTGATAATTGACGGGTTTATAATTTGAGAAAATTTTGGGGGAAACTAGTTTCTCCATAAGTTATAAAAAGTCCTGTTTTTATAAGGGTTAAAGTTTAGGGTTTAAGGCTTAGGGTTTAGGCCCTTTAGGGTTTAAGGCTTAGGGTTTAAAGGGTTAAAAAATGGTCTTTTTATAACTTATGGAGGAACTAGTTTCCCCCAAAACCAACTCTTATAATTTACTCTTCAATTATATAATAAATGTCGTAATTGTCTTGTCAAATTTTTTAAAAATTTGTTTTAATTGTTTGTAAATTGCTTTTTTAAAAGTATAAGCTATTTGAATTTGTCCGTAGCTTTTTCTTAGTAAATCATTTTTCCTAAACAGGACAAGTACATTATTTGGACTGTCGGCAATATACAAACTCAGTTTACATCTTCTTTTGTTTTAATTTTTAGCCTTTCATTTGAATGTAGACAAAACAACAAGTTCTCATATTGAAATAAAATATCTATAAGATAATAAAAAAATAAAAAAATAGTTTTAAAATCAATCATCAATAGTGGATAATTTCTGCATAATTTTATTCGATATGATTCCTTTTAGAAGATGAATGACATGGAAAGTTGGTAGAATTGGGAAGTCTTCTTGTGAGAGAATAGGAAGATACCCTCCACATTTCCAACAATTTGTTTTTTAATTTAATAATTTTTCTCTGTAACAAAATGATTAAGTTCTGATTAGAGGGATTATATTAAAAAAACACAGATAAACTTTCTGGCAAAAGGAGAGTTACCCCAAAATTAAAATAATATTCACCTTAATTATGTCTCTTAAGAATAAGTGTTAGTAGGATATTATTATCAGTTCTCATTTATTCTCTCTCTTATTTTACTTTTATACTCACAACACTTATATCACTTCTACCATTTCTTAATCTCCATGCAAATATGAGGGTGGACATATACTCTGGGACGGAGGGAGTAATAAAAGGGAGGAAAATAGATGCATTTTATTATGTTATGTGTCAGAAAGGATAAGAGAATGTCTAACTGTATAAAGCTTTTTTTTTAATTCTAATTAATTAATTTAATGCAAGTTTACTATAATTGAAGCACTTAACTAATCATGGGCATTAGTTAATCTCAAAAAAAACTTCTCAACTTTTTCCAAAAATCTTTTAGTTGATTTTGTGTTTGGAATCTGAAAATGATATTGGTTTAATTTTGTCTAAGTTTTACTTGAGTGGATAAGTGATCTTTTTTGCTATTTTCTTTTCCATTTAGTGTTATTTTTCCAACTGTGTGGGCTTGGTATTCATCTTTAACCCCTTTTTATACTGATTTGGACTGTTGAAGGAAAAGGAAAATCCTCAGTTTTATTGGCTATGTTACAAATAAATATCTCTCCCTTGATCCCCCACCAGTGCTGTACGTCGAATTCATATTCATTCTTTATATTTCATTTTTTTTTTTTATAGTTTCAAACAAAAATCATTTTTTTTACAAGACATTTCCTGTTAAAAATAATCAGTTGTTAGAAAATTATCATATGCTTAGACTCGTGCAGATCAACTACATTATGCAGTGCACAAATACAAAAAAAGTCATAATAAACGGTATTTGCTCTCACTGCTAGAAAATATCTTTTAGAGACTCTTTGTTTGAGACAGCAATCTTTAATGACCATATTATGTCCTTGTTTTGTTCTAAACTCAAACAGAAACCGTACTAGAAGCTATTTAAGGCCACTTATTGATGAGACCATATCCCGTCTCAATAAGTATGCTTTCTAATAGTGTCTAGCGGTATTTGTGTAGACAAAAGAATTTTTCATAGTAAAAGTAAAACGTTACTAGAAGCTATTTAAAACTTTCTCCACACACACCACCCTGTTGAATTTAGAGCCACAATTTGGGTAACTCTCTGGACAATTACATTAAAATGTGACCTTTTCTCTTTAACCTTCTTCTATTAATTTGATTCCCTACCAGCCTGCCCCTCTCATTTTCTAAACTCTCTCTCTCTCTCTCTCTCTAAAACCCAGTAGTTTAAACAATCATCCCTCCTTTTCTCTGACAATTTGGAGAGAAAAAAAAAAAAAAAAAAACTTAGGTTGTACGGTACCACTACCCTTTTGGCATCACATTGGAGCTAAATGGGAAGGCATTCTTGTTGTTACAAGCAGAAGCTTAGGAAAGGTCTTTGGTCTCCTGAAGAAGATGAAAAACTCATTCAACACATCTCCAAATTTGGCCATGGCTGTTGGAGCTCTGTCCCTAAACTTGCTGGTAATTTATTTAATTTAACATATACCCATTTTCCCAATTTATTCCATAATGCCAAATAATTCAAGAAATTAATTCTTTTTATTTTTTATTTTGTCGGTGGTCCGCTCGCAGACCTTCAAAGATGTGGCAAGAGTTGCAGGCTAAGGTGGATTAATTACTTGAGACCTGATTTAAAAAGAGGAACTTTCTCTCAACAAGAAGAGAATTTGATCATTGAATTACATGCGGTCCTTGGCAACAAGTAAGTAGTACTATATATATTAATGTCCGTCCCAAAATGAATGTCCATTTTTACAGTTATTTGACTGTTTGTTAGTGTACTGTTTATATTTCAGATGGTCGCAAATTGCAGCTCAATTGCCGGGACGGACCGACAATGAGATAAAGAATTTGTGGAATTCTTCCATCAAGAAGAAGCTAAAGCAAAGAGGAATTGATCCAAATACTCACAAGCCACTTTCCGAGGTAGTCGAAAACGAGGAAGACAAAACTAATTCTCATAGTAATAACAGAAACTATGGCGGCGGTGGCGGTGGGGCGGCTCCATTGATGAAGGATCCTATGAGTTGCTAAACTTCGTGGAAACCGAGAATGATACAACGCCGCCACCTAAGTCGGCGGCGGTGGCGCCACCGTCATTTCCACTCATTGAAAATAATTGCACTACTAGTCCTCCTAGTTTATCAAATCCACCACCAGTCCACGAATTCTTTCTCAATAGATTCATCACCTCTCATGAAACCACCGCCGCCGCCAAAACGTCGGATTTTCCAGGGTTTCTTTCATTCCACCACCAATTAAACAATTACCCACAACCCAATATTGGGTTATCTATGAATAATTCTGATTCTGGGGGTCTGTTTTTCAATCCAAATTCCTCAACCAATAATATTATTCCATCAATTATCAAGCCTTCTTCTTCTTCCTCTTCCAATATTACCCTTGATAATGCAAATTTGCTGAATTGGGACAACAATGGTGGAAATGGTGGCAACAATGGGGGGAACAATTGTTCTTTCTTTGATACAAATAATGGGTTTTCATGGGGTCAAACTGATTGTGTAAAGTCAACGAAAGAAACCCAAATTCAATCATCTCTTGTTGTTGAAGTTGGAGCTGACCAAGAAGATATTAAGTGGAATGATTATCTTCAAGCTCCATTTTTGTTGGGGAATTCAATTCAAGGTCAAGATGTTTATAATTCTAGTCCCCATGATCAAGAAAATAAACCAGAGATACAACAACATGAATCATCATCATGGTACAAGTACTTGGCTTCAGAATCAGACGGCTGCAGCTGCAGGAACAGATTCTTATAATAAGCATTTCCACAGAATTTCAACCAGCTTTGGACAATATTCTTAGGAAGCTTTAAATATGGAGTTGCTATTTCAGATTTCCAATTCAATTCAACAGGTGTGTGCTAAAGATTTTTTTTTTTTTTTTTTTTTTTTCAGTTTGGTGAAAATTTGAATTTAAACTCTGTAAATAGGCCTGATACAAAATCTCTAATCAGCTTTTCAATACCAGATAGTTGAAACAGAGTTTTTTTTATTTTTTATTTTTTTTTTCTGTCATTTTTTTTACTTAGTTTTTTGTTTGGTTTTTTTGCTATTCATTATGTGAATGTAATATGGTAGAATTTTCATATCTCTTGTTTCAGTGTCTACTCACTATAATTGTCTTCTCAATATTTGGAAAAAAGGTTCATTTCTTTTTGAGGGGTTTTTTGTCAATATTTTAAATTCACGGTTGTTATAATGAGAATTAGGTCTGCCATCAGACTATTTGACCGTCCTAAATAGTGACGGTTAGATGGAGTTTGGGGGATAGGATGGTCTTTTAGCATGCTTTTTGTCCCAAATGAAGAGTCTTTTTATTTGATTAATATTTATCTTAATAGTAAAAATACCAGTCCCGACGTCACTAAATATGAATTCCCAATAACAAATAACAAGCTCAACTTTTTTTCTTATATTTCCTTTCTTCAACAACTAAAACAAAGAAGATCAATAAGTTGAGATGGTGACTATCTGCAACATATTACAAACACATCCAAAATCTTTTTAGGTTCCCCTGCAAATCTTTCCATTACTTTATCAGCTTACTTATCGTTTTCAGTAGAGGTGGTCTCCCATGAGAACAAGGGAATCCGTCTCATGCATGAGACGGGTCGACCCATGACCCATGGGGCATGACCTGCCACGTGACAGCCTCCCAGAGGTCCAAATTTTTATTTTTTTTTGTGTTTTTATATTATTTTTTCGGCATTTCAGTCGTTCACCAAAAGTAATAGTTACCATAACTTAATGTAATTACTGTATACATATAAAGTAACATTGTTCATAAGTAAACGTAACACCTGTTTTACAAAAACAAAAGCTCGTTTTACCCATTTTTTCAAATGTAATACTAACTATAATTACATGTAACCCAAACAATATCTAAATGTAATTATCATTTATACTGAAATGTAATAATGCTTTTGCAAAAATGTAAAATATTGTGTATTTTGATTTAATTTTTTGAAAAAAAGTAACATTTGAAAAGTAACAACTCATATATGAATGTAATTGTTTGTACAAGTAAATGTAACACTTTAATAAAATAAATTATAACATATTTCTATAGATAATGTAATACTTTTACATGTAACACTAATCAAGTGTTTTTAGCTCTAAAAATGTAAATGGTTGAATTATTACTTTTTCTATACATATGTGTTATAATTATGTATAAACATTATTACATATAAGTAACACGTTCGTTACATTTTAGTTGTAATAAGTATTACTTTTGGCAAACGAAGAAAACATAGAAAAAAACACTGTTACTTTTCTGTATATATGTATTACTTTTATGTATAAAAACTGTTACTTTATATGAATACAGTCATTACATTAAGTTATAGTAGTAGTAACTATTACTTTTGACAAACCGAAAAAAAACCAAAAAAAAAAAAAAAATAAAAAAAATTGGGCCTATGAGAGGCTGCCACGTGACAGGTTCGACCCCTGGGTCCTGGAGCCGGTTCGTGGGTCGGGCGGGTGGGTCAAAAACCGACCCGTCTCATGAATGAAACAGGTATGGAAGGTCGCACATGAGTTTTAGTCTTTTCAGTATTGGTAAAAACCACCAGTATTTTCTTTTATTCATTCATAAATTATTTATTTTAGGGCAAACTCCGTTTTCATCCATTGTACTTTCAGGTGGTTTCATTTTTACCATTATACTTTTTTTCTTTCAAAAATACCATTGTACTTTGGTAAATGTATCATTTTAACCTTAAAATCACGGATTGGGGCACGGATTAGCTGCGGATTTAGCCACGGATTTGGGGTTAAAATGATACATTTTTATAACTACAATGGTATTTTTGAAAGAAAAAAAGTATAATGATAAAAATGAAACATCACGTAAAGTACACCGGATGAAAACGGAGTTTGCCCTTTATTTTATTTTTCACTTTTTAACAGTCTTTAAAGTCACTTCCATCTCACTTGATTTAAAGTCACTTCCATCTCACTTGAAATTCTTCTAAAACAAACTGATTAATTATGGCTGTCTCTACCTTTGGCATAGTAATAATTATTTTTCTCTAAGGACATACGAAATTAGTAGGCAAAGATGGTACTTTGCACATGAAGGAGATAGAAGAAGAGAACCCCACAACAAAGAAAGACCAATTCCATCTGTTAGTCAACCTACATGGATATTGATTTCCAATCTCAAAGCAAGCTCAATAATTTCTTCCATCTACTCTTCTTAAATACTCCCTCCGTCCACGCTCACTTGACACTTATTTTCATTTTGGTCCGTCCCAGCTCACTTGACACTTCCTAAAATAGTCTATTTTTTATAATTTTATATTCACTCTACCCCACCACTCATTCTTTCTCTTCATTTTCCACCACTCATTTTATTCAACAACACTACTATTTACCCTACTCATTCTCTATCTTCATTTTCTACCACACATTTTTTTTATTTTATTCTTTTTCCTTAGTTATTGTGCCCACCTCATGGGTGTCAAGTGAGGTGGGACGGAGGGAGTAATTATCAGTTCGTCCTAAAATAAATGTTTAATTTTCATTTGAGAGATAGTTTAAAAATATATGTTTTTCTATAAAATTTAATATCAAAAATGTTTAAATATTCGTATTATTCACTGTCAAAACTTTTGTTTTTTCAACTATATAATGAAATGTGAAAAAATATCATTTATAATTTATAGAAAATAAACATTCATTTTAGGTCAAATACTATGTCCCAGAGCTTAAGACTTATTTTCATTTTGGTCCGTCCCAGCTCACTTGAGACTTCCCAAATGGTCATCTTTTTTATAATTTTACCACCACTCATTCTCTCTCTCTCTTCATTTTTCACCACTCAATTTATTCAACCAATACTATTATTTACCCCACTCATTCTATTTCTTCAATTTCTACCGCACATAAATTAATTTTCCTTAATTCTTGTACCCACCTCTTGATTCTCAAGTGGGGTGAGACGGATGGAGTACTATAGTGAAGTGGGATGGAGGGAGTACTATTTAGGGACATAGTGATAGAGAGTAAGAAACTACGTAGAGACACATGAACGGGTGACGAATGTAAGAGACAATTATCCCACATCTGCTAGATTGAGAAAGAAATAGAGATCGGTATTTAGACTTGATGAGTTACTCCCCTTAACACCAATTAACACCAATTGGTGATAAGGGATAGAGTTAGAACCGTAAATTATGAAGAGAAAATAAACGTATTTTTCTTGATTTACAAACAGCTAAACTTTTTTATGTATCAGTTCTAATATCACTAAATCTGAATCCGCAATAAAAAAAAAGCTCAACTTTTTTCTTATATTTCCTTTCTTCAACAGCTAAAACAAAGAACAATAAGTTTGAGATGGTGACTATCTGCAACATACACATCCAAAATCTTTTTAGGTTCCCCTGCAAATCTTTCCATGACTTTATCAGCTTACGTATCTTTTTCAGTATTGGTAAAAACCAAGTATTTTCTTTAATTTATTATTTATTCACGAATTATTTATTTTATTTTTTCACTTTTTAACAGTCTTTAAGTCACTTCCATCTCACTTGAAACTCTTCTAAAACAAACTGATTAATTATGGCTGTCTACCTATGGCATACACCCTGTTGGAGTAGAGATCTTCTAAGGAACAAAGAGAGGAAAACCGGCGGAAGGAGCAGGTGGGCGCCTGGGGTCACCCAGGCGGGCGCTCTAGTGGCCAGTGAGTTCATGGTTTCCGGAGTTCTAATTCAAGCGGGCGCTTGATAGAGCCCGCGATGTGAATTTGGGGAATTGCAGTTTTTATGGGTTTTCTCTTATGTTTAGGTTTAGGTCTCATTCTAGGTTTGCTATATAAATAAAGTTCCGCCCCATAACTCATTGTAACTTCATACAAACATATTATAGTGCAAGATCATGGCTTGGTAGTGCCCCCAGACGTAGTCAAACATATTGACGAACTGGGTAAACAATTTCTTGTGTCTTTTCTCTGCTTTATTTCTTGTGCCTGTTTGTGGTGCCATTATTTTCTTGGGATATTGCTTAGAAAGTTGGAGGGTCAATTCCACAACAACTGGTATCTAGAGCTCTGGTTTATCGTTCCGGGTTATAGGGCGATTAGGGTTTGTTCCAGCAATCAAGAATGGGCAAGGATAAACAAGCGGTGGAGAAATTCGATGGGTCTGGCTACGGGTTTTGGAGGATGCAAATAGAGGATCTCTTGTACAACAAAGATCTCTATAAGCCTCTAAAGGGAGGCAGGAAGATTGGGATCTCATGGATCGGAAAGCCCTAGGGGTGGTTAGATCTACTTTGTCAAAGTGGATCGCGAAGACTACCAAGAAGGCAAAAACCACAAAGGAGCTATTGGATTATCTTACTGAGATATTTGAAACTCCATCTGCTGCAAACAAGGTTGATTTGATACGCAAGATGGGTAGTCTCAAGATGCAAGAGGGAGGATCCTTAGCTAAACACATCGATGAGTTTATGGATGTTATAGACTCATTGACTGAGTTGGATATTACATTTGATGATGAGGTTCATGCGTGTTTGTTGCTAGCGTCTTTACCAGGAAGTTGAAGCGGAACGGTGACAGCGATCAATGCTTCAGCGGGTAAGAACAAATTGAAGTATGATGATGTTAAAGACTTTTTGTTGGGCGAGGAAAATCGTTTGAAGAAGTTAGGGACATCGTCTACTTCGGGATCGGCCTTAGCTACTACTAGCAGGGGAAGGCCGGGTACTAGCAATAAAGAGATAACTGAATCAAGGGAAAACGTAGTGGGTGGTAAGGGCAAGGCCGTGGAGATCAGAGACAAACCAAGGGTCGCGAAAGGATCGGTTCAATGCTATCATTGTAAGGAGTTAGGACACTACAAGAAGGATTGTCCCATGCGAAGGGATAAATCGGCGAATGTGATAATCGAAGGTGAAGATGTACTGGTTCTAAGTGTTAGTAGTGCGCTAGAATCATGGGTGCTGGATTCGGGGGCATCATTTCACTCATGCGGGCATGCAAAGGAGATGGAAAATTATACTTCCGGTGATTTCGTAAGGTCTATCTGGCGGATGGTGAGCCTTTGGAAATCAAGGGGAAGGGGGATGTCAGAATAGGAGCATCGGACGGGAAGGTCCTACATCTACACGGGGTCAGACACATTCCGGGTTTGAAAAAGAACCTGCTATCAGTTGGGCAGTTGGATGAAGAAGGTTACAAGGTAACTTTTGGCTGCAGGAACTGGGTTATTACCAAGGAGGATTCTGAGATCGCTCGGGGTAATAAAGAAGGGACATTGTATTTGGCGAATAATACCAAGGATAGTATCGCGGTGGCGTCAGCCAAAGGTGATACGAACTTGTGGCACTGTCGATTGGGTCACATGAGTGAGAAGGGGATGAAGGTACTTTGCTCAAAGGGAAGACTACCGGGTTTGAAGACAGTCGACGTGGGGATCTGCGAAGATTGTGTGTTTGGTAAACAAGCGATGAGTAATTTCTCGAGGACATGTAGGACTTTGAGGGAAGCAAAGTTGGAACTGGTTCACACGGATTTGTGGGGGCCGGCCCCAGTAACTTCTCTGGGTGGTGCGTCTTATTACATGTCATTTATTGATGATTCGACAAGGAAAGTCTGTGTTTATTTTTTGAAACACAAAGATGAGGCATTCGAGGTGTTTAAGAAATGGAAGGCTTTGGTGGAGAATCAGACGGGTCTTAAGCTTAAATGCTTGAGATCAGATAATGGTGGGGAGTATGATCTCGGGGAGTTTAAGGAATATTGTAAGTGAATGGAATTCGCATGGAGAAGACTCCAAAGGGAACACCACAACACAATGGGGTTGCAGAGAGGATGAACAGGACATTGAACGAGCGGGCTAGAAGTATGAGGTTGAAGTGTGGACTTCCGAAGACGTTCTGGGCATATGCGGTTGACACGACTGCTTTCTTGATCAATCGGGGACCATCGGTACCATTGGGAAATGAAATTCCAGAGGAAGCATGGAGTGGCAAACAGGTAAATCTGTCCTTTCTTCGCATATTTGGCTGCGTTTCATATGTTCATATAGACTCTGTTGATAGAACTAAATTAGATGCTAAATCTGTTAAGTGTACGTTTATTGGTTATGGCGGGGATGACTTCGGGTATAAGTTTTTGGATGACCAAAATCATAAGGCTATTCGTAGTCGAGATGTTTTATTCAATGAACATGTATTGTGCAAGGACAGAAAGGGGGCATCTGAAGGGGTTAGTTCGGAACCAGAATTTGTTGAGGTGGATATTCCAAACTCGGGTGGGAGCAGGACAGTTCATGATGACCAAGGTCAGGGGGTCACTAAAGATGAACCACATACTCCAGAACCGGATATTCCCCTGCGTAAAGCCAGCAGATTGCGTGGATCACCTGACAGGTATACTCCTTCAAATTACTATTTGTTGTTAACAGATAGTGGTGAGCCGGAATGCTATGCGAAGGCTGTTCGTAGTGCACTTTGTGATAAGTGGAAAGCTGCGATGGATGATGATATGGACTCATTAAAGGCCAACAAAACTTGGGAGTTGGTTAAACTACCAAAGGGGAAGAAGGCATTGCATAACAAGTGGGTTTACATAATCAAGGAGGAAGCAAACGGCAGTAAACGTTACAAGGCAAGGTTGGTTGTAAAAGGGTTTCAGCAGAAATACGGTATTGACTACATCGAGGTATTCACTCCTGTTGTGAAGATGACCACTATCAGAATGGTTCAGGGTATAGTAGTAGCAGATAATTTGTTGCTGGAACAGATGGATGTAAAGATGGCCTTTCTTCATAGGGATTTAGAGGAAGAAATTTACATGGTACAACCAGAGGGTTACTTGTCTAAGGGTAGCGAGGAACTAGTTTGCAGGTTGACTAAGAGCTTGTATGGCCTTAAATAAGCTCCTAGGCAGTGGTACAGAAAGTTCGATGGATTCATGCACGATATTGATTTTATCAGATGTGAAGCGGATCATTGTTGCTACTTCAAGAACACGGACAACGGGTAAATAATCTTGCTGTTATATGTGGATGACATGCTAATAGCGGGCTCTAGCAGTAGAGAGGTAAACAGATTGAAGGCTTAGTTGTCAGAACGGTTCGAGATGAAGGATTTGGGGGAGGCCAGAAAAATCTTGGACATGCGGATTGACCGGAATAGGGAGTCGGGTTAGTTGGTTCTTTCACAAGCAGAATACGTTGAGAAAGTCTTGGCAAGATTTTGTATGGAAGAGGCGAAGCCAATAGGGACACCATTGGGTATGCACTTCAAGCTATCCGAGAAGGACTCACCTAAGGGCAAGGAGGAGCGTGATAAGATGGAGAGGACTCTATATGCTTCGGCAGTGGGGAGTCTAATGTATGCAATGGTGTGTATAAGGCCGGACATTGCACATGCGGTTGGAGTAGTCAGCCGGTACATGGGCAATCCAGGAAAACAACATTGGGAAGCGGTTAAATGGATCTTGCGTTACTTAAAGGGTACTGCTGGGAAGGCTCTATGTTTCTCAAGCAAGGAGGTCGTGTTAGCGGGTTATGTTGATGCGGATTTGGCATCAAGCGATCTAGACAAGAGGAGAAGTACTACGGGTTATGTTTTCACATTGGGTGGTACGGCTATCTCCTGGGCTTCTAAATTGCAGAAGATCGTGGCTCAGTCGACTGCGGAAGCAGAATATATGGCAGTGACAGAGGCAAGCAAAGAGATGGTATGGTTGCAGAACTTCTTGGTTGAACTTGGGAAGACGCGAAGTGGTAATGCTCTCTACAGTGACAGTCAGAGTGCAATTCATTTGGCTAAGAATACGGCGTTTCATTCTAGGACGAAGCACATTGAGCTGAGATTTCACTACATCAGGCATCTCTTGGAAAGGAAGATCTTAAGGCTGGAGAAGATATTGGGATCAGAGAACCCGGCTGACATGTTAACCAAGGTGGTAAACCTTGATAAATTGAACCTATGTATAGCTTCAATGGGGCTTGGAGAATAGGAGAGGAGGAATGCACTACCATGATCGAGGTGAGCACTAGGACGACACCAATGATGAGTTGAAGACGGATACGGGGTTTGTATATGCGGTTGATCTCTAGGTGGGAGATTGTTGGAGTAGAGATCTTCTAAAGAACAAAGAGAGGAAAACTGGCGGAAGGAGCAGGCGGGCGCCTGGGGTCACCCAGGCGGGCGCTCTAGTGGCCAGTGAGTTCATGGTTTTTGGAGTTCTAATTCAAGCGGGCGCTTGATATAGCCCAAGCGGGCGCTTGGTGCCCCGATGTGAATTTGGGGAATTGCAGTTTTGACGGGTTTTCTCTTATGTTTATGTTTAGGTCTCTTCTAGGTTTGCTATATAAATAAAGTTCCGCCCCATAACTCATTGTAACTTCATACAAACATATTATAGTGCAAGATCCTGGCTTGGTAGTGCCCCCAGACGTAGTCAAACATATTGACGAACTGGGTAAACAATTTCTTGTGTCTTTTCTCTGCTTTATTTCTTGTGCTTGTTTGTGGTGCCATTATTTTCTTGGGATATTGCTTAAGAAGTTGGAGGGTCAATTCCACAACACACCCTCTGTCCCGCCCGACTTAAGATTCTTGGTCAAGCAACTTATACTTTGACCAACAATTTGAATAAAAATAATTATCTTAATGAAAATCTAAAAATAGTTATTTAGTTTATTATTAATCGTGATTCAATAACAAGTTTTAAATTTTTATTAGCATCATTATATTTCTAGAAATATTTGGTCAAAGTATAAATTGTTTGACAAAAAATTCTAAGTCGGGTGGGAAGGAGGGAGTATTAATTATTTTTCTTAAGGCCACAGAAATTTGTAGGCAAAGATGGTACTTTTCACATGAAGGAAATAGAAGAGAACCCCACAACAAAGAAAAGACCTATTTCATCTGTTAGTCAACCTACATGGATATTGACTTCCAATCTCTCAATGCAAACTCAAAATTTTCCCCCATCTACTCTTCTTTAATTATTCATTATTCTTAAAATAAATTTCTAATTTTAATGTAAGAAATATTTTAAAAATATTTACATTTTTGTAAAATTTAATGTCAAAAATGTATAATATTATTTTTATATACTTTCTAAACTAACAAGTATGGAAGAAATCATTTAATTTTTTTTATAGAAAATAGAAATTCATTTGAGCCTAATACTATTTAAGGAGAAATTACATAGACACATGAAACACTGACGAGACCAAAGAGCCCCAGCTCAAACGGTATCGAGTGCTAGCTTCCCATGTGGAGGTCACAAGTTCGAATCCCGTTAGGGAGATTTGTGTTAGCCTATTTATAGGCCTAGTAGCCTTCATGGCATTTGTGTTAGCCTATATATAGACCCAGTTGTAGCTTTTAAGGCATTATCAATTAAAAAAAGGAAAAATTTCTCAAAAGTCCTCTAATTAAAACAATTTCTTTAAAAAGGACAGACATTTTAGTTTATTTATCTCGGGTCCACTTGGTGGAATATTTATTTCTATTAGGTTCATGATTTGTTTTAATGAAATACAGTAATCCCAAAACTACCCCTCCCACCCAACCCTAATACATAAACCCTCCTCCATATGTGTCATTTATTTTTCTCATTTTCTCTATGCCGTCACCCACTCTCTCTCTCTATTCCTCCGACGAACTCCTATCTCCTCCGGCGTCCTCCTTCTCCTCCGACGCCCTCCTTCTCCTCCGCCAAAGTAGGCGTCTGCCCAAGAAATCGCCGACTAGTCGTTCAAGTCGCCGCCTTGTCGTTCAACTCACCGCCTAGTCGTTCAAGTCGTCGCCCAGATCTAGACCTTGGTCTTAAAGGAAGTGGCAGAGATGGCTGTCACTAGGGTTGGGGTCGCCGGAGGAGAAGGTGGGCGCAGAGACAGAGATGTGGATGGAGTTGAAGTGGTTATAGGTGGTGGAAAGGTGGCCGGCGGGGATGGGGTGGTCTTGCTGTTTGTGCATGGTGCGGAGCGGATCTTGGTGTATTTATCAAAGAAATTGATGAGACAACGATTGCTGTGTTGAATTGAGTGAGAAGATGAAGAAATCGACTTGCCTCGCCATATTCTTAGCCTGATCTTTCTCTTTCTTTCTTTTTTTGAACCAAATAGGTAAAGGGGTATTTGGGGTTCTTTGAAATGAGGAAACAAAACGAAGAAGGGTCAAGGTCAGAGGAAGTTGAAAGTCTTGGAAATGGTGAGCTGAATGGGGTACAACTGGGTATGGGAAATTGGGAGAAAATTAAAATTGTATTTGTACTTTTAAAATACGTGGATGTGAATATTACAAACATTTACTCCCTCCGTCCCAATTTAAAGTTCCTAGTTTGACCTTTACACGGAGATTAAGAAAAAGTAAATATTGTGAGTATGAAAAGTAAAGTGGGTATGAAGTTTTTGTTGTGAGAATGACAAGTGGGTCCCACTTTCCATTTTAGGTAATAAAACAAAGTAAGAACCTTAAATTGGGACAAACTAAAAATGAAAGTAAGAACCTTAAAGCGGGACAGAGGGAGTATGTTTTTTTAGTTTTGTTTTATCATTGTTTGACTTTATTCAAAAGTGTTCAAATTTTAATATTAGTGTCTCTTTTATTCTAAGTTAAACATTATCACAATTACATTATATATGTCATTTTAAATTTCTCCATAAATATTTTTAAAAAATGCAATTAATATATATGAAATAAACTTTCTACCTGTAAAATAATCAAATTTCTTAAGTAATTGATTTTTTGTACAAGAAATATTTCACAATTAAAAATTAATGAATGACTGTATACAAGAGATAGTTCACAAGTAAATCATCAAAACACCTTTTATGTTTTCTTTATAAATTATAAATTATAATTTTTTCCCTACTACAATCATTTTTGTAAATATATATTTTGCAAGTATGTGCTTTTATGCTACAATATAAGTACATGTTAAATTATTATAATAATATTTTTAACAATTCAATGCACAAAATATCATTATTCATCATGTTCTCATTCTTCGGCTAGGTGGGAATAGAGAAATCTTCCATTAAAATAAAGTTCGTAAGAATGAGAATTTGGTTGAAGATTTTTGGGTCAATAGGAATAACATTTTCCTTGTTTGGAGATAAAGATAGGTGTTAATAAATGTTAGTATGTGTTTAGAAATTCTAGTATTATTGTTTACACATTTATTTAAGATTCGTCGTTATATGAATAATATTTTCTTCATTTGACATGACTCTTAATGTTTTTATAGGTCTCTGGCATGGCTCTCAATATTTTTATAGGTGTTTGACATGACTCTCAGTGTTTTTAAAGGTCTGTCACATGACTCTCAGTGTTTTTATAGATCTATGACATGGCTCTCAGTCTTTTCATAGGCCTGTGACATGGATCTCACTATTTTTATAGGTCTCTAACATGGCTCTGAGTGCTTTTATATGTCTGAGTCATGGCTCTCAGTGTTTTTATAGGTTTATGACATAGCTCTTAGTATTTTTATAGGTCTGTGACATGTCTCTCAGTGTTTTTATAGGTTTGAGACATGTTTCTCAGTCTTTTTATAGATCTGAGACATGTTTCTCAGTTTTTTTATTGGTCTGAGACATGTCTCTCAGTCTTTTATAGGTATGAGACATGTCTCTCAGTCTTTTTATAGGTATGTGACATGACTTTTAGTGTTTTTATAGGTCTGCGACATGTCTCTCAGTGTTTTTATAGGTCTGCGACATGTCTCTCAGTGTTTAATAGGTTTGCGACATGATTCTCAGTGTTTTTATAGGTCTGAGACATGACTCTCAGTGTTATTATAGGTCTGCAACATGTCTCTCAGTGTTTTAACAGGTGTAAGACATGGCTATAGGTCTGCGACATGTCTCTTAGTGTTTTTTATAAATATGCGACATGGCTCTCAGTGTTTTTATAGGTATGTGACATGTCTCTCAGTATTGTTATAGGTCTGTGACACGTTTCTCAGTGTTTTAAAGGTTTGCAACATAGTTCCAAGTGTTTTTATACGTATGTGACATGTCTCTCAGTGTTTTTATAGGTATGCGACACGTCTCTCAGTGTTTCTATAGGTCTGAGATATGTCTCTCAGTGTTTTTATAGGCCTGAGATACGTCTCTCAGTGTTTTTATAGTTCTGAGACACGTCTCTCAGTGTTTTTATAGGTTTGAGATATGTCTCCCAGTGTTTTTATAGGTCTAAGACACTTGTCTCGGTATGTTTATAGGTCTGTGACATAGCTCTCAGTGTTTTTATATGTATGTGACATGTATCTTAGTGTTTTTACAAGTCGGAGACATGACTCTCAATGTTTTTATAGGTTTGTGACATGTATCTCAGAGTTTTTATAGGTCTGCGGCATGACTCTCAGTGTTTTTATAGGTTGTGACATGGCTCTCAATGTTTTTAGAGGTATGTGATATGTTTCTAAGTGTTTTCATGTGTATGTGACATGTCTCTTAGTGTTTTTATAGGTATGTGACGTGGTTCTAAGTGTTTTAATTGGCATGTGACATTGTTCCAAGTGTCTTTATAGGTATGTGATATGGTTCTAAGTGTTTTTATTGGTGTGTGACATGGTTCTAAGTGTTTTTATTGGTGTGTGATATGGTTCTAAGTGTGTTTATAGGTATGTGACATGACTTTCAAAGTTTTTATATGCATACGACATGTCTCTCAGTGTTTTTATACGTTTATGATATGACTTTTAATGTTTTTTATGTTTGAGACATGAATCTCAGTGTTTTCTAAGAGTCTGAGACATGAATCTCAGAGCGGGATGAAAATATGACCTGAAAATATGGCCTGGAAAGGGGGAGCACCCTTATAAGGGGATTTAGGGGTATTATTGGCTATTTTTGTCCCTTGGGTTTTTGAGCAATTAGAAAAATATTGTGTCTTCTTTAGAAATAAAAGTTAGAATGAAGGGCTTTTAAGAAAATGTCTCTAAAAAAACCCAATTAAAAAAAATAAAAAAAAATGAAACACTGACGAGGCCACAAAAAGTTAATCGAGATCATTAGACCCCTTAATTTTTGAAAATGTCATATTTTAGTAGCTACAACATTATTCAAATATGTAAGGAATTTAGTGGTACCCGTTGCAATTGAGATCAACAACACAATACCCACAAACAACAAATAAGAGAGAATCACACACAAAGAACATAAGAATTGTTTGCCCGGTTCGTTCGACACATGAACTACGTCCGGGGGCACTCGCCAAGCCAATATATTATTAAATATTCTTTAATATGGTGATACAATATGTTCTAACTCGGAACTATGCTTATATAGGTGTACAAGGAAGTCCTAAGTCTATTTGGAAGAGATACAATCAAAATAGAAAACAAATCAGAAATCATTCTAGCACGGCAGAAGCTTGTGGTCGCCCACTTTAAGGTGTGCGACTGCCTACTTTGGCCAGTTTAAGCCCTATTCCAACTCTGATGGTTTGGGCGGTCGCCCAGCTCCTCCCTGTGCGGCCGCCCACTCATCCGGCAGCCGTTTTCCTTCTCCCGATCGAACTCCGCTTCAACTCTTCCACCTCCTTGACTTGGACTCCTTCTCTCCCTCCGTCTCCTCACGGATTAGGACTCCAATCCTAACAATCTCCCACTTGGAGACTAAACCCATAAGCATAGAAACACCCATCAACTCCCACCACGGAATGAACTCCTTAGAACACATTTTTACTCTCATATTGACTTGACGTTTCCTTACATCCCCGCTTAAGTGCTAAGGCGAGTTGAAACCAAGTGACGTTTCAACCCTTCCGTGTTAGATTGTTCTTGCCTCCTCAAATCAGCTTCTACCTTGATTTCTCCCCGCAAGTCTAACTTCGCCTTCTCCCTCCAAACCCATCGTCCTCACAATGCTCCCCCCTTGAAACTTGGACACACCATGTTTCTTCCTTTGTCTTCCCTTTGTCTGAACACTCTCTCTGTTAGGGCACTTTGACTTCCACACCGCGATTATCAACTTTGTGGGTTAATTGTTGGTGTTGAGAAAATGATTAAAACTTAAATGGTGATATTTTTTGCCCAAGTTAACAAAGCATTAGAAGGAAAGAAGAAGCATGAAGTAGCCCAACACAGCAACACCAATCCAACAAGGCAGCCCAGACCATGAATGCTTAGACCAGAAGACTAGGCCAAATACCACCTCGGCCCTATTCGCTAGCAAGGGGGAGAAGGAACAAGCTGCACGGCTTGACAAGTCGTGCGCACGAATGCGGCGGATTGCACACGAGTCGGGAGTGGAGGCACGAGGCGTGAAACGGCGGACTGCTTGGCGCGTGGTTTTCACAGCGGTGCGTGGATCGAGCAGCTGGCGAGTAAAGGCGCGTGCTGGCGCGTGTGGTTCGTGTTTTTGTCCTATTTTCCATATTTTTCCTATTTCTTTTATTCCTTTTTATTCATTATTGCTTTAGGACTTTCCTAGCTATTTAAAATAAGTTTCTTTATTGTTTTTCATTCTACAACTTTATACAATAATTTAGAGCCAGGTTTTATTTATTTTTCATGGAAATTTCAATGCTTTGGAGTTTGGATGAGGAACTAAATCCAATCTTTGGGTTTGAATCTTGAACCACTTTTTGTTTAATTTGAGGTATTTTTCTTTTCACAATTTTGTTCATATTCATAATTTTACTTGTGATTAATTTAGATCTATTGCTAGGGTTTATAAACCTGACAAATTTATTTATCCTTGTAATCGATCTTTGCTAGAATTTTCTATGACTGTGCCAGTGTAGAAATTCACAAGTAGCATCTTTACGATTTATGCATGTGCCATGGTAAATTGTGAAGTGAGTAAAATTAGACGATTATCTATATGAAATAATTGTAGAAAACGTTTTTTATCTTAGTTTCTTAAATCGTTCATCAAATAATTATGCGATCTATACTGTGCCAGTTAGATTAATTTATTAATTAGGGTTTCTAGTGAGTGTACCACTGCTAGTAACTATTCTGAAAGAAGAAACAGAGATTGAAATAGGTCTCGTGATCAAGTGAATAGGGTAAAAAGTAAAAATAGATATCAATGATAATTGAACAATTAGGTGGGGACGGAATCAAATCTGAAGTATTTCTTAATTATTGTTTTAGCTCAATTTAATTTAGTTTATTCTTGTTTTAGGATTTAATAATTATAAATTTCCCTCAATCTTGTCAAGTGACAATTACGTAAACAAATAACCGTTCTTCATGGATCGATCCTGGACTTATTTCAAGCTACATATTTATAGAACCTAGTCCAAGTTTAATTTGTAGGTGTGCGATTTAGCATATCAATAAACAACCCCAAAATCACCCGGCGTATATCGTTCCATTGATTTTGCATACCCACTAGCATGACAAGAAGCTCTAGAATCTAACACACAATTATAACTGATATGACCCTTCGCGCCACAATTGTAGCACTTGACCGATTTATTTTTCCCCTTTTTCGGTCCTCCCATTCCCCTAGCTTTCTCCACCCTAAGTGCAACCCCGTCTACGGAAGTTTCTCCCTTTTTTTCTTTCATTCTCAACTCCTCTTGAAGGATGAGATCTCTAACCTCTACATATACTTACGATGCCTTCGACATACTAATCGTCGTAACAGTTACCTCCCAACTATCAGGCAACAATTTTAGTAGAAAACATGCTAACACTTCATCTGAGAAAGTAATATCAACACTTTTCAATTGGTCCAACATACCTTTGAAATTGCCGGTATAACTCGCTGCTGTCTGCCCCTCCGACATCTTCACATTCACAAACCTCTTTATCAAGTGCACCTTATTGATATTAGAAAGTTTCTCATACATGTCTGACAGCATCTGTAGCAACCCTACAGTTGTCTTGGCCTTCATCGCGTTCCGTGCAACATCGTCGGTTAGAGCACTCATCACTGCTCCCAACGCCTTACGATCCAACGTCTCCCAATCCCCTTGTAACATGTCTGCAGGTTTCTCACCTAAAGGTTTATGAAGATCCTTACAATAAAGGTAATCTTCAACCCTTGTCCTCCAAAATGTGAAATTCACACCATTGAATTTCTCTATCGAGTTCTTCATCATGATTGCTTCACAAAGTCCCAAAGAACGTGATTCAAAATATTCAACTGATGAAACTTTGAATCCCTCTGAACCAAAGCTCTTGATACCAATTGTAGGGAAATTAGTGGTACCCCGTTGCAATCGAGATCAAGAACACAATACCCACAAACAACAAATAAAAGAGAATCACACACAAAGAACACAAGAATAGTTTGCCCGGTTCGTTCAACACATGAACTACGTCCGGGGGCAATCGCCAAGCCAATATATTAGTAAATATTATTTAATATGGTTTCAATATGTTCTAACTCGGAACTATGCTTATATAGGTACAAGGAAGTCCTAAGTCTATTTGGAAGAGATACAATCAAAATAGAAAACAATCAGAAATCAAATCTGGCACGACAGAAGTGTGCGGTCGCCCACTTTCAGGTGTGCGGCCGCCTACTTTGGCCAATTTAAGCCCTATTCCAACTCTGATGGTTTGGGCGGTCGCCCAGCTCCTCCCTGTGCAGCCGCCCACTCCTCCGGCAACCGTTTTCCTTCTCCCGATCGAACTCCGCTTCTACTCTTCCACCTTCTTGACTTGGACTCCTTCTCTCCCTCCATCTCCTCAAGGTTCAGGACTCCAACACTAACAAAATAAACAAAAAATATTGAATTTGTGCTGAAATTTGCACAGTAATATCATTTTGGTCCCCTCTCGTAGAGATTTTCTATATTTTATATTGATACGTTTGATTTTTTTTGTCAACACAAGTGAGCTTTGACCAAACATTAAAGTCAATCTAGTCATACTAATTAAATTCTAAAAGTTTTTTTTAGTAATTTATCAATAGCAATTTTTACAATTTCATTAGGATGATTAGATTGACATTAATATTTGATCAAAATTAACTCGTGTTAGACTAAAAACTCAAACACGACTAATATAAATGAGACGGCGAGAGTATAATTTTATTTCTTAATTCCTTCTAGTTTCGCCACTAACAAACCGTAGAAAATAAAAATGAAATTATTGATTGGGGGCACATTTCTTCAATGATATTCAAATTTATATCACAAATTAATCCATTTAGAATGGAAATATTAACATGGAAGTGAGGTTAAGGGAGGGAGTATATATGTACCCCCTCCGCCCCAAATGATATTCATGTTTGACTATTCAAACTTTTTAAGGGTGTGAACACTTGCTTCACTAGTCATGTCACATTTAAGCCTAAATTGTAAAAAATTGAAAAACTTTTTGGGACAATGAAAAATAGCAAATGATAAGATCATTTTGGGACGGAGGGAGTATGTGTTTGTGTGTGTGACACATACTCAATGGGGGCACATTTGTGAAAACAGAGTGATGGGGTCAGTCTATGATAAGGAAATATTGATGGGGATAGTTCATGAGAAAAGGATTGAAATATTTTTGTTGATTTCTTGAAACATAAGAGATGTGCTTGGGAGGAAAATGAAGGGGAAGATTCAAGATAGGGCCTTGTTTGGGTGAATTTTTCACAATAACTTAGGTTCTTCCGTACTATCCTTTTCCCAATTAAAAACCATGTGGACTTCTTTTTCTATTCCCCTATACAAAGCTATCTATATACATATGGAGTAACATATGGAGTATTACCCAATCATGTATACACATGTGTACTTGCACTTTTTGCTTTTGCCTAATTTAAAAAATAGTTAAATTCATTTTCAAGTGAGTGGTTCAATAGTAAAAATCAAGTTTCATAATAATATGTGAGGTACAGAGTTCAATCATTCTCCTTACCTCTTGAGTAGAATATCGTAGAAAAAAAAAAATTCAATTTTTGAATATGAAAATGACTTACATTAACATCCTGTAAAAGTAAAAACAAGTAAAGTTAAATCTATAAACAATTCTAACCCAACCTTTTTTATGAGACGTTCTTTTATGAGACGTAGAGAGTACAAAGTTTTGGGCTAGGTGTGAAAAAACATCGGTATTAATTAAGCGCTAATTGCTTATAATCTCAATATGCCCGGCCCTTACACTACCATTGAGACTAAGATCGATAATTAAGCTTAGTATACATGAATTATTATCTCAACATCATGATGAATAAATGGAAATTATTGAAATTTTGTTTGTTTGAAGATGGATGGACCCTTTTGTGCATGCTTTTTTCCAATTGACCATGAAAAAATCAGCCTTGTACATATCTATAGAATTATGAGGCCACAAACATATACACATAACTTTTCATATAATACAAGAATGGAAATTAAAAGTAACCATTCTCAAAAGGGGATTCTTCAATCATAGAAATCCTATGATTTTTATTTTTATTTCAATTTCAATATCAATTTATATTTCTATCTCATCAAGTGTAATGAAGATCTGAACAAACCACATGAAGGAACCATGCATGTAGGATTTATGGCTTGGTAGGGTTGAGTCTTGAAGGCACCTTCGTGTGCTTTCACGTGCAAGACTAATAAGTCATATATACTCCCTCCGTCCGTCACGTCAGAGTAATGGTTTTACTTTCCTTTTAGTTTTAGTACGTCTTATAAAAAAAGTTTCATTCTCAAAAATGTCAAAAGATAAATAGTGTTTTGAAAAACTTTATACCGTTGTTAATGCTTGTATAGTTACAAAAAAAAAAAAAAAAAAAAGTAATTTACTTACCTACTTTTACCCAGTTAAATTGAATTGTGAATAGTATTTTGGACAATTATATCTTCAACTCATACAAAACCAAGATACGACTCTTACTTTGGACGGATGAGTACTATATATAGTGTCTATTTTCCATAATAAATCTCATGATTTACTTGTCAAACTGTTTGATAAATATGTTTTACTTATTTATAAATAGTTTTTTTTTATAACAAAATTAAACTAAACCCATTTCATTTGAAAATAAGCACTTATTTTGAGATATGCGGAAAAAGAAAGTGCGACATTCATATAAATCATTTTTCTATCTTTGATTTCTAGCTCAATTAACCCTGAGTATGTGTGTTTTTCATAAATTTGGTGTCGTATTGGATGCATGCATGTGAATCAAATTATTGAGACTTTATTGTCAGGACCTACTAACAGTTTTTATACATCCAAAAAGATACAAAAAAATAAACAATTGAGGATTTTCCATTAATGGATGATGATGAGATGGCTCTCAAATAAATGCAATTATCTTATTTTTTTCAACTTTGAGATTTGATACAAAATTTGGGAAACTGTTGTCTTGATTCTTTTATTACTCTCCATTATGAAGTCTCAATCATTAGATAACCCACTAGTGTTACTATACATTGTTCTGTTATATCTGTCTCAAAATAAATATTTATATAATAAATCATATTTAAAAGTGCTTTTTACCCCATTTTATAGTTTCATCACAGTTGTCAATTTTGTACCGGTAAGCGCACCGGTTTGCTTATTGGAACGGTACGTACCTGTATCGAAGCGCACCGATGCACCGTTACGGATTTAACGCACTATTTTTTATTAATGTATAATTTTATAATTTTTCTGACAATTACTTAGCATAAATTTACAAATCATGTATTTAAAAAATATGTATATTTGGTAAAACTACATTTATTAATATAGTAAAATCAAAAGAGATAACATTTTTAAATAAATGGTCAATTAATTTTTTTTAAAAAAAATATTAAGTTGCGTTCCACTGGAACGATGTATACCGGCCGGTATGGACTGGTACGGGCCGGTTTAGAGTGGTAAAAAACGAGACGGTGCATAATATATTTCGTACCGATTTTTGACCGGAGGAACAGTGCGTACCGGCCGGTACGGACCGGAACCGGAAGGGATGACAACTATGGGTTTCATTGACTTGAAAAGAACTAGTTGCATTGCACCGTTAGAGCTCATGTAGAAAGCACCGACATGGGGTTTATTTCGAACTTTGGATGGTAAAATTTTTATATCCTACTTGGTTGCTAAACAAGAATCATGTGTTCCTTTTTATAAAAAAAAAAAAAAAAAAACATGAATCATATGTGTTTGCTAAAAAAATGGAATATCTTCTTTAATTGTTGCTATAAATAAATTTTGATATTAACGGTTGATATATAGAATAAGGTTGTGTTTGATGCATCAATTACTTGATGTATGATGCTTAATAGAATGTAGGGTAATTTGGAGGTAGGATGCAATGATAATTAATTCTTTCATCCAACATGAATGTCTAACACTCTCTTAATGATTGAGAATCATTATCCTTGCTTAACGAATAAGAGCCTCACTCAACACTCGATATCTAGCGCTCAATATGATCAAATGTATTTTACCTCCAAATTACCTTACATTCTATTAAGCATCAAGCATCCAGTGCTTGATGCATCAAACGCAACCTAAGACTCGATTAATTTTGTAAGTAATCAATTACATTCAAGCGGCGCGGAGGGGGAATTCAGTTGACCTCTAATGACCAATGGAAAATTTTGTTGGTATTACCAATAAAAAAATTATTGACGGACGCCTTTGATGATATTGGACATTTACCGACAGAAAATTCCGTATGTAAAACGTCCATTTTCAAGTAGAGAAACCCCATTAAAGTTTGAGTTTTTCCATTTTCTATTAACCCGTAAAATTTTGGTCTTAGTTACAAATACTCACTATGTCTCGAAATGATCTTCGTGCTTCTTTTTCTTAGTTACTATGAATGTATTTGAGCAATAAATTTATGTTAATGTAATTATCCTAATGAAAAATTAAAAGTTGTTTGTTATAGTATTATGGAAGGTGCATCAATAACAAGTTTTAGCTGTTTATTAATTATGATAATTAAATAAACCAAAATTTATTGCTCAAAGTACCGTCGTATCAACTACGAAAAAAATTAGAAATATCATTTTGGGACGGAGGGATTGCTTTATGATTGATGGAGGTAGCAAACTCGCGTATTCCTGAGAGATTCTCTGTCTTACTGAGGGATATTATCCATAATGCAAAACAAAATTTTAACTAAGACGGCCGGCTTGAAATAAACAGCCGTTTTGTTATTCAATTAACTAGGACAAAACCAAGAAACAAAAATTCTCCAAACAAAAGTAACATGTTAAATATAATTATAGACTATTAATGAAATGTATTCCCATCACAAAATTTTGGGGGAAACTAGTTTCCCCCGAACTTAAAAAAAGACCGGTTTTTGAAGTGGAAACCATCACACGCATAGTGACACAGGGGACCGGGATTGAAACCCACGCCATCCTTTTGACCCAATTTACTAAACTGGTAAACATAAATGCAAACTTTCTCTCTCTCTCTCTCTCTCAAAAAAAAAAAAAAACACAGAGCTCCCAAATTTCCCTGTTCTCTCTCTCTCTCTCTCTAAAACCGGTGAAGACTACCTTTAACTTTCTACTATTTTGTTCGATTTTTTCAATTTGAAGTAAAATTTGTTTGATTCTCCTTGCATCGTTCATTAATTTCACTCTATTTGACGCAAACTACGGTTTGATTTAAAGAAAAATAACACGGAAAGGCGTTGTGAAGCCAGGGCGTGATGGGGGTATGTGTTGATTTCAAGCTTTTTCGCTTGATTCTCACTCTATTTTGTTCGATTACTGTGTTGATTTCAAGCCTTTTTTGTTCGGTTTTTGTGATGCTTGATTAGGCATTTTGAGTTTGGTACTTGTTACTCAGTGATTTAAACAAGCAAAAGGAGTCTTTGTTGAATAAAGTTGAAGACTTTCTGACAATCAAACATGATCACATTGACAAGGTTGTTTGGAGCAAAGACAACGAGGAGAAGAAGAGGAAGAAAACTGTTGGTTCGACTGCAACATATGTCAGCAAACTAGGTCTAGAAAGGGTGTTAGTAAGTGAAATTGTAACTTGTTGTTTTGAAATCCAAACTTGTTGTTTTAAGTTATTAACTTGATGTTTTTTATGCCTAAACATGTTCATTCAGTTGTATTAAAAGTTCATGTTCAAACTGCTAATATCAAGTTTATCGGTTAAAACACGAAGTTACACTATTATAATACCAAGTATAGATCTGATACAACATACTTGATTAACCACCAGGCTGCACTAATAAAACACCAAGTTACTGTACTAAAATATAAAGTTACAATACTAAAACACCAAGTTACTATACTAAAACAACAGCAAGTTATATTATAAGCTGATGTTCAAAAAGCTTATTTCAATAGAAAATGTATAGTTATTATAATATCAAGTTTGCTTATTAAAAAATCAAGTTAAATTACGAAAACATCAAGTATATATCTGATACAACATAACTTGATATCCACCAGGCTGCACTAATAAACAAAAAGTTGCTGTACTAAAATATCATGTTACAATAACAAAACACCAAGTTACTATACTAAAACAACAAGCTACACCATATCAATTCCATTTCAATTTGAGCAACTTGAACATCTTCATTTCAATTTGAGCAACAAACGACTACAGGATTCAAATTAAGTGTAGATTTGGTGTTTGTTGAGCCAAATGAAGATATACATCTCTTTAAATTGATCTTCATTGTCTTTTTCAATCTCACTCTCCTCTGATTCAATAACATTGTTATCCACCATCTCTATCTCTATCTCCATCATCTATAAAAAGAAGATCAATTTCAATTAGATCAAGCAGCTCATTCGAATATCAATTTTAATTTCAATTAGATCAAATTGATGAACAAAATGCTTAGATTCAAACCTGATCAATCGTTTTTGAAGCTTCCATCTGCAACTCCAATGGTGAGATATATATATATATATATATATATATATATATATATATATATATATATATATATATATATATATAGAGAGAGAGAGAGAGAGAGAGACGCGCACACACACACAAGCAGAGAGAGAGAGAAAGATGGTGGAAGGAGGAAAGTGTGCTGAGAAGATGATGTGTGTGCTGCTGTGTGTTTGGTAGGTTTCATACCCTAGTTTTAATAAGTTGAACCCGTAATATTAAACCGGTTCATTAACAACCGGTTTTTCCTACTTTCCCTCAAAACAGGTCTTTTTTTAACATTAGGGGGAAACTAGTTTCCCCCAAAACACACTCTATTCCCATTGGTTATAACTGTTTAGCAATGGAAACTTGCTAAAAAAAAAAAAAAAAAAAACAATACATGTGCTTAATTATATAGAGTATATGACTTGCATTTAAACAAGTTGTGACAAATTAATGAATAATAATATTAGGGTCACAAAAACTTGCTCCCAAAATGTTATGTGTAATGATGTTATTGGTGTTTTTAATTAGAGTGTGGCGGGTCCATTATCGATGCAACCAATAATATATCGCCACCTCATTTATGAACAAGATTTTGTGACTTTATGTTGTGCCCTTACTCCAAATTAAACTTCCCCAAAATCTATGCGGCCTTGATATACTCCCTCTGTCTTAGAAGTTTATCTTATTTTGATTTTTGTTTGGTAAATAAATGTTAACTTTGACTGTACATTAGTGTCAATTTAGTGATCATAAAGAAATTATAAAAGTTGTGATTGATAAATCACTTAATGATTTATCATTTACAATTTTTAGAATTTCACTAGGATGATTAGATTGACATCAATGGTCAAAATTTATTTTGACCATAAACAGCTAAAACAAAAAAAACTTTCCGGGGGATAGAGGGATTATATGTTAAGTTGGCTTTGGTTTGTTAACTTAATTTGTAGCTAACTATACCTAAGCCCATCTTTTTCACATGATTATGTTGTGTATATGCTCTATTTGTAAAAACCCTAGCTAGCTTAAATGCCCAATATCATGGGATTGGGCTTAAGAAATAGAGTAATATTTGAGCTATGCTTGCCATAAATGCACTATCCAACTCATATGGAAATAAATTCTTTAGGTGGAATGGTTTTTCTTTTATTCATCATTAATATATATATATATATATATACATATTACATTAAACATTGACTCCGAATCTAAGAACTCTTTCTGTCTCAAAATGATATTTCTATTTTTTTTATCACTAATACATATAACTGAGCAATAAATGGTATTATCATGCAGTTTTATTAAAATAAAAACTACTCACTTAAAAGTGATTAGGGAGAAAAGAAGATCACAATATAAGGAGGGAGATATAAAAGTTTACTTGAAACTTATAAAAAATAACAAAACCATAAAAAAAAAAAAAAAAAAAAAACTTTAACCCCAAATATATATTTAATGGAAAATGAATGATTGAGAATAAAATATTCAAAGAACATTACACCGTCAATGAAGTCACAACAATTATTCTATGGAATTAGAGTTGAGAGCAAATTGAGAGAATGTCAACATGATTTTATAAGAATAAAGAAATCAAGTCTACAATCCAACAACTATAATAAAAACTCGAGTATCTAAGATATCCATTCGTCTATAATAAATATCATATTTTTTATTTAAATTTTTGCTTGTCACAAAACAAGCGTCATGTTTTTAAATAACATAATAGTTATACTTCTGCATATAACTTTATTATGATCGATACAAGCAATATATAAACATATAAAACATATTCTTAAAAATATTGATGCACTGCAACACATATTATGGGCGGATAGAATATGAAGTAAAATAAGAACAAAAAAACTACTACTAATATATAGACAAAATCAAATTAGGGAATAATTTTTTCAAAAAAAAATTATACTAAGCCGCCTAATGAGACAGTGATTAAAAAAATAAGGAGAGGCTCCATTATCCCTTTTAATTGACCCAAAATCAATGTAACGTTAACAACAAGGACAAAAACCAGCTAATTGGTCTATTCACTAATCAATATATTTCCTGTTTAAAAGAATTTCTCTGTCTGAGAATCTTTTGATTAGATTATTATTAAAACACTAGAAATATTCGAAGTATTTATAATCACAAAATTCAAATAAAAAAATGTTCCAAAACAATTGAAAAACCCTAGTACTTTGACTAGCTGAAACCGTGTGATTACTCTTTAGACAAAAACTTGCGTAAGATGGTATCACACGTAAGATGGGTCTTTTTTAGAGAGTAAGTGGTTTCCTGTCTATTGGCGGGGCAGGGCAAGCTCATTTTCTTTTTCAATGAGACCCGTCTCACACAAGATTTCATCTACTGTTTATAGCATCCACTTAACCGGAGGGAGTATTATAAATGAGTATGTGTTATAATTCTCCATCATCTATCGATAAATAATCGAATTAAACTTATTAGCACACGGGTAATAATTAACACTAGTGACACTTTTTTTAACCAATATACCACTAGTATTGAAAAAACGTTGTTACTGACACTCAAAAATGCTACCACTGTCACTAAACACTATTACTGGCACTACAAAATATTAAAACAGGATGATGCCGTGTGAGTGATAGAGAGTGCCAGTGCATGTTTTTTGTTAATGCCAATACATGTGTTTAAAGAAAGTCAGTTCATATGTTAAAGAAAGTCAGTGCATGTAATTGTTAAAAGAGTGTCAATAGTAAAAGTTTTTGGGATATTTTTTCTAAGATTTTGGCAAAAGTTGTAGTATGTTAATTTTTGTCATAGTAAAAACAATGTACAGATCAGCACATACTTTTTAAATGTTGACAACTCAAATATAATATTTATTATAAGACAGAGCGTGTGCATCTTACTCCTCCGTTCTGAAAAGTTAATCCCATTTGATTTTTAATGGTCAATACTCAATACAAGTGAATATTGACCAAATATTAATATCAATCTAATCATTTTAGTGAAATTCTAAATATTGTAATTGATAAGTTATTGAGTAATTTATCAATAATAATTTTTTAAATTTTATTGAATGTTTAGATTGACACTAAAAGCCAAAATCATCAACAATGTTGACCTAACTTTCCAGAAAATTATTTTCAAATAGCATATAAACATGCATTTGTTGGGAATTTAGTGGTAACCCGTTGAAATTAAGATCAAGAACACAATACCCACAAACACAAATATGAGAGAATCACACACAAAGAACTGATCGGACAAAAAATGTGATCAATAAAGCCGGATCCGCGGATGGATATCTGAGCGCCTTTGTTAGTCTGAAATGGATGAACAAACGTTAACTCAACCGGGGCTTCAACGGCGAAGGCCCTTCGGCGTGAGAATAAGTTAGTCTGTTTGAGAGTGTATAAACTAGGAAGAGAGAAACAATAGGGCTAGAGAGCTTAACCTTCCCAAATGAGGCTGAGGTCCTTATTTATACCCCCAAAATAGCTGCCTTGTCACCTAGATTTCATCCCTGGAATGTAGGGATTTGGGTTTATCCATATGAGTGACTCACTATGTCCATACTAGGGCAACACTTCTAGAAGCCGTCAGTGGGCCTTGGCGATGGGTTGGGCCAGGCCTACAATTCCCGTATTCGTGGTAGGAATTGTCCCAAGTCTCAGCTCGTTGGACCGAGCAAATGTATGATGAGGTACGACCTGCGAGTTGGGGTGTGTCCGTGATTATGAATGAGGCCTTTAGAGTAATCATGGTTTCCGGCTACTCAGTTCGGCTAGACCGAGCTGAGATCGTTTGACGACGGGATGGTATGAGGAATCCTCTTAGTGCTTGCCAGGTTCATCCTTCCTTGTTCGGTGTGATTCACCGAGCTATGAGAGGTATGCAACGAGCCAGCCCATCTAGGTTGGGCCGGGCTGGACCGATCTGGGAGCCCGTATCTCCCATTCGGGTCGTTCTTTTCAAGAACACAAGAATTGTTTGTCCGGTTCGTTCAACACACGAACCACGTCCGGGGGCAATCGCCAAGCCAATATTTTATTAAATATTTTTTAATATGGTGCTACAATGTGTTCTAGGTCGGAACTATGCTTATATAGGTGAACAAGGAAGCCCTAAATCAATACATGGAATTTTTTTTGTCAAAATAGGAAACTGGGAAAAAATTGGGCTGTTGTCGGCGTGCACGGCCGCTCTGCCTTACATGGATGGCCGAGTAGCCAACTCTGCACGGCCGTGCTCTATTATTTCCCCGAAGTCAATAGCCTATGTTCTCCAACATCGCTATGCACGGCCGAGCAAGATCCTTGACATGGCCAAGTGACACGGCCGTGTATAGACCTGTGCACGGCCGTGCAGCTCCTGTTCTGCAACTTCTCGATTTCCTTCTCCCTTTTGACCTCTCCTTGATCTCCACCAACCCCCATGATTTAGACTCCTTTTCTCCCCTTGTCTCTTTATGATTTTAGGAATCTAATCCAAACAATCTCTCAACTAGAGACTAAAAACCCATAAGCAAAGACCGATCATCACTCCCACCACGAAATGAACCTCATTCGAACACATTTTTGCCCCATATTGACTTGGCGTTGCCGTACCTCCCCGCTTAAGTGCTAAGGCGACTTAAAACCAAGCGACGTTTCAACCCCTCCGTGTTAGATTTCTCATGCTTCTCCAAATCAGCTTCTACCTTGATTTCTCCCCGCAAGTCTAACTTCGCCTTCTTCCTCCATACCCACCTTTCTCGCAATCTTCCCCGTTGAAAATTGGACACACCTTGTTTCTTTCATTGTCTTCTCTTGGTCTGAACGCCCTCTCTGTTAGGGCACTTTGACTTCCACACCGCGTTGATCAACTTTGTGTCACTCCCCCTCCTAACACACCGTTTCTTGATGTCTCTCCTTTCTACACCAATAGGCCGGTCATTTAGCCTCTTGCTCCCACCCGAGCGAACATCGATATTGTAGGTAGAGTACAACATCTTCTCCTTAACCCTATAGGCGGTCACCTTAGATCCTTTTGTAACTTCCCAAGACCCACCAATGAAGGTTACACCATATCCTTCATCATCAAATTGTCCTACAGAAATCACCCTCCTCAATTCCGGAACATGCATTACATCATATAAATGTAAAACAACCCCATTAGGTGTATTCATCATCACATCCCCCTTAACTTCATTCTTCAATGGTTGATAATCACCAAGATAAACAACCCCAAAATCACCCGGTGTATATTGCTCCATTGACTATGCATCCCCACTAGGATGACAAGAAGCTCCAAAATCCAACACCCAATTTTCGCTCGACTGCTCATCTCCTAGGACTAATACATCCTCATCATCCACCATGTGTGCATCAATATATCCTTCCTTATCCAGACAATCATAAATGATATGACCCTTCGCGCCACAATTGTAGCACTTGACCGATTTATTTTTCCCTTTTTTTGGTCATCCCCTTCCCCTAGCTTTCTCCACCCTAAGTGCCGCCCCATCTGCGGAAGTTTCTCCCCTTGTCTCTTTCCTTCTCAACTCCTCTTGAAGGATGAGATTTCTAACCTCCACATATACTAACGGTGCCTTCGACGTACTAATCGTCGTAATAGTTACCTCCCAACTATCAGGCATCGATTTTGGTAGAAAACATGCTAGCACTTCATCTGAAAAAATAATATCAACACTTTTCAATTTGTCCACCATACCTTTGAAATTGCCAATATGACTCACTGCTGTCTGCCCCTCCGACATCTTCGGATTAGAAAACCTTTTTATCAAGTGCAACTTATTGATATTAGACGGCTTCTCATACATGTCTGACAACATCTGTAACAACCCCACTGTTGTTTTGGCCTCCATCGCGTTCCGTGCAACATCGTCGGTTAGAGCACTCCTCACCGCTCCCAACGCCTTACGATTCAACGTCTCTCAATCCCCTTATGACATGTCTGCAGGTTTCTCACCTAAAGGTTTTGAAAATCCTTACAATAAAGGTAATCTCTAACCCTTGTACTCCAAAACGTGAAATTCACACCATTAAATTTCTCTATCGAGTTCTTTATCATGATTGCTTCACAAAGTCCCCAAGAACGTGATTCAAAATAATCAACGGATGAAACTTTGAATCCTCCTAACCAAAGCTCTGATACCAGTTGTTGGGAATTTAGTGGTACCCCATTGCAATTAAGATCAAGAACACAATACCCACAAACATAAATATGAAATAATCACACACAAAGAACACAAGAATTGTTTGCCTGGTTCGTTCAACACATGAACTACGTCTGGGGACAATCACCAAGCCAATATTTTATTAAATATTCTTTAATATGTTGGAATAGAGACCAACCGGAAACTAGCGATCGGAGCAAAAGGAAGAAATTCGTCGGAGTGGACTGACACTCTGGGCGGCCGCCCAGGGTGATGGTGGGAGAACGCCCACTTGATCAGTTTGAAACCATCAGCGGAGTTCAAAAGTGGGCGACCGCCCATAGGCAAAGTGGGCGCCCCGCACATGTCGGGACAGGTTTTTTGCTGAGTCGTTTTTGGGCCAGATTTCGGGTTTCCTTGTCCGTCTAGGGTTGGGTTTTATTCTAGGTTTGCTATATAAGCAATGTTCCGCCCCCATACTCATTGTAACTCCATATTTACATATTATAGTGCAAGATCCTGGCTTGGTAGTGCCCCCAGACGTAGTCAAACATATTGACGAACTGGGTTAACAATTTCTTATGTTCCATTGTCTTTTGCTTTATATTTTTTCTTGTGCTTGTTTGTGGTGCCGGGTTTTCTTGCGATTTACTTGGGTGTTGGGTTGGGAAGGGTCAATTCCACAACAACTGGTATCAGAGCTTTGGTTGGACGATCAAAGGGGTTTATCAAGCAATCAAGAATGGGCAAGGATAAACAAGCGGTTGAGAAATTTGATGGTTCTGACTATGGGTTTTGGAGGATGCAAATAGAGGATCTATTGTATAATAAGGATCTCTATAAGCCTCTAACAGGAGTCAAACCGGAAAAAGAAAAGCAGGAAGACTGGGATCTCATGGATCGGAAAGCCTTAGGGGTGGTTCGATCTACTTTGTCGAAGTGGATCGCGAAGACTACCAGGAAGGCGAAAACCACCAAGGAGCTATTGGATTATCTTACTGAGAGATTTGAAACTCCATCTGCTACAAATAAGGTTGATTTGATACGCAAGATGGGTAGTCTCAAGATGCAAGAGGGAGGATCCATAGCTAAACACATCGATGATTTTATGGATCTTATAGACTAATTGACTGCGTTGGAGATTACTTTCGGTGACGAGGTTCATGCGTGTTTATTGCTAGCGTCCTTACCAAGGAGTTGGAGCGGAACGGTGACAGCGTTAAATGCTTCAGCGGGTAAGAAAAAATTGAAGTATGATGATGTTAAGGACTTCCTCTTGGGCGAGGAAAATCGCATAAAGAAGTTGGGGACACCGTCTACTTCGGAATCGGTCTTGGCTACAACTAGTAGGGGAAGACCGGGTTCTAGCAATAAAGGGAGAACAGGGTCAAGGGAAAGTGTAATCGGGGGTGGGGATCAGTATGAGGAGAACAAAGAAAGACCAAGGGTTGCAAGAGGATCGGTAGAGTGCTATCATTGTAAGGAGTTAGGACACTACAAGAGGGATTGTCCCATGCGAGGGGATAAATCGGTGAATGTGATAATCGAAGGTGACGATGTACTGATTCTGAGCGTTAGTAGTGTTGGTAGTGGTGCCCTAGGCACGTTTAATAAACGTTGTAATTGTTATCATTTATTTCATATCAATAAAGAGATGTTTTGATTATTATTGTTATTCATGTTTACTTATAATAATCTCCGTCCCTAGTACTTGTTAAGCACTAGTATAAAGGCTAAATGATCATGGGATGATCATGTTAGATTTATGGGTACTTGTTTGGAACAAGGTACTGGACATGACCCGCTCTATGAGATTTATGTCATGGTCTATGTCGTACATATATCTCATATTAGTTATGTCATTTGAATCCTTAGACATGAAGTTATTATAGTCTTCCACTTGATGAACATTATGTTTGACATATTCAAACGCTACTTTTAACCGAGTAGTTATAAAGGGTATGATTGGCATAATCGGAATCCCGTTGGGAAGAATAATAAGCTAAATGGATTTGTCCCTCCTCGGAGAGATGTCAAGCTTGGGCCACTCGTAGGAATGATGTTGATGAAATGTTCGGCCGGACTCAGATGAATTGATTGGATCAATGTCATTTGGATTATCAACATATTCGGAATCGAGAAAGTATTGAACAAAACAAGTTGACTGTTTGACCATGACTTGTGTTCAATGACATCGTGGACAAAGGGATTGTGACATATTCTAAAGGAATGCGAACTTGTATCTAGTTATACTATTTGGGTAGGTATGACGGTTTGCTAGAACCTAATCATATCTTATGGGATCATGTTTGAGCTCATTGCCAACTTAGTATAATCCTAGAGGGTCACACACAATAGAACGAATCTTTTAAAAGGACTATATTGGAATTTTGGAAATTCTGGACATTCTGAAGAGTGGGCGACCGCACAATATTGACTGGGCGGCCGCACACTTAGGACAGTTTTGTACCAGTTTTGCTTCAGATAGTTGTGCGACCGCACAGATGATTTTGGGCGGCCGCACAGTGCTGTCGGGTGGCAGATTCCTAATTTGATTTGGAAACGAATTTTGGAAGGATTTTGACACAAGTTTCCTATTTGGAATTGGTCATACTTGTGTATAAAAGACCAAATTCGGCCAGCACTCTAGGCTAATGATTTTGTGAGTCTCAAAGAGTTTGAGAGAGGGTTTATTTTTGTTCCAAGACATTCTTGGTTGAGGAACAAAATAATACACAAAATAAATTTCATATAGTTCTTTTGATTGTGAAAAGGTGTTTCACAATTTGGTCTAGCAACCAAGATCAAAGAAGCTCCTTTGATATTCGTTCGAAGTGTGGATACCGCTAGAGGGTGAAAATCATCATCTTCAAAGTTCGTGTTCAAGCTTTGTGATCGTGATCAAGTCTTCAAACCTCCACCAGAGACTAAGAGAATTTGATAGCCATCAAGGGTTAGTTTATTCCTTTATTCTTATGTTGTATTTGATTTAATCATATGAACGGATCCATGGCTTTGGGTTTCTTAAAATTTTAAATGCTAAATTCCGCTGCGCATGTTACTTGGAAACCCAACAGTGGTATCAGAGCCCCGTTCATGTTGATTAATTCAATACTTGGATCATGTTATGTGTATATAAATTGTTTATGTGCCTTGCATGATATGAATATTGGAATATGTGTTGTTTATGTGTTATGTGATTTTATGTGGTTTATTGTTTTGCAACTTTAATCGCACGATTCAATCGCAATAAATAAATTATGGTGGATTCAGAATTGTTGATTATTAATTTTTGATTGGATCAAAGTTTTAATAGTCGGGGAAAAACAATTTTGAGACAAAATTTTCGAATTTAAAATTCTGCACATTCTGATTGAACCGTGCGACCGCACGGAAGATACTGGGCGGCCGCACGGTTTTTGGGTGACCGCACTGGTAATTTTGGGCGGCCGCACGCCAAGATCAGAATGTCTGATTTTGCTCAAAAAAATCAGAATTTGGAATTTTCGAGAGGTTCAACAAAACCAGTAACAGAACCAATCCAGACCTGCTGATCTGGAATGGGTTTTGGGTAGTTGTTTTGTGTGTGGATCTTGGGGTTTGATTTTCTTATTTGTTTTAGTCTTGTGATTCTAAGATTGGTTCAAGGTTTGGATGACTAATCTGCGTTCATCGAGATTGTGTTTCCCAAACTTGATCGCAATCAAAGTTTCAAAGATAAAACGAAGTTAGAATTATGAAGAGTTCATAATTGCTAAAATTGAGAAACAAAGTTCTTGATTCAATGATTGGAGATCCATGTGGAATTGTGAATGCAATTGGCCTACGTTCATCGAGACCATCTATTGTTTAGTTTCGACCACATGGACTACTTTCTTTGTTTCTTGAATTAGTGCGGGATTGTGGTTGCCTGATGGCTTAGTTCGACCGCACTTCTTGTTGTCTTGATTTGAAAATAATGACCAAAGTTGAAATAGTCTCATCCTCATAATTATAGAGAAACTAATGACACATAAATACCATGCTTAAATTAATGGGGATTAATTTAGTGGCTAAACTTGATGTGTAACATGTTTATATTATGTGCTCATAAATGTGTTATATGCTATATGTGATGAACCTTCAAAGAAAGTTTTAAGTCTTTTTGCCAAGCCATGATTAAAACACTTGTTTATACATGAGTAATTTTATGTGGGCTCGCCAAAGCGAGGTGCATTGATTTTATTCATGTTTGAGCAAGATGAGTGAATAAGAGTTTCCTATGCGTTTAAAATGGTTGGACTTAATTAAGCGTCAAAACAGTTTTGGGCTTAAGGCAAAGATGAGATTTAACATGCTTTTTGAAATTGGATTTCTTAAAGAATCTCATGAAAAGAACTGAGAGTCATATGAGATATGATTAACAAGAGTTGTCTACCTAATTGATTTAATTTTGAGCGGTGCGCCAAAGCGTACTCAAAATTAGATTAAAGCGGGATCTCAACCCATTTAAATTATATTATACATTGGATGTATATGAAGGTTATATAATTTAGTGGGATTATTTTGTTTTAAAATACATTTTTTTTTATCTCTTTAATGAAAAATCGGTACTTATTAAATTTTGGAAATTTTGCATATTTGTAGATAATGACTAATAACACTCAATCAATGTCGTTGCGATCGATCCTTGAGAAGGATAAGCTCGAAGAGAATGGTACCAACTTTATGGATTGGATCCGTAGCATAAGAATCGTTCTTAGGCAAGAAGATAAGTTGTACATTCTCGATGGGCCTCTCCCCGCTGAACCACCGCCTACTGCCCCTAGGGTAGAAAGAGACAATTACAAGAAACATCGTAATGATTCTAGAGATGTAAGTTGTCTCATGCTTGCTGCTATCTGTTCAAAACTCCAACAAAGTTTGGAACATTTGGAAGCCTATGAGATAGGCGTGGAGTTGAGAACCATGTTTCAAGAGCAAGCTAGGCAAGAGAGGTACAAGACCATTGTTGCATTCACTACTAGTAAAATGAATGAAGGGCAACAAGTGAGTCCTCACTTTCTTAAAATGAAAGGTTATGTAGAGCACCTTGAGAAACTTGGCTATCCAATCCCATTGGAGCTAGCCACAGATCTCATTCTTAATTCATTGCCTAAAAGTTATAATCAGTTCGTAATGAATTATAACATGCATGGAATGGATAAGAATCTCTCTGAGTTGCATGGGATGCTCAAAACTGCAGAGATGAAAATTGTGGAGAAAGGTTCTCCTGTGCTCTTGGTTCATGATGGGAAGAAGCCTGGTGCCAAAGGCAAGGGTAAGGCAAAAGTTGTCAAACCCAAGATAAGCAAGGCAAAGGTTGCCAAGGCTTCTGAGGCAAAACCCGATTCACAAAAGGATGCAATCTGTTTCCATTGTCAAGAAATTGGTCATTGGAAACGTAATTGCAAGGCTTTCTTGGAAGAGCAAAAGAAGAAGAAGAGCAGCAAGGCTGCGTCGACTTCAGGTATCTATATGATAGATATTCTCCTTTCTACCACTGATTCTTGGGTATTGGATACCGGATGTGGTTCTCACATTTGTCTAAATGTGCAGGGACTAAAGAATAGGAGACTGCTTAAAGAAGGTGAAGTAGATCTACGCGTGGGGAATGGAGCAAGAGTTGCTGCATTAGCCGTAGGGACTTATGAAGTCACTTTACCTTCCGGATTAATTCTTGTTTTGAACAATTGTTATTATGTTCCGGATTTAAGCAGAAATATTATTTCAATTTCTTGTTTGGATAATGAAGGTTTTAAGTTTCTTATTGAGAATAAGAAATTTTCTATTTATTTAAATGATGTACTTTATGGTATTGCTAATTCATTTAATGGCCTTTATATCTTGGATGTCAAGAATGAAAATAATGTCTATCATGTAAATAAGAAATCTAAACCTAATGATGTAAATCATACTTATTTGTGGCATTGCCGTCTTGGTCATATTAATGAGAAGCGTATCTCAAAACTCCATGGGGACGGACTATTGGGTTCATGTGACTTAGAGTCATATGATACTTGTGAGTCGTGTCTTCTTGGAAAAATGACTAAGACACCTTTTACCAAGTTGGGTGAAAGGGCAAGCGACTTATTGGGGTTGATACATTCCGATGTATGCGGACCATTAAGTAGCAATGCTAGGGGAGGATTTCAATACTTCATAACCTTCACTGATGATTATAGTAGATTTGGGTATGTTTACCTATTGAAACATAAGAGTGAAGCATTTGAGACATTTAGAATATTTCAAAATGAAGTAGAAAAACAACTTGGCAAAAGTATTAAAGCACTTCGATCAGATCGTGGTGGTGAATACTTAAGTCAAGAATTTGATGATCATCTAAAGAATTGTGGAATAGTTTCACAATTGACTCCACCCGGAACACCACAATGGAATGGTGTGTCCGAGAGGAGGAATCGGACTTTGTTAGACATGGTTCGATCAATGATGAGTCAAATTGATCTTCCAATATCCTTTTGGGGTTACGCTCTAGAAACCGCTGCTTTCACACTAAATCGTGTTCCAACTAAATCGGTTCAAAAGACTTCATATGAGATGTGGAGCGGAAAGAAGCCTTGTCTATCTTTCATGAAGATTTGGGGTTGTGAAGTTTTTGTCAAAAGACTTATCTCAGACAAACTTGCACACAAATCTGATAAATGTATTTTCGTGGGATATCCTAAGGAAACTAAAGGATATTACTTTTACAACCGAGAGGACAACAAAGTGTTTGTTGCCCGAACTGGTGTCTTTCTAGAGAAAGAGTTTCTCTCCAAAGAAATCAGTGGGAGTAAAATAAATCTTGAAGAAATTCGAGACCCAGAAAATAACATTGAACCAATGGTGGAGCAAGAACAAGAACCACAAGGAGTTGTGGAACCTGTTCAAAGTACACAAGCAACTCGCAGATCTAGTAGGTTACGATCCGAGCCCGAGAGATATGGATTTCTCGTAACGGATAGTAATGAGGTAGAAATCATTGAGAATGATGAACCGTCAACCTACCAAGAGGCGATGTCTTCTCCTGATTCTGACAAGTGGCTTGGAGCCATGGAATCCGAATTGCAATCCATGCAAGACAATCAAGTTTGGAATTTGATTGATGCGCCCGAAGGTGTAAAAACCATAGGATGCAAATGGGTCTTCAAGAAGAAGACTGACATGGATGGAAGGTGCATACTTACAAAGCTAGGCTTGTAGCGAAGGGTTATAGGCAAGTTCATGGTATTGACTATGATGAGACCTTTTCACCCGTAGCAATGATCAAGTCTATAAGAATTTTGCTTGCCATTGCCGCATATCATGACTATGAAATATGGCAGATGGACGTCAAAACCGCTTTCCTGAATGGAAAACTCCAAGAGGATGTGTATATGACACAACCAGAAGGTTTTGAACAAGATTCTAAGGTATGCAAATTGCAGAGATCCATCTATGGATTGAAGCAAGCTTCTAGGAGTTGGAATCTCCGTTTTGATGAATCGGTCAAAGAGTTTGGTTTCATCAAGAACGAAGATGAGCCTTGTGTATACAAGAAGATTAGTGGGAGCATAGTGCTATTCCTTATTTTATATGTGGATGACATATTGCTCATTGGAAACGACATTCCTACACTTCAGTCTGTAAAGACTTGGTTAGGAAAGTGCTTCGCAATGAAAGATATGGGTGAAGCCGCATATATTCTTGGCATTAAGATCTATAGAGATAGATCAAGGAGGCTACTTGGTTTAAGCCAAAGTACATACATTGACAAGGTCATTAGAAGATTCCGTATGGAAAATTCTAAGAGAGGAACCTTGCACGTGTTACATGGAGTTTCTCTAAGCAAGACTCAATGTCCTAAGACAAAAGATGAGCGTGAGAAAATGAATGATGTTCCATATGCTTCGGCAATTGGGTCCATCATGTATGCCATGATTTGTACTAGGCCGGATGTATCTTATGCTTTGAGCATGACAAGTAGATACCAATCCGACCCTGGCGAAAATCACTGGATAGCCGTAAAAGCGATTCTTAAGTACTTAAGAAGGACTAAAGACTCGTTTTTGGTCTATGGAGGAATGTAAGATGATCTCGTTGTAAATGCTTACACGGATGCAAGCTTCCAAACCGACAAAGATGATAGCCGATCGCAATCGGGTTTTTTGTTTATGTTAAACGGTGGAGCTGTAAGCTGGAAGAGTTCCAAGCAAAGTACAACCGCTGATTCTACAACAGAAGCTGAGTATATTGCTGCATCGGATGCTGCAAAGGAAGCTGTTTGGATTAAGAAGTTCATAACTGAACTTGAGGTGGTTCCTAGTATTGCTAATCCAATAGACCTTTATTGCGACAATAATGGTGCTATTGCTCAAGCAAAGGAACCAAGAGCACATCAGAAATCCAAACACATACTTAGGCGTTTTCATATCATTCGAGAGATCGTTGATAGGGGAGACGTAAATATATGCAGAGTACCTACTGATGACAATGTTGCGGACCCGCTAACAAAGGGACTTCCACAAGCTAAACATGATGGTCATGTTAGGTCCATGGGTATTAGATACATGGGAGATTGGACCTAGGGCAAGCGGGAGATTGTTGGTAGTGGTGCCCTTGGCACGTTTAATAAACGTTGTAATTGTTATATTTATTTCATATCAATAAAGAGATGTTTTGATTATTATTGTTGTTCATGTTTACTTATAATAATCTCCGTCCCTAGTACTTGTTAAGCAATAGTATAAAGGCTAAATGATCATGGGATGATCATGTTAGATTTATGGGTACTTGTTTGGAACAAGGTACTGGACATGACCCGCTCTATGAGATTTATGTCATGGTCTATGTCGTACATATATCTCATATTAGTTATGTCATTTGAATCCTTAGACATGAAGTTATTATAGTCTTCCACTTGATGAACATTATGTTTGACATATTCAAACGCTACTTTTAACCGAGTAGTTATAAAGGGTATGATTGGCATAATCGGAATCCCGTTGGGAAGAATAATAAGCTAAATGGATTTGTCCCTCCTCGGAGAGATGTCAAGCTTGGGCCACTCGTAGGAATGATGTTAATGAAATGTTCGACCGGACTCAGATGAATTGATTAGATCAATGTCATTTGGATTATCAACATATTCGGAATCGAGAAAGTATTGAACAAAACAAGTTGACTGTTTGACCATGACTTGTGTTCAATGATATCGTGGACAAAGGGATTGTGACATATTCTAAAGGAATGCGAACTTGTATCTAGTTATACTATTTGGGTAGGTATGACGGTTTGCTAGAACCTAATCATATCTTATGGGATCATGTTTGAGCTCATTGCCAACTTAGTATAATCCTAGAGGGTCACACACAATAGAACGAATCTTTTAAAAGGACTATATTGGAATTTTGGAAATTCTGGACATTCTGAAGAGTGGGCGACCGCACAGTATTGACTGGGCGGCCGCACACTTAGGACAGTTTTGTACCAGTTTTGCTTCAGATAGTTGTGCGACCGCACAGATGATTTTGGGCGGCCGCACAGTGCTGTCGGGTGGCAGATTCCTAATTTGATTTGGAAACGAATTTTGGAAGGATTTTGACACAAGTTTCCTATTTGGAATAGGTCATACTTGTGTATAAAAGACCAAATTCGGCCAGCACTCTAGGCTAATGATTTTGTGAGTCTCAAAGAGTTTGAGAGAGGGTTTATTTTTGTTCCAATACATTCTTGGTTGAGGAACAAAATAATACACAAAATAAATTCCATATAGTTCTTTTGATTGTGAAAAAGTGTTTCACAATTTGGTCTAGCAACCAAGATCAAAGAAGCTCCTTTGATATTCGTTCGAAGTGTGGATACCGCTAGAGGGTGAAAATCATCATCTTCAAAGTTCGTGTTCAAGCTTTGTGATCGTGATCAAGTCTTCAAACCTCCACCAAAGACCAAGAGAATTTGATAGCCATCAAGGGTTAGTTTATTCATTTATTCTTATGTTGTATTTGATTTAATCATATGAACGGATCCATGGCTTTGGGTTTCTTAAAATTTTAAATGCTAAATTCCGCTGCGCATGTTACTTGGAAACCCAACAAGTAGTGCGCTAGAATCATGGGTGCTGGATTCGGGGGCATCATTCCACTCATGCGGGCATGCAGGAGCGATGGAAAATTACACTTCCGGTGATTTCGGAAAGGTCTATCTGGCGGATGGCGAGCGTTTGGAAATCAAGGGGAAGGGGGATGTCAGAATGAGCATCGGACGGGAACGTCTTACATCTACACGGGGTCAGTCACATTCCGGGTTTGAAAAAGAACCTGATTTCAGTTGGGCAGCTGGGTGAAGAAGGTTACACGGTAACTTTTAGCTGCAGGAACTGGGTTATTACCAAGGAGGATTGTAAGATCGCTCGGGGTAATAGGGAAGGAAGATTGTATTTGACAAACACCAAGGATAGTATCGCGGTGGCGTCAGCCAAGGGTGATACGGAGTTGTAGCACTGTCGATTGGGTCACATGGGTGAGAAGGGGGAATCCCCGGTAACTTCTCGGGGTGGTGTGTCATATTACATGAACTTCATTGATGATTGGACAAGGAAGGTCCGGGATTACTTCTTAAAAGGGAAAGATGAATCTTTCAGGATGTATAAGAAGTGGAAGGCCTTGGTGGAGAATCAGATTGGACTCAAGGATAAAAGCTTGAGGTCTGTTAATGGTGGGGAGTATGAGCTCGGGGAGTTTAAGGAATACGGTGATGCGAGGGAGATTCGCATGGATATTCCAGACTCGGGTGGGAGCGGCACGGTTCATGATGACCAAGGTGAAGGGGTCACTGAAGATGGACCAAATACTCCAGGACCGGATATTCCGCTGCGTAGATCTAACGGTGAGTGTAGATCGAATGCAAAGGCTCCAGGTTTCTCAAGCAAGGTGAAGTTGAAGCTGGGAATAGCTTCAACGGGGCTTGGAGAATAGGGGAGGAGGAAGGAACTACCATGATCGAGGTGAGCACTATGGCACTAAGGATGAGTTGAAGAACGGATACGGGGCTTATATGCGGTTGATCTCTAGGTGGGAGATTGTTGGAATAGAGACCAACCGGGAACTAGCGATCGAAGCAAAAGGAAGAAATTCGTCGGAGTGGACTGACACTCTGGGCGGCCGCCCAGGGTGATGGTGGGCGACCGCCCACTTGATCAGTTTGAAACCATCAGCGGAGTGCAAAAGTGGGCGACCGCCCATAGGCAAAGTGGGCGCCCGCCCACATGTCGGGACAGGTTTTTTGCTGAGTCGTTTTTGGGCCAGATTTCAGGTTTCCTTGTCCGTCTAGGGTTAGGTTTTATTCTAGGTTTGCTATATAAGCAATGTTCCGCCCCCATACTCATTGTAACTCCATATTTACATATTATAGTGCAAGATCCTGGCTTGGTAGTGCCCCCAGACGTAGTCAAACATATTGACGAACTGTGTTAACAATTTCTTGTGTTCCATTGACTTTTGCTTTATATTTCTTGTGCTTGTTTGTGGTGCCGGGTTTTCTTGCGATTTGCTTGGGTGTTGGGTTGGGAAGGGTCAATTCCACAACATAATATGGTGCTACAATGTGTTCTAGGTCGGAACTATGCTTATATAGGTGTACAAAGAAGCCCTAAATCAATACATTGAAAAAATTTAGTCAAAATAGGAAACTGGGAAAAATTTGGGTTGTTGCCGGCGTGCACGGCCGCTCTGCCTTACATGCATGGCCGAGTAGCCAACTCTGCACGGCTGTGCTCTATTATTTCCCCGAAGTCAATAGCCTATGTTCTCCAACATCGCTATGCACGACCGAGCAAGATCCTTGACATGGCCGTGTGACACGGCCGTGTATAGACCTGTGCACGGCCGTGCAGCTCCTGTTCTGCAACTTCTCGATTTCCTTCTCCCTTTTGACCTCTCCTTGATCTCCACCAACCCCCATGATTTAGACTCCTTTTCTCCCCTTGTCTCTTTATGATTTTAGGACTTTAATCCCAACAACATTCATATACGTGAGGATTAGGGTTCTAAAAATCGCTAGGTGACCGCTAGGCGCCGGAGCCGGGCCTAGCGCCTGAGGGCTTAGGTGAGGCATAGTCGGGGCTCAGGCGGGGCCGAGAATAAATCAAAATTTATAATATCCCCGTGAAATATAATTGAAAATATCACCAAAACATGCAAACGATTAATTTAAATATATATAATAATAAATGTAATACAATCTTCAACTGAATTATACTTATATTTTTAAAAAAAAAAAATAACATCTGGCCTAGGTGTATTTAAGTTAGGCGCATCGTTTTATTTATGACCGCCTAACACCTAGACGGTATAGGTGAACGGTTTTTAGAATAGAGGAGAACTAAGGATTGAGGAGTAACTTGACGCATTGTTTATGCTATTCTCCCATAGTTAAATTCCAAAGTCCAGACTGTTGGGGTGCAACCCAAAGTCCCACATCGGCAATTAAGGAAACAATTGCAAGGTATATAAGAGCACCCACCCACTTCATTAGTATGATGCCTTTTGGGAGTTGACCCAAAAACAAATCCGTGCGGGCTGGGCCCAAAGAGGACAATATCATACTAATGTGGGAAAGTGGTGGTGGTGGTCGCGCCCCAGGAGTAGTTGGCGGAGTTAGGCCGAGCAACCGTAAGTCTGGCGAAGTTGGTGAACCTGGGCATCAAAAAAAAAAAATATATATATATATATAATACAATATAAATGATGAAATGGTTGTTTCCACCTCTGTTTTCAGAAGGTGAAAAGTTACCAACATATTTTACATTTACTCAGCAAATTTTGCTGATGCTTGTTTTATTGTCACACATAAATATTTCCTCTAGATTTATAGAGTTTCTATAAATGGATAGACAATAAAAATTGACTAAGAAAACGATAATTTAAATGATAGGACTAATTAAATAAGACAAATAATTCAGCCTTATACTTTAAAAACCAGATTGTGGCAAGTCTTGTCGCAGGGGTATGCACAGTCGATGTCTTTAACTCCTGATCGATCGAAATACCAGTCCCCAACAGCTAAGGCAATCGGCTGCAAGATGGCACATTGAACGGTGTAAACAAATAACTCTAAATGTATACAAAAAAATGAAAATGAAAATGCTTCATAATCAATCATTAACATTATAACGCGTACGTAAGTATGAAATAAGCAGCATACGACTGAGAAGAAACATTTGTGTAAGAATGACCTAAGGATGCAACTTTTAGCTCATCAAACATGCATTTGATCAAAGACACTCTCAGTTCCAGAAATACATTCACTGACGCAGTGGCGAAGCCAGGAATTTTTGTGAAGATGGTCAAGATTGTTTGCAGGGTTGGAAATTATTCTTATCGTATAAAATTTGGAATAGAGGAGGGGGGTTTCGTCAAACTGATATCATGTTACAAATTACACCCAAAAATAATGGGGGTCGAAATAGACAAAAATAATATTTTTAGTAACATTTCCCGAAATTTGGAGGTACTAATATGACATTTCTCAAAAGTTGAGGGGGTCGAGTGACCCCCATCCGTCTCATGTGGCTTTGCCATTGCACTGACGAACACTCGCCTTGAACATAACAAAAAAAAAAAATAAGAGAGAGAGAGAGAGAGAGAGAAAGTTGTACCTTGTTACCGATAAGAGGAGAGTTATCTGCAAACCATGTATCCTGCCTCTCAGTTTGGCAATGAGCAAAACACGAATTTATAAACAAACCACTTTGATGGTACTGTGAGAACCCTTTTATTGCATTAAGCATATTATACCGAAATCCTGCCAAATGTTCAATGGAAAAACTTTAGTTCACGGACTTAATCGTCATCATGTCTTCAAAAGATTACTAAATAAATGCTCGTTTATTCAAATTACCTTGCAGAAATTTTAACTGTAAAGACGAACAACGAGCGTGATTATTCTTGCAGTCATGCCAAATGCCACGAGGGTCAGCTGATGGTGGAGCTAAGCTAACTTGGACCTGAGTGGATCAATAGAGATAGAGGTCACAATTGCAAATTGGACAATCGAGAACATTTACTCCCACCTTCCCAAAATAAATGTCACACCTTGACTTTTTTGGTCAACTTCAATAACAATTTTAAGAATAACATTACATATAGTTAAATTTTCATAATTGTTTGGTCAAAGTTTAGCCAAGTTGACCAAAAAAATCAAGATGCGACATTTATTTTGGGACGGAGACTGATTGATAAACCTCAAGTGTAGGAAGCTACTTACCTGCCACGAATCATAAGCAGCATTGAGAAGAAAGAGTGGGGTTTTGATGTGGCCAATTATGTTCTGGGGAAAGAAGCACTGAAAAGAGAGAAAATACGTGACAAAGAAAAAGTGAGGACAAGAGCGAAAACACGATATCAGATAGTCAATTTATGGTGAGAAATAAAAGGAAACTTACTGAGGTTGGATCAAGATGGTTGGTGCAAGTACGAGGTAAGTTCTTATGCACTCCCTGCCATCAAATTAATCACACACATATAAACTGGATTTTATTCATTTTCTGGTAAGTATGATCATTTTCAGGACCATGAAAAAAAAAAAAAAAAAAAAAGGAAATATAAACATCTACATTCACAAATTCAAGAAAAACAAAATAAAGGTTACACTTACTTGTAAGTGAACAACACCTGCAAATAAGTTCCTTAGTGAGCGCCTACCGGAAACATCAACCCTACAATTCCCGTAAAAAGGTTTAATTGCGAATAAATAAGAAAAAAATAGACTTATGAATGTACTCCATCCGTCCCAAAATGAATGCCCAAAAAATTCAAGTTTGCTCTTGATCAAGAACAAATTCGAAAAAAAATAATAATTGGACATTCATTTGGGGACGGAGGTAGTAAGTTTAATGGGCATTACGCGTCCATGAACATCCCAGCATCACTCAGACACTTCACTCTAATATGACTCGGGAACAGATCTCTGAACTCGTCACAGTGCAATATAGAAGCTAAACCCCCAGCAGAACACCCAGAAAGAAGAGCCTGAAACACCAGTTAGGCATTGACTCGTAACATCAGAAGAAGGATAACAGTAAGGGGCAGAAAAAATAAATGAAAAAAGTCCGAATTTTTACCTGCTTGGCATGGCGCATGCCCTTTGACATTAAATCTTCCATAGCAGCCAGCCAAATTCTTTGCCCTCTAAATTGCAGTTTCGCAGCCTAACAAAAATGTTGAAAATTTTATAGCAAAATTGGAGTATAGAAGTCATTGATCATATGGTGGGGACAAACTAAATGACAGGTTAAAATCATTTTCAATAATATGTCCAAATCCGATGATGTTAAAGCAATGAGTCAATTATAGAAGTAACGCGCCCCTACGATAAATTACAGATAGCATATGCAGAAGACAAAGCAAGTCTATATTTCATGAAAAGAACGGGCTCCGCAAAATTCAAGCATGCAAACGCAAAAATTGCCTACATGATATACAGAACGCACTTCTTCTTTCTTTCTTTCTTTTTTTCTTATACACCGAGGCATAGTATGGGAAGGGATGGAATCTGAGACCGCATGCTTTGTGCAACCCCAACTACCAAGGTCTGAGTCTGGGACTGGGTCAGCTCTTAGACTTAGGGACTGCCTGTTTGAGCTGAATGAGGCCTCTGAATGACCCAAAAGACAGCACTTTTGGATAACTGATAATTACTAGAATCATACACTATTAACTTCATCTATTTAGATACAGATCTCTATGCCGACAATGATCAGAGGCTTCACAGCTCAAGTTGAATGAGCAAGAATTTTAAAGGACTTGTTTAAGGATCTAAGTCACATAGACCAGGGTGCAAAGAGTGGATCCAGGAGTCTGACCAACCAATAAAATTTTATGCTATATAGTGTCTAAAAGCCAAACGCAGACACATAATATGTTGTCTCGACAGAGATAGTTTGGCAAAAATGAAGAGCCATACAACACGGTTAAGGATTATCTACAAGCACACTTAATGCAAGAAGTTGGGGTGGGGGTGGGGGTACTTGTTCATGTACAGGGCCGTTCCTAGCTTTTTGGGGGCCCTGGGCAAAGTTCAATGAGAGGCTTTTTTTTTTTTTTTTTTTTTTGAAACAATGATTGGCCCTTTATAAATCATTTTTATCTTCTCAAAACTCCTGTTTTTAGTAGCAATTTTTTTGTTTTTTGTTAACTTGTACTTTTAGTTTGTATTGAAGTATAAAATAATTATAAGATCAATTGATTGAACTTAGCGTAATAACAGATAAATTAAAGGTTATAATCAAACCTACAAATTTTTTTTATAAATAATAGTAACAAAATATATAAAACCCAGTAAAATTATAAAATAAAAATATATGTACAACAAAAATATGATTAAAAAAATGTACATATAACGTCCCAAAATTTGTAAAAGAACATATTATAGATATATATTATGAAAGAGTCATAAAAACTCTTGCAAATATAAGATTAAATTATGGTCACCAAAAATATAATAATATAATAAGAATATGAGGACTAAAAAAAAAATACTCCACAGAAGATTATACATATCCATGTCTTATAATATGAATGAGGAAATATGAAGGCCTTAAATTATATGCGTAGTGGGGCTTGGTTGCTTTTTTTTTTTTTCTCTCAAATAAAATAGGCCTCTTTTTTTGTGTATATTTTTTCTTGGGGCCTTTTTTTCTTAAAAATGAACTAATAAAATGTGTCAGCTGATTTTTTTTTATTTTTTTTAAGAAAAAATTAGTGATAATTTTGTTTCTATTATTACTTAAATAAAGATAATATATGTGTGTATATATGTGTATGTGTATATATATATATGATCTAAAAAATTTGGGCCCCTCTCCGGCCAAGGGCCCTAGGCGGGCGCCCCACCTGCCCCCCCCTGGGCCGGCCCTGTTCATGTATTGCCGTTGGAAATATTTCACACTGAAAACAAGCACCAATGTGGACATTGAGTACGTCTACAACAAATTTGAAAATGTGTACAAACAAAAATTATTCCGTAAATAGACATTAGGAAGTTTCCCCGGTGAAACTTGTTAATGTCTAATTCAGATAAATATGCAATATATTAGTCCAATATCTGTTGATTTAGCCTCTATGTAGTGATAGAGTAGAGTATGTGGTGATAGAGTAGAAAAATACAAACATAACCATTACGACCATGAGTGTCTAACTCGGGTAATGATGTATGAGTGTAAGTCCAATATGTGTGCTTCTCCAAGACTGCCATAAATAAAGTTTTGATTTTGCCAAAATGTGGAGATATAGTGGAAAACTTCATACATAAACCATTGATGCATTTCCAAAATGTACTCGTGTCATTAAGGCAATACCTAATCCATAGGATTAAGTATTCTATGCATCTAACTTGATAAAACTTCAATTACAGAAATGCCTTCCAAGGCTCCTGTGACACGCACATTCACATGACAAGAATGGTACTATATCCTATTGATAAGAAAAGGAGTCTGTCGGAAGTAATTTCCTTTCTTTGTGGAAGTTGGAGAGACTTTTTACCAATATATGCATCTATTACAAACCCAACAACATTAAAGACAAATAGCCAATAGCTAGTGGTGAAGCCACGTTAAGCCGAAAGGGAATCAGCTGACCCCCTTAAATTTTAGAACAGGTCAATTTTACTACTTTCAGATTTTTAGATAATAATATTTTTCTATTAAAAATGATGGATTTATACATTTTGACCCCCTTAGTTTTGAAAAAAAAATACACTAATTTATTATTTTGATCCCCTTTATATTAAATTTGTGAACCTCAATTATAATATTTATCCCATAAACAACTTCGACCCCTCTTACAAAAAATCCTGGCTTCACAACTGCAATGAGCCTTGGCTCAAATGGCATAGGTTGTTGCCTTCCCTTGGTAAGGTCAAGGGTTTGACCCCCCTACTCTACGTTGTAATTTGAAACATTTAAGTTGGCCAAAAAAGAAACATAATTAAGTGTTATTATGCTGATGATCGAGTGTCATTTCTTGTCCATGATCCTTAACATACTCTTTAAAGAATAGAGGGAGTACGAAGGATTACACTGAGATATCAAACAATAAAACCAAGTTGTAGAAGACAATCTATAGAAGTCTTTTCTATATTTCAATTATATGCATGACCCCATTATGCAAGACCAGATTCTTTATGCTTAGTAAACTATCAAGTTTTTCACACTAACTATTCCAAATAACATAACATAAGCTCACTTCAATTTCATTTCTTTTTTATTCCATGATTGGGGCATCACTACGTGTTATAAAGGTAACTGTAGCATTAATACTCACTTTGTGATCGTTCCATATATCTTAATCGAGCATTAAATCCATTGCACTTGACAACATAAGTTCCTTATAGTACTAGAATTCTCACCTTATCTTCACCATCCCCAGTGAAAGAGGCACCATCACAATAACGAACCTTTACTCTATTCCAGTTGAAAAAATCTGTACAAGGAACCCACCTTGAATCAGCCAGGTGCCAGCACAGAGAAAACCCCAAAACACCACAAATTGATAGGAAGACAAGTTCAAGTATTGCCATTTTAGATAACACTCCCTCTGTCCCGAAATGATCTTCCCTCTTTCTTTTTTCTTTTGTTTTGTTATCATGAATGAACTTTGAGCCATAATTTTAGGTTGATTTCATTGTCCTAGTGAAAATCTAAAACTTTTTACTGATAATATTGTTGATGGTGTGTCAATTACAAGTTTTAGATTTTCATGAGTATAATTTATTCAACCTACAATTATTGCTCAAGTTCATTCGTAGTAACGGCAAAAAAAGTGGGAAGATCATTTTGTGACGGAGGGAGTACAATTGAAGAAACCTGGATTTTCTTCAGCCTTGTTGCTTAATATTCCTGTAAATGCTAGTTGTTTCTCCATAAATCTTGATGATCCCCGCCTGGTTGTTTTACGGTAAACACAAGCTCTGACAGTATTACACCATCCTCCACCCTGAGGCACGATGCATTCAAGGGCAACGTGAGTATCAATAGTGTTTGACAATACAGCAGCCAGTACATGATCCATTATTTAGGCACTTTCAGAAAATCATGAAATATATTCCCTTTGTCCCAAAATGATTTTCACATTTGACTATTCAAACATTTTAAGAATATGAACACTTGTTTCACTAGTCATGTTATGTTTATGCACATTTAAGCCCAAATTGTATAAATGAGAAGAATTTTTTGGGACGATGAAAAATGGAAAAAGAGAAGATCATTTTGGGAGAGGAGTAATTTTCTAGTAGTAATACTACTAGAATTGTAAATTAACCATTAAACTTTTCAAACGTGGCCGCTTCGATTGGAATGGAGGAAGTAAATTTTTGAACAAATTCATATAGTACAAGTATTTGAAAAGACAGACAACAACTACAGGAGATAGGACAATGAACAATGAAAGCAAACACATTACGTGTAATTGCGTATGTCAAAGAGCTATCACAAATTAATTGTGCATAAAAAGAGTTTAGTAGTCATTATCAAGATAATAGCTGTCACGAACCTCCAACTGAATAAGCCAACTATTAGCCCCTGTGCCATATCCACGGTGTATGTGATATCCCGGCAATGTACCATCTAAGCATACTGTAAATCAGAAACGCACCACAAATATATCATTAAACGAAAATCATATCAATTATTTATGAGATACCATAATAGTGGACGCGGGAAGTGGATGGTCACTATCACTAGAAGAATTTTATCATTCATAATATAAAGAAGAATTTTGATAAAGTGAACTTTCAAGTATTAATTAAAAGAAAATATTTGCAAATAATTAGATACTTTACTTAGTTGCAATGATAAGTACCCATATTTACTAACAAAGACAAAGTGGTGGAGGAGGGGTCATAGCAAATGGGTGTGAAGAAATTATCACTTCTGTGTGTGTGTGTGTGAGGGGGGGGGAGGGGGGTGGAGGATTAGCAAAAGAATGAAGAAACACTTATTTAACTAAAAAAGCAGAGGCGTAAAAAACAAATCTACCAAATATAGTGATGAAGGTCACCCCAAATAAAGTACTCCAATAGATCAAAGAATCATCACTAAATTACTTCAATTGTATGAAAATGAAAAGCATGCAATTATGTTCAAATGCCTCTTCAATAGATCAAAGAATCATCACTCAAAGAACTAAACTAACAAGTTTAAACCAAAAAAAAAAAAAAAAACAATTTTCCCCACCAGAAAAAAAAAGAAAAAAAAAAATAATAATAACTCAGACATGACACAAACCTACATTAAATCTGAAACAATCCCCATTCCCCCAAATTATACATTAATTTATAAAAAAAAAAAAAAAAAAAACACACACACCCTTGTAGAGTAGGCAGATTAGATGTGAAATGAGAGAATTTACAACTCAAATTTCAAATTATCATGGGTTCGTCAAAATAGCTAGTACTACATTCAATCCAAAACAAAGAAAAAAAATTACAACTTGAATGGGCAAAAAAAAAAAAATGGAGAAAATCAAATGTAAAGCTAGAAAGGAGATGGAGATTAAATTACCAGCTCCTTTAGCAGCAGCGCCTTCAATATGGGTAAACCCCACAAGCAAAGAACCAGGAGCTGCAGCACCATGCCCATAAGAAGAAACAGAATGCAAATTGGAGATAATCTCCGTTACATTAAACAAATGTTCATCTTCATCAAATTCAGCAAAACTAACACCAATAACACAAACCCTTTTGCTACAAAATGCAAAGAAAACTAAAATTGTAGCCCAAATCCATATTGAATTCTTCATTATACAAATACCCTTTTGCTCTGATGTTTTTACTCCCCAGAATTTATACTAATTGTGTGTAAATAAGGAGATATTGTTGTTGTTTTTTCGTTAAAATTAGGAGTTAAAGAGGAAATGAGTTAAGTGTGTGAATAAATATAGGAATGAACGCAGATTGCGCAAAATCTGGGTTGGGTTTTTACACATAGAGGGAGAGAGAGGAGAGAGAATGTAAGTAGATTTAAAGGAGTGAACATTCACCAGATTTAAAGCGAAGTAAGGCCAAAGGGGAGGAGAAGGGAAGGAGTGTGTTTTTTTGCCGGGGAATTTAAAGATTCTTTTAATGTGAATTTATTTACTTTACCTCCTTACTCCTCCTTCCCATTTTATACCTAAAAAAAAGGTGGGCACAAAAATTAGGATGAAGATTTTTATGTTATAAAATATAGATAATGGAGTAGAGTGTTGTGAGTATAGAAAGTGAGTGGGAAAAAGAAAGTGAGATATAGAATAGTTGGTGAATAGTTGTTGTGTGTATGACACGTAGGGCCCACTAAATAAAAAAAATATAAAAAAACTTTCTTTTTTTTATTTTGAAATTAAAAATAGAACTTTTGGATTTTGAAGTCTAAAATAGAACACCAAAAGGGAAATTTTTAAACTTTAAAATGAAACGGATGGAGTATTTATTATGCTTCCACATCCGTTCTCTATCGACGCGCTTCTTCCGCAATTAGATGAATTAGTACAGTAAACTCCCTCCTCCCTCCGTTTTTTTTTAATGTCACTTTTGCCAAATTAAAGTCTCACTTATAAAGGCTTGCTTCAAAAATAGAAATTTTATAATATCTTTTATCTATGACATTTAATTGTAGTATTTTTTTACTTTTATTTTGAAGCAAAAAATTAATTGTAGTATTCATAACAACTACTCCCTACGTCTCAAAATAGATGTCGTTTTGGGAGTTAAATTTTGTCTCAAAATACTTGTCGTTTACTATTTTCAAAGTTTTTTTTATTGCTCTGTACCAATTATAACCTTAATAATGATAGTGAACTATCTCTTACCTAACCATTTAATTACCTAGGTAGTTGAATTACTTTAGGGGTATTTGAGACATTTTCACATGTATTAATGACATTTTTAATATGTGTGAAACACTCCAAACGACATCTATTTTGAGACGGAGGGAGTATTTATTAAAAGGTTATTTATTTTTCAATTACGGGGATATGAATAGGTGAAAATCTCGAGAAAAACTTGTTTTACACTCGCTTTAGTGTAAAACTTGTTTTTTAATGTAAAACAGGTTTTTACACATCTCATAGTGTAAAACAGATTTTTTCATAAAACTGATTCTATAAATAGAGGATAAGTTTGACTCGGTCATACTTATAACAAATAAGTGTGTGTTTGTGTGTGTGTGGTGTGTGTTTTCAATTCAAATATGAAAACCAAAAAGCTCTAACTCAAGCGGTATTCGTGTTAGCTTCTCATTCGAAAGTCACGCGTGCAAATCCCTTTAGGGAGATTTGTCGTAGCCTATTTATAGTCTCAGTTGTAGCCTTCGTGTCATTATAAATTAATATAATACTCAATTTAAAAAAAAAAAAAAAACAAATATGGAAAGCTCTTATTGTCAACTTTGTTATTCAAATATAAAATGGAGATATGTTCCCCTCTTAATTAATTTTTCTAATACATATCCCTTCAATAAACTCTTATTTTCGAAAATACTCAACCCAAATACTAAGATTAAACAATAATTCAAGTCATTTTTCTATGATATTCAATGTCATAATCATGAATTCACGGATAATCAAACAACATGAATAATTTAAAAATCAATCTGCAGCCACTGGCTTTTATGAATTCAACTAATTTCATATATTATTTTTTATTAAAACTAGATTGTTTATTAATGAATGTCTTAAACTATTACTAGAGTGTACTTGAAAAAGCATTGGGTGAGAACTGAATCCCTACCTTTAATATATAAAGGAATACAAGATATTAATTGAGCTAAACCTCTTTGGTGCAAATTTCAAATGTGATTTCAAATTTTAGGACTTAGCACATAAAAAATCAAACGTTACCTAACAATACTCTACCCAACTTTCTCTTTTATACCCCACCATCTATACTCATAAATACTTTTTCATTCTCATAATAAGTATCGCGCGTTGTTGATTTATTAACTTTTTTAATAAATACAGTTGTGTTTATTTATTACTATTACATTGTTTTATACCATTGCAAATGGCACTAATTAACTTTTTATTTAAAATATGACATTTCTTTTGACGTTTGAGATGACAAAAAATAAAAACGCAATATTTATTATGCGACAAAGAATAATATGTTACAATGTTTATTTTGGAAAGTGATACTCCCTCGATCTTGAAAATTTACACGCACCTTAATTTGTGATGTAGTACACGCAGCAGAATAATAAAAGAGATATAAAAATATCATTTGAGATTAAAATATTTGACCTAATTCGAATCCACGAAATAGAGTTTGAACAAGAATTAGCCTAAACCAATTCTTCTGCAAGGAATCGCAATTCCCCAACAAGATTCTCTGAAGAAATCCTTCCGCAAGCTGCTTAAGGGTAAAACCCAACAATTGCAAAGCAATCAAATTTTAATAAAAGAAGTCTAATTTTTGGATTACAACTTTAGGCCTATTTTATAGTGCCCATAAAACTTGAAAAAAACAATCTAAAACCTTCTAGAATTATCCCTAACCTATATAGTAACCTAATAGGACTTAAAAACTAGTAAATTGACTCAAAATCTATCCTAGAATCCTCTAAAATTAACCTACTAAAATTAATAACGAAAATAATAATAAAAATACTAATTAAACCCTAACTAATAATAAAATACCAATATAATTATAATATTTGATATAATCATATTTTCTTCCTCCATCATACACCACCACTTCAAAAGAACTCGTCCTCGAGTTCGTTCTTGAAACTTGAAGTCTTCCACTCCACTTGAAGAGATATTTGGAATAAACACGTTCTTTCCCGAGCCGTAATAAATCCGGCACTGCTGCACAAGGTAGGAAATACGACAATCGTCCATCAACAGCCTTAAAAAATTCTGGCAAAACATCATCATGTTTGGCCGATTATTTGACTGGATTCGACCGAGTCCTTTCTGGTCCGGGCGGGTCGCTGTTTTGGTGTGGTCGGACCTCACCACCTGGTCCGTGCGGGTCTTGCCGTTGGTCCGGCCGGACCTGTTCTGGATTTTGACCACGCAATCTCCCTGTCACGTACAGCCTTTCCAAGCACCGAGCCTCACAAGCTTCCGTCACCACCACTTCAAAAAGTGGCTCATCTGATTTCGTATCTAGAGCAATCTCTCCACCCACGGGAAAAAAAATTATTACTAACCTTTTATCATTTGAAATCTTCAATCATAATTTGTGGGTCGTGATTTGCGGATATGACAATATCATATTTTCTCCGTTTGAATCTAACTCATCCCCTCCGGCCGGCGGATCACGATGGAGATTTTCCTTGCATCCTACAGGTTCATATCGGTCCCCTGCCCGTTGCCCCGGGTTGACACAACTCTGAGGTGTTTGCACTGCTGCCACCAGAGCTAGTTGTGAATCCAAGTCACGAAGCTGTCGAGTCCAATATTTTTCCTCATCAGCCCAGTACTGTAGTCGATTATACAGCTCGTTGACTCGACTTTGGCGCTTCATGTATCGAGAAAATTTTGCCTTTGATTGTGCATGATCCATACGATCCATGAGTTCCATGAATTCTCCATCACCTTTCATCTTCCAAGGATCGAACCTTTTCTAATACCAAACTAATGTAGTACACACAGCGGAATAATAAAAGAGATAGACAAATATCCTTCGAGATCAGAATATTTGACCTAATTTGAATCCACGAACTAGGGTTTGAACAAGAATTAGCCTAAACCAATTCTTCTGCAAGGAATCGCAACTCCCCAACAAGAATCTCCGAAGAAATCCTTCTGCAAGCTGCTTAAGGGTAAAACCCAACAATTGCAAAGCAATCAAATTTTAATAAAAGAAGTCTAATTTTAGGATTACAAATTTAGTCCTATTTTATAGTGTCCATAAAACTTGAAAAACAATCTAAAACCTTCTAGAATTACTCCTAACCTATATAGTAACCTAATAGGACTTAAAAACAAGTAAATTGACTCAAAATCTATCCTAGAATCCTCTAAAATTAACCTACTAAAATTAATGACGAAAATAACAATAAAAATACTAATTAAACCCTAACTAATAATAAAATACCAATATAATTATAATATTTGATATAATCATATTTTCTTCTTGCATCAATTTGATAGTCAAATTAACTAAACTTTGACAAAAAATGAAAATAAAAATATCTCAATGAAAAATTAAATGTTAATGATACATCATAGTTAATACTATGAATAATAATTTTTAGAGAAAAAAATTATTTATATAATATAATTAAATAGGGAGTTCTCTATGGAAAAGAGAGCATTCATATATATTGACAAATAATCGAGGGAGAGAAATGAAAATTGAAACTAGAGAACGTAAGTTTTAGTTTCTAAACGTGAGAATTTATTTTTTTTTGTAAAAAAAAATAAAAATAAAAAATAAAATATGTTCTTAGAGTTTAGACATCTCACATCATCTATTATTGCTGCAGCATGTTATGCTATTTTTAGATTTTTAACATCAATTATGTAAGTGTTAATGAAAAATGAAGAAGATTAAAACATTTTTGTAAATATTTTATTATTATCATTAAAATTTAAATTCATCACTGTTTATTATAAATGCATGCGATCACGTTTTTGGAAGCTTACGAGATGGAAGCTAGTGTGACTGACCGGCACCGTTTGGGTGACAGACAGAGGGGTGGTGGTGGTGATCACGTCACGGGTTGTTGTTAGCCGTGTGATAGGTAGGGTAGTGTGGGAGGACTCGTGCGGTCGGCCGGGTGATGTATGGCGTGATTTTCTGTTGGTTTATTAAATCGCCTATACTAGACGCCTCTCTTTCTACTTATTTATGGCTTGTCAGAAAGATCTTTTAATTCCACATTTCAAATTTTAGAGGCAAAACTTAATGAAATATCCCAAATTCATACACTTTTGGTCACGCTCCTTTTGTTTCAAATAATTGTGTGGTTCCAGACTTTTTCCTAGTATATTAAAAAAAAAAATGAATACTTTTTTCATTTTTTTAATTTGTTCATATTTTGACTAAAATACGAGTTTTAAGAAAAAATATTTAATATTAGTAGTTGAGTGAGTGTTATGAGTATAAAAAGAATGATAATACTTGTTGAGAGTATGACAAGCGAGTATCATTTAATAAAGAATAATATAAAGTTTTCATTTTGAGAGTGAACAATTAAATGAGACATTTGAAATGACAAAAAGTAAACAGACTAATGTTAGAGTAATAACAAGACTTGATAAGTAAAGCAAGCAATCACAAGAACACCGATTTACGTGGTTCACCAACTTGGCTACGTCCACAGGGAGAGGAGAGAATATTATTATCAATCTGGAGAAACGATTACAAAGATCACACTATGCCCATAAGGAGTGGCTCAGTGGTAGAGCCAAACTTCACAATGTGTGAGGTCTCGGGTTCGATCCCCTCCCATGCCTCCTAGGACATCATTATTATAAGGGGGTAAGTGGGGAATCACTATCGATCCTCTTTAAAAAAAAAAAAAAAAAAAACAAAGATCACACTATTACTGCTACACGAATTATTGAATACAATAATTTCTGACTGTGTAACTGTAGAATTACAGATCTTCTCTGAGCACTCTAATCATTTATCTGAGACAAAACAACTCACTTTGATCTAAACTAATGGCTTTTATTTGTATCCGTAAAGTTTATCTCAAAGTCTGATAGGAACTTGGAATTCTAGTACGAAACTGACTTGAAAATCCTTCCTTCTGCGAAACTGCACTTCGTCTGAAATCCTGCTGCAATTTGGTCTCTGGTCCGCCCGGGTGTTTACCTTGGTCCGCCCGGATCTGCACTGGTCCGGTCGGACTCCTTACTGCACCCTCCCGGATCCCCAATTGCTAATTTCTGAAGTAAGATTTTCGATTCGCCTCATTGCCTAGGTCCTCCCGGGTATTCAGTCTAGCGCGCCCGGACCCTACTTGGTCCACCCGGGTCTTATGCCTGGTGCACCCAGACCTAGTGCTACTCTGCCTAGGAATTGTGAGATTTCTTCTGTTGTTTAATCCATTAACTTGGCGTCCCAAATTCAAAGGCATTAACCCAACAATCTCCACCTTGACTTTGAATCTCCATGACAACAAACATTTTCTCCCCCCCCCTCGCCTCTTATGCTATGTAATAGCTGCGAACATTCAGCAAGTCCAAAAAATGTTGGAACTTGCTTCCCATCACGGGTTTTGTGAACATATCTGCAGGGTTGTCCGTCGTCCCTACCTTCTTCACCTTTACCCGTTTCTCATCCCTTAGAAAGTGATATCTGACATCAATGTGCTTGGTCCTCTCATGATGAACTTGATCCTTGGCCAAACAAATCGCGCTCAAACTATCGCAATAAATAATAGCATGATCCTGATGTATCCCAAGATCGATGATCAATCTCTTCAACCATATTCCTTCCTTAGTGGACTCTGTCAATGTCATGTATTCTGCCTCTGTTGTAGACAACGTCACTGTCGCCTGCAATGTAGCCTTTCAACTGACAACTGACCCACCAAGCGTGAACATATATCCAGTCATTGATCTTCTTGTATCAACATCTCCCGAGTAGTCCGAATCTGAGAACCCCTCTACTGCACATTCTGCTCCACCTCCATAGATAAGACCGACGTCACTGGTACCCCGAAGGTACCTAAAGATCCGCTTCACAACCTTCCAGTGCTCCTTACCCGGATTACCCATGAACCGACTAACAACACTAACTGCCTGTGTAAGATCCACCCCAGTGCACACCATAGCATACATCAAACTACCAACTGCACTAGCATAGGGTACTCGAGCCATATACTCTTTCTCCTCAACTGAATTGGGCCCAAACGCAACTGACAACTGGCCATTCGCTGCACTTGGAGTATCTATAGCTTTAGCTGTTGACATGCCAAACCTTTATAAAACTTTCTTAATGTAACTTTTCTGGGATAAGAGCAGTTTTCATTTGGTTCTGTCTCTATAGATCTCTATACCCAGAATTTTCTTTGCGTTACCCAAATCCTTCATCTCAAACTCGGCGGACAATAAGCCTTTCAGCTTCTGAATCTCTGACTTCTTGACTGCTGCTATCAACATATCATCTACATAAAGCACCAAAAAGATGTACGACACATCTACCAACTTGTTGTGATACACACAACAATCATATGGGCTCCTCGTGTATCTGATCTCTGTCATATAGCTGTCAAATTTCTTGTACCACTGCCTAGGCGACTGCTTAAGTCCATACAAGGACTTTTTCAACCTACAAACTTGATCTTCCTTACCAGGAACTTGAAATCCTTCCGGCTGTGTCATGTATATCTCTTCCTCCAACTCTCCATGCAAGAAAACTGTCTTGACGTCTAGTTGCTTGAGCTCCAAATCCCTTTGTGCTACTATCGCTAGCAACACTCTGATCGAAGTGTGTCTGACCACTGGTGAGAAGATCTCATTATAGTCCACCCCCTCTCTCTGTGAAAAACCCCTTGCAACAACGCGATCTTTATACTTGATCCCTTCTGCTGGTGACATCCCTTCCTTCTTCTTGAAGATCCACTTGCAAGTCACAATCTTCCTGCCTTCTGGCCTTGTAGTCAATACCCAAGTCAGATTCTTGTGAAAAGACTCCATCTCATCACCCATAGCCGCATACCACTAAGATGACTCTGAACATGTATCTGCTTTCTTGTAAGTAGAAGGTTCCGTAAGAACGGGCTCCACTTCCTCAGCAACCTGCAGTGCATAAGACACCAAGTCTTCAAATCCATACCTCTCTGGAGGCTTCCCGAAATTAGCTCTTCTAGACCTTCCTTGTGCTAACCCATGTTCCTCGGGAACTGAACTTGAACTTTCTGGTGCTTCAGTCTCTGTCTCTATTGGTGGATCCTGATCAGGGACAACTAACTTTCCAGTATCTTGTTGCTCCACCTGTTTATCAACACCGCCAACTCTTGAAACAATCGTGGATTTACCAGTCCATACCCCATAGGGAACTCTGAGGCCAATACCGGTGTGAAGTGTCGCGACCCCGACCCCGCGGGCCAAGAGCACGCGAATTGGACGTCGACTTAACACACAATTACCAAAATACTGAAGATAAAAATTCCACTTTTATACCCAAAAGGGTTTAAACAAAGTTTTAGAAATCCAAGTTTAACAACAACAATATACTACTAGTATAAGCTCCACAAGCTTACACCAAAAATACAAAAGATTACAAATCTTAATGACGTCGTTGTTGGTAAACTATCCCCAAAAGGTTATACATTTAAATAATGCAAACCGATCAATAACAACCTGCCCAAAATCTCAATCCTCTCAACGTCCTCCTCGATCCGCAAATCCTAATTCTTTCCTCCTGGGGGGGGTTAAGGAAAAACAAAGATAAAAGAAAAGGGGTGAGATAAATCTCAATAAGTTACTAATGCAACTACATGACATGCTATGATGCAATAAACAATAGTAATATCCCACATAACCCGTAGCAATTATCATTTAACAGATAGCAGCGGAAATAAACAAGTAACAAATGATACTGAGCTAAGGTTTCACCAACAAAGGATATAACAATATGATCAATAACGATAGGGCCGCATCGAAAAGCAGCATCAATAAGCAGCATCAAGAGCCGATAAACCAATCAACGATAGCAACATAATAGCTGAAGAGAAAACCCGGTACCGGAACCAATAACCAAACGATAACTGAGTATACGACACGAAGTCACAACCCCTTATAATAGCTAGACTGTTCCCAAAAAAGGAGCTAGCTCATCTCACATCCAAGGCCAATCTGGAAGAGGGAAATAATGGGGCAAAACAATGGTCAACATTATAATGGACTCGGCTCATTGCCATTATAATCTTTTCCATTGCCCGACACAACCACGAATACCAGCTGGACTTTCAAATAAATGCCAAGTAATAAATACTAGCTCAAATAAACAACTCATGATTCCAAAGTAGGGAACCATACTAATTAATCACCAAAAAGATGAATCGATCCAACAACACGTCACAAAAGTGTTCCAACATTCCCGAACAATAATAAATCAAATTCCATAACACATTTGTTCACAAAGGAACCATTCCCAATATTAGAGTATTCCATAATGACCATTTAAACCATTTAGAGTGGTACCCAAAACCTAGACCAAGAATACATCCTAGTCTTTAACCAAACAAAGAGGGAATTCCAGAAATTAGGGGCGGGCGGGCGCTCGCTATGGGTCAGGCGGGCGCTCATTTAATCAGAAGGTTGGCATAAGGAAATTGGCCAAGGGGGCGGGCGCCTGGCTCAACCCGGGTGGGCGCCCGGTCTACGGGCTGAGCAGAAATGGAGCTGGGTTCTCCAATTTTTCAAACCATTTTCATACCATTTCCACAAAACCCAAAATTAACACTTCCAACAAGTTCAACAAGGTACCCAAACAACATCTAAGCTTAAGAGGGACCAAAATAACATCATCTATCAACCCAAACCAAGATTTGATCCCAACATTCTCAAAATCACAAAAGATGAACAAAAATACAAATAAATTCCAAACTCAACCAAAATGACATATATATGAACTAAAGCATTACATAAGCTAAGGATGAACATTTTAGCATAAAAATGGGGAAAAAGCAACTTACTTGGATTTTATCAAAGTTGACGGAATTCGAAATTTCTTTGTTCTCTACGATCCTAACAACGATCTAAACATTTTTCAAAGAATGAGAAATGAGAAATAATGGGAGGAAGATGACTAAAAAGAAGAGACAAGGAGAGAGAGAGTTTACCTTCAGCAATGGAGGAAAAGAGAGAGAAAGTGTGTGTGTGTGTGCAGGAGAAAGAGAAGAGTGAGGGAGAAGGGGGAGTAGGGAGGGAGGTGTAGGATAATTATTTAGAATGTTACACCTAGGCCCCCTCTAGACCCAACTAGGAACAATTAAATCCATTTCCCTACTATCAACTAAGACCCAATAATTCTACACTAGCACAAACGATCAATAAAAATGCTAAGCATAAAATATTATGAAACACAAAATGCACACATAATTATTTAAATAAATAAATAATTTAAATAAATAAATAAGAAATAAATAAATAAATAATTAAATATTTATTACTAAGAAGTAGAGGCGGGTTTTCGGGTCGTGACATTCACCCCTCCTTAAAAGAAAATTCGTCCCGAATTTTAAATTACTTGCCCGAAAGATCAAATAGTCACGGATACGATAATTCCGTCACTTCCCGAATTTCTCAATCATCCATTTTAAACCTTCATATGGTAACCTTAAATAATGTTTACAACATAACAACCTCTCGTACTTAACTCCCTTCACATTACCTTCACTACTAATTAGAACCCATATTCAAAATCGAAGAATCCAAATTGTTCCTAAACATAACTCTCGAGATACAATAAGCTTATCTCATTTCATAAACTTAATTACACTGCAAGGATACTTCCATTTGTAAACCGCATACTTAGTATTACTCCCCAGAGATTCAAAACATTAAACCATCTCGAGCTAAATCAGCTTCTTAAAATATGGAAAGCTAAAGAAATTTTCCGTCCCTATAATATTCACCAAGGTGGCTATATCTCCAAGGATTTCCATTATAGTGCTTTTACCTTAGATGGCACCTTAAACTAAAGGTACAATGTAAGCCCAAAATTTCAATACAAAATGTTTACTTAAATCCACGCTATAATTTCATCATCACATTACTCCAAATCTTTGAAAGCCTGAAACAATTACAAACACTCAGTAGTCCGTAAAACAATCCAAATTTTATCTCCAAGGGATTTCCTCTAACTCCCTTTTAAATTGATAATTCGTGCTTACACACCCCAAGGAAATTTAGCAATTCCTAAATCTTCAATGGCCAACCCACCTTAGTCTTTCACATATACATTTATAATCTCAAAGATACTTAGGCTCAATCGTACTACCATCATAATAAACCAATTGGCTAGTCGCATTCCAACTGACCCAATACCAAATCATAGTACTCTTTAATATGCCCAAGTATTGATACCCAACTTTCTTCATATACCCTTAATCCAAATCGAGAAACGCCACCAAGAAAAGATTTAGAACCATAAAACAACCATTTAACTAAAACTCAAAATGCCTTTAATACAATTCGAGAAATTCTTGCCCTCTCAAAACGTGCTTTGTCCTTTCAAACTTAACGCGCTTACCACCATTAATGATTATAACTTCCACAATATACTAGTCACTCATAGCAAATTATGCATTTCTTCATACTAACCAATTCCGATGCACTCACGTAGATGTACTAAAAGTAAACAAAAATCTCTTTTCATGAAATCTTCAATTGAATCCTCAGCTCTTATAACCCAATCGATACAATATGGATATTGATCTAATTATTAGCACTACCACCTTGTACCATAACAACTCACTTTAACCCAAGTTCCTCTCCAAACACTAGGCAATATTCAGAAGAAAATGGAAATCTTACAAATGATAAATACACCCAACAAATTGGTATAGACATCCCATTGTCACCCACCTAAGTTATATATTCAAATTCCATATAAGAAAAGATGTGTATAACTCTACCCAAAGGAACGGTCTCAAAACGATTTTAGGAAATCGGGAATAGAGAATGTAACAATCCTCCTACAATAATCGACTAAAGCATGACATTTCCCTTCTCAAAATAACATCAAGACCTTAAAATAGTAATATGATTAATTTAGCAGGTAAGGCATGTCTACCCTTAAGCACAACATAAGCACATAAGACTTCATTAGATATCCCACACTCCTCCATAGGAGTAGATACTGGCAATACATAAGTCAAAGACTCAGGAGAAATAAATGCAACTAAATGCACAGAAACATATGAATGCGATGATCCTAAAAATGCACGCGCTCGCTCTCTCGACACAAAATTAACACCTCCTGAAACTGATGAGTCAACCATTGAGTGATGATTGATCACAAATACCCTACCCTGAACCTTTAGGGTTTCCCGAAGTATCTCTCTTCTGACCCTGTGCAGTACCAGCGTCACTCCCGGATGGTTGATATTTGCCCCTAAGACAATCTCTCACAAAATGCCCCAACTGACCACAATTCACAAATTTTCCTTGTTTCTTCCAACACTTGTCTTCTGAGTGTCCTTCCCTCTGACAATAGTTGCAGATCTTCCCATTTCGTGTCCCCTGATTAGTACCTTGATTCCTCACTATTGGTTGTCCTTGAGGTTGCTCTCCGAATCGAGTTTGCATTCCAGAATTACCTATGTTATCCGAATGTTGCTGTTGTGACTTGCTCTGCCCTCCTTGCTTACTCGGGTTAACCATCTCAGTCTTCCTTTTGTGTTCCCCGATGTCTTGCTCTATCAAATAGGCACGGTCCACCGCATCCTGAAAAAGTTGAATTCTCTGGGCTATTAACTGTGTCCTAATAGCTGTCTTCAAGCCCCTGATAAACCTCATTGCTTTCTGCTCCTCGGTCCACACAAGGTAGTCACAATACCTGGTTAATTCTGTGAACTTAGCCGAGTACTGTGCTACTGTCAACACGCCCTGCTCCAAGTTGAGGAACTCGATCTCCTTCCTATTCTGATCCACTAAAGGAATGAAGTGTTCTTTGAATTTCTTCACAAATAACTCCCAAGAATATGGTACAAAAGTAGTATCCCAACTGGCCTTAAGTGACTTCCACCAATGTTCCGCGGTCCCAACTAGCTTATAAGCCGCGAACCGAACCCTATCCTCGTCCGTACAACCAAAAACCTCGTAAATCTTCTCCATTGACTCAACCCACATTTCCGCCTTTTTTACATCAGGCTCACCATCGTACTCACTTGGTTTCAACTTTAAGAACTGCTCCAACCCATATCGTGGAGGTGCTACATGTTCCTCTCTCGGCCCGTGGTCATGAATTGCTTTCATCGCCGCTTCAAACATACCCTGAAACATTGCACGGTTCTCTTCCCGTAGATCATTATGATTCAGAGTCCCCCTCGAACCTTCACCAGCTCTTCTTCTAGCCATTTAGAACAAATACCTGCATAACATCAACCGTTACTCACTCCGAACACAACTACCCTCCTAGGTCATTCTAGTCCACTTATACTTATACTTAGATCTAAACCATAGCTCTGATACCAACTGTCGCGACCCCGACCCCGCGGGCCAAGAGCACGCGAATTGGACGTCGACTTAACACACAATTACCAAAATACTGAAGATAAAAATTCCACTTTTATACCCAAAAGGGTTTAAAACAAAGTTTTAGAAATCCAAGTTTAACAACAACAATATACTACTAGTATAAGCTCCACAAGCTTACACCAAAAATACAAAAGATTACAAATCTTAATGACGTCGTTGTTGGTAAACTATCCCCAAAAGGTTATACATTTAAATAATGCAAACCGATTAATAACAACCTGCCCAAAATCTCAATCCTCTCGACGTCCTCCTCGATCCGCAAATCCTAATCCTTTCCTCCTGGGGGGGGTTAAGGAAAAACAAAGATAAAAGAAAAGGGGTGAGATAAATCTCAATAAGTTACTAATGCAACTACATGACATGCTATGATGCAATAAACAATAGTAATATCCCACATAACCCGTAGCAATTATCATTTAACAGATAGCAGCGGAAATAAACAAGTAACAAATGATACTGAGCCAAGGTTTCACCAACAAAGGATATAACAATATGATCAATAACGATAGGGCCGCATCGAAAAGCAGCATCAATAAGCAGCATCAAGAGCCGATAAACCAATCAACGATAGCAACATAATAGCTGAAGAGAAAACCCGGTACCGGAACCAATAACCAAACGATAACTGAGTATACGACACGAAGTCACAACCCCTTATAATAGCTAGACTGTTCCCAAAACAGGAGCTAGCTCATCTCACATCCAAGGCCAATCTGGAAGAGGGAAATAATGGGGCAAAACAATGGTTAACATTATAATGGACTCGGCTCATTGCCATTATAATCTTTTCCATTGCCCGACACAACCACGAATACCAGCTGGACTTTCAAATAAATGCCAAGTAATAAATACTAGCTCAAATAAACAACTCATGATTCCAAAGTAGGGAACCATACTAATTAATCACCAAAAAGATGAATCGATCCAACAACACGTCACAAAAGTGTTCCAACATTCCCGAACAATAATAAATCAAATTCCATAACACATTTGTTCACAAAGGAACCATTCCCAACATTATAGTATTCCATAATGACCATTTAAACCATTTAGAGTGGTACCCAAAACCTAGACCAAGAATACATCCTAGTCTTTAACCAAACAAAGAAGGAATTCCAGAAATTAGGGGCGGGGGCGCTCGCTATGGGTCAGGCGGGCGCTCATTCAAACCATTTTCATACCATTTCCACAATACCAAAAATCAACACTTCCAATAAGTTCAACAAGGTACCCAAACAACATCTAAGCTTAAGAGGGACCAAAATAACATCATCTATCAACCCAAACCAAGATTTGATCCCAACATTCTCAAAATCACAAAAGATGAACAAAAATACAAATAAATTCCAAAACTCAACCAAAATTATATATATATGAACTAAAGCATTACATAAACTAAGGATGAACATTTTAGCATAAAAATGGGGAAAAAGCAACTTACTTGGATTTTATCAAAGTTGACGGAATTCGAAATTTCTTTGTTCTCTACGATCCTAACAACGATCTAAACATTTTTCAAAGAATGAGAAATGAGAAATAATGGGAGGAAGATGACTAAAAAGAAGAGAGAAGGAGAGAGAGAGTTCACCTTCAACAATGGAGGAAAAGAGAGAGAAAGTGTGTGTGTGTGTGTGTGCAGGAGAAAGAGAAGAGTGAGGGAGAAGGGGGAGTAGGGAGGGAGGTGTAGGATAATTATTTAGAATGTTACACCTAGGCCCCCTCTAGACCCAACTAGGAACAATTAAATCCATTTCCTTACTATCAACTAAGACCTAATAATTCTACACTAGCACAAACGATCAATAAAAATGCTAAGCATAAAATATTATGAAACACAAAATGCACACATAATTATTTAAATAAATAAATAATTTAAATAAATAAATAAGAAATAAATAAATAATTAAATATTTATTACTAAGAAGTAGAGGCGGGTTTTCGGGTCGTGACATGAAGTCCATGATTAATCAAGTAACATGTTGTACTAAGCGCTTCTGCCCAGAAACGTTTAGACAACTCTGCATTGGAGAGCATGCACAACGCTCCCACAAGCAATGTCTGATTCATTCGTTGCTACACCATTCTGTTGTGGCGTGCCTCTGCTGGTGAGATGTCTAGAAATCTCCACCTCTCTGCAAAACGAATCGAACTCAGTACTGCAGAACTCCAAACCATTATCTGTTCTGAGCTTCTTGATCTTATTCTCTGTCTGGTTCTCCACTACTGTCTTCCAATCCTTGAAATTTCTCAGAGCATCATTCTTGTGCTTCATGATAATCACCCAAGTCATCCTTGAATAGTCATCAACAATAGACAAGAAATATATGTGCCCCCTTAAAGATCCTGACATGAAGGTCCCCAACAATCTGAGTGGATGTAATCCAGAACACCTTTTGTGTTATGTATGCCCTTAGGAAAACTATCACGCTTCATCTCCCCTAGCACACAATTCATAAAATTTAAGGTCCTTGACCTTATGGCCACATAAAAGATCCCGTTTAGCCAGCTCCTGCATCCCTCGAGTGCTCATGTGCCCGAGCCTGATGTGCCACATCTTGGACATATCTCCCTCGTTCACCTCTGATGATGCAACCATAGCCGACCCTGCAAGCGTCTTTCCTTGGAGGAAATACAAGGAGCCCCGCTTAAGGCCTTTCAGCACCACTTCTGAACCGTTACAGACACTAACTGCTCCACCTTTACCTTTGCAGCTGAACCCTTTGTTGTCTAACTGACTAAGAGAAATCAGATTCTTCGTCATAAGCGGAACGTGTCGAACCTCGTTCAAAGTGACAAACTTACCATCATGAGTCCTGACCTTGATTGAACCGATACCGACAACCTTGCAGACTGCACTATTGGCCATGCTTATTTCACCGCCATCCACCTGCCTGTAATCAGTAAACCATTCTCTCCTAGGACTGATATGGTGCGATGCTCCTGAATCAAGAATCCATGCGTCAGATGCACGTGCTGATTCTGATGTAGCTAGAGCATAATCTGTTGGGTTTTGATGCATCATGCGCAGCGGAATAAACAGATAAAATCAAACACCTAAGAGCCCGGATCCGTGCATGTTGATTAAATTAAATACAAGATGAAAGAAACATACCCTTGAAGATCGAATCCATGAACACGGACTTTAAGGTGTTAAAGCAAACACCATCTATCGGTATCCACACGTCGAACGGATATCAAGAATACCTTCTTGATCTGGATTGCTGGACCCAAGGCTTGATGAAGAAACGATTTCTTCGTAAGAATTATTTTGCTTCATTGATTATTGAGTTATGATGATTCTAAATCTCAAAACTAATAATCCCCTCTATATGTGTGTAATTGTTTCTAAAACAACATGTTATGATTTCTAAAATCAACCATTAGGTTTCTCAAACCCGACTGCACACATATATAATAGGGTATAAACCTAATTCTTTTTGGGATCAGAATTCCTTGTCAAACAAGAGATCTGAACAAACTGTTTTCCGTCTGGACAAACCATCCGTACGGATTGGTTGGGTGGCTCCCAAACCATCCGTACGGATCCTTCCAGCAGGATCCAGTTTTTCCCCTTTTTTGTGCCTTATTCAATTCGTTCTATTGTGTGTGACCTAATAGGATTATACTAAGTTGGCAACGAGTCCGAACGAGTCAGAACCCGTAAGTCATAAGAGGACTCTAGCAAGCCATTATGACTACCCAATTAGTATAACTTTGAAAGCCCAAAGTAACCTTATAGAACATATCACAATCCCTTTGTCACACGATATCAAATTGGACATAAGTCATGGTCCACGTCAACTTATGTTGTCCAATGCTTTCTCAATCTCGAGTAGATTTATATGAGAAAATAACATTGAACGCTGATCAATTCATTTGGGTACGGCTGTACACTATTATCAATCTCACTCATCGAGTGGCCAAGCAGATATCTCTCTTGAGAGAGGGACAAATTCCATCTTGACTTATCATTCTTCCCTACAAGAATCCGATTATGCCAATAGTAGCCTTTATAACTTCCCGGTTAGGGGTAACGTTTGAGTACGTCAAACATAATGTTCATCATGTGGAAGACTATGATAATCTCAGGTCTAAGGATAAATGATATAACTATTATGAGATTTAATTATGACATTTGACCATGACATAAATCTCATAACGGGTTTATCCAGTACTTGTTCTCCAACATGTACCCATAAGTTTAATCCGCATCCTATGCGCTATAATCATCATATGATTATCCATTAAACTCATGCTAGCCCTTCATAAGTGCTAGGGACAATGATTATTATAATAAACATGCAAAAGATATAATAATCGGGTTTGTTATCTCTATAACAATGAAGCTATGATATAACGCATAGACCTTTCTCAAGGGCCTAGGACATAATATCCAACATAATCCTCTTCTGAACTGTTATCCTTGGCCATCATGGCCTCGGCTCTGACAGGTTCCTTGCCTTGTTTCTTTCTGAGACAGTCGAACTTCCAATGCCCCTTTTCTTTGCAGAAATTACAGATATCCCCATGCTTCGGACCCTTCTTGTGTGAAGAATTACCTTTGTTATTCTTCTTCCCACTAGAACCCCTGTTGTTACTAATACTAGCAACTAAACCTGATGACTGGGTACCTGCCTCATTCCCACTCGCCTTTCGGCGTAATTCCTCGTATTGAAAGAAGTTTTCACTTCCTCTAGAGAGATACCATCTTTACGGTTTTTGCACGAATCGACATAATGTTCATAAGACATAGGTAAAGATACTAAAAGTTTCAAGGCCGCATCCTCGTCTTCCACAACTACTCCTATATTACGCAGTTCAAGTAATGCAGAAGTAAATCTATCGAGGTGATCATTTATGGGCGTACCTTCAGTCATCCGACAATCATACAGCTTCTTATTTAGGTATAACTTGTTGGTCAATGAACGTGTCATGTACATGTCTTCCAACATTAACCAAATATCGCTCCCGGGGTCCGTTCCTGCAACATTGGTTAGGATCTCATCATCTAACTGTCTGACGATCTTGGCGTGAGCCTTCTGATCTAACTTCTTCAATGCTGCTTCCTCCTTGGCGGCTGCTTGTTTGTCATTCTCTGACCCTTCTGTGGTGATTTCCTTACCCTTGGGATCCTTACGATCCCTGATTACAATCTCCAACGTTTCCCATAAATCTTTGTCTATCAACAAATCCTTCATCTTGATCTGCCAGAGAGAAAAACTATTCTTCCCATTGAACCTGTCGATCGAATCTACTCTTTGACCCATCTTCTTGTTCTCTGCAGCGGAATCCCTGAACCTCCAACCACGAACCAAAGGTCTGGAACAACCAGAGCTCTGATACCACTTATTAGAGTAATAACAAGACTTGATAAGTAAAGCAAGCAATCACAAGAACACCTATTTTCGTGGTTCAACAACTTGGCTATGTCCACAGGGAGGGGAGAGAATATTATTATCAATCTGAAGAAACGATTACAAAGATCACACTATTACTGCTACACAAATTATTGATCACAATAATTCCTGACTGTGTAACTGTAGAATTACAAACCTTCTCTGAGCACTCTAATAATTTATCTGAGAAAAAACAACTCACTTTGATCTAAACTAATGGCCTCTATTTGTACTGGTAAAGTCTATCTCAAAGTCCCGGACCGTATTGAAGAGGTTCCTGAGACGATAGGAACTTGGAATTCTAGTACGAAACTGACTTGAAAATCCTTCTTTCTGCGAAACTGCACTTCGTCTGAAATCCTGCTGCAATTTGGTCTCTGGTCCACCCGGGTGTTTACCTTGGTCCGCCCGGATCTGCACTGGTCCGGTCGGACTCTTTACTGCACCCTCCGGATCCCCAATTGCTAATTTCTGACGTAAGATTTTCGATTCGCCTCATTGCCTAGGTCCGCCCGGGTATTCAGTCTAGCGCGCCCGGACCCTGCTTGGTCCGCTCGGGTCTTATGCCTGGTGTGCCCGGACCTAGTGCTGCTCTGCATAGGAATTGTGAGCTTTCTTCTGTTGTTTAATCAATTAGCTTGGCGTCCCAAATTCAAAGGCATTAACCCAACAACTAAAAAGACGGAAGAATTACATGTTAAAAAGATTCAATTTTCCTAAGTGATTAATATAAATTGTGGTGTTTTTCATTATCAATTGGCTCTTGATCAGACACGAAGGGCCAATTCTGGGTTTAAATATGTACGGTTTTGAAGACATTCTGAGGGGTTTGTGTGCAAATTTGAGTGCTGCGAAAGCATGTTTGTCTATTTCTTTTGCACCTAGGTCAGCTGAGGAGAAAGTGTACCTGTGTCGAGTACCCTATAAGTGGATTTGGTAACGTCATGGTTCGTACTAGGTTTGATATGACTCATGTTGTTAGTGTTGTTACTAGTTTGTGGGAGAATCTAACAAGGAGAATTGCTGATATATGAATTCGAGGAGTGAGTATACTGAGGGTCAACGGTGTTTAGGCTTGCTAAAACTCAGAAGTTGTCAGTTGCCCGTTGGGGCAAGTCTGTTTTATCGTTGGGCATGTGTATAAGGATTTTTTTAAAAAAGAAAACGAAAAGGGCAATGACCCTAAATTTATTTATAAATGCGAAAAATAAAAAGGATGGTGGACAGTCCTAACCATCTTGGTACACGGAGGAGACATAAAGTCTTGCCCCCTTTACGAAAAGTTATAAGAGAAAAAAAAATGGTTAACCACATTTTCTACCTTTCTGCAAACCAATTTTGAATGCTCGATGTTTTCGATTTAAGGGGATGAATCCATCATCGAGATCATAATATTCCTTTTGCTCAGGTTCGTACCACTCTCTCTTGCCATGAACTCTGGAAGCTCTAGATGACACACACACTCCATCCACCATGCCACCAAAGTCATCGTAAATAGAGTGTTACAACTCATAAGGAAATAAAGCTTCAGATTCGGAGTCACATTTTTCGGCTATAACTTGTGATGAAGGGCTGACTTTTTACCCAATTGTGAAATTGGGGTTAACATATTTAGAATTTGGATTACTGGCTTCCGGAGGACGTAATCTGATAACCTCAGTTTGTGAGTTTGAAATCTCGCAATTCTATTCTCATTGCCGGCAACCAGTGTTATATCATTAGACAAACATACTAAACCGGTTGTCCTATCTTCAACAATTTCCATTTCATTAAGGTGGGACCCATCTTTTTCATATATAACTGATACCTCAATGGAGTTTAGTTCTTGTGCTCTAATATTTTCACTTGTATCACCACCTTCCACATTATGAGCTTCCCCACTAATAGCCGAGATGCCCACTGCCATATTAACATTGGAATTCCCAATTGCTGTTGTAATTCTGCTTCAAGAGTCAAACTAATCCCTTCTTTTATGGCCATAGAATTGCTTACCAAATCGTTAGCCAAAGTATTTCATCCGTACAAGCCCCATTATTCACTTCTGAATTGCCGCTATCAAGACCGGAACCAGGTATAGTGTTCTTCTTCATAATCTCTTCTGCGGCCATGGATGATGACGGATTTTTAGGAACCCAAGTACTACCTTTGCTAACGAACTTAGTAGGATGAACAACATGTTCTTTAGAAATATGAGTCGCAACCTTTCTCTTCCTGCAGACAATTGACAAATGGCCTAGCAACTCACAATTGTGGAAATACTTGATATTTCCTTTGAATTTAATTGTCTGGAAAAATCCAGAGTCTTTCGACTCCACAATCCAAATTTTAGATGGTAAAGGTTTTGATACATCAACCTCTACACAAAACCTAGCAAAGCTGGGGTGAGTGAAAGCTTACGATCATCCACCAGTAGAAACTTTCCCAAGCCATTACCAAACCTTTCTAAAAATGCAGGAGCAAAAAAATGAAGAGGTAAGTTGTTCAATCTGACCGAAACTGCAACCACATGACTATTATACCTGAATGTAAAATCCTTCGACCATCAGAAGAATCGGTACATACAATTGTTGATCATATGTGACTTCTTGGACAAAGCACGCGTTAGATCATCCCCTGAAGTGAGATAAACCATCACATGCCTTGGATCCATTATCCCGACTATGAACGTACCTTGCAACCACCACTCTTTTTCTATGTGTTCTTGGATAACACGAAGGTGAGGTCGGCCAGTAGAGAACTTCATCACAACAGTGAACTCTAACTTCTTCTCTCCTACCTCGATCTCTCTGATGTGAATAGAAATCCTAGCGCATCATTTACTATTGTCGTTGGCCGAGGAGGAAAGGAAAAACCACCAAGAAGCAGTGTCTTGCATGGTTGTGTCAAAGTAACAGCCTTGATGGCTGCCGAATGTGGTGGTGGAGTGGGTGTCACCCCTTTCAACGCCTCCGCATAAGATGGAGGGGTTGGATTTGTGGTTGTAGGAGGAGTTAGAGTTATCCTCGTAATGTCATCTGGAGGGTTTAGATACCCCGGGGGAAACCACGGCTTGGCTAGAGCGGTGAATTATCCAAAGATGTTTATTTGATTTTAGAAATTAGAGTCGCCACCTATGTTTTTAAAGGAACATAAGAAAAACCTAATATAGCCTAATTTTATATATAAAACCAGAGATTCGGGAGAGACGGGTTCGGGGGTTAGTTTACGGGTTAGGGGGAGACGGCTTGGTGTTCTAATGTAAAAAAGTCCTTCTTTTATTAATCATGCTAACAATTACATTGAAGAGAAATGAGAGAGAATTAAAAAGTAGTTTGAAATGTCGGAAGATAACCTTGACCAAATTTCAATGGTGAAGTGGCCTTTTAGGTCATGTTCCCTTTTTATGGGGATTGCACACACATTAAAAGAGATAAAAGATGAAGAAAACAAAATAAAGAGTTTATTTAAGAGAAGATTAAGAGAATTAATAAAACAAGAATAAGAGTTTAGAAAAAGGGGATGAACATCATACCTATGCTTGAAGGGAGAAAGAGCCAAATTGCCTATAGTAAGGACCCTTGAAAATTGACTTGGTGTTTTCAGAGTGTTCTTGAGTCAAAAATTGTTGATTCCTCTCCATGGTGGAATTAATGGGTATTTATAGGTGTAGGGAGAGTGTTTGAGGTCACAAAGATGGTCTTTCCCCGGATCAAGCATATGAGTAATGGCCAAGGGGGTTACAAATCAGAAAAGGAGGGAAAAATGGCAAAATCTGAGATTCTGGAGGTAGGAAGCGTGAACATCCCACCCCCCCTATGGGAAGTTCACGCCTCCCACAAAGGAGGGCAAAGTCGCGCACGTCCCACCTTCAGAAAATCCATATTTTAGCCCAAAAGTTAACCTCGTTATGCAGTTAAGCCCCGAAACTAACGAAATCAGTTAAAAACTTAATGAACACCACGGAAGTCAACAAAAACAAATGAAACAAAGACTCAATGTTGACTTTGTCACTTAGTCAAGTCCAAGAATAACGGAGTAAGTCAATAACTTAACGAAAGTTAACTAAAAGTAATAAAACTTAACAGAAAAGAGGAAGACAGAATGTGTATGCAATCGGGACATGAGAGGCCCAAGGTGGGGTGTCTACAGAGGGCATGTGCATAAGTAATCTAGAGAGTTCAAGAGTGAACATGGGGCGCTCGCATATGCAGTAGAGACACTTTGCATAGCCCTGTCAAACTTCCTGGTTGGTCCGAATTCTTGCTTAGTGACCCTGTAGTGTTTTCTTAAACCCTATTGTATTTTAATTAAAGAGTATACTTCCTCCGTCTCATAACTATGTGCATAAAATATGTTTTGTACAAAAATTAAGGGATGAATATGTTGGTGTATATGCCCTAGGCAAGGCATGTTATTTGGCACATTGTTTGACAATGTTTGTTATCACTTTTCATTTATATAAAGTGATGTTTTGGATTATTATTTATTGTTACATGTTTTGTTATAATAATCTCCGTCCCTAGTACTTATGAAGAACTAGTGTAAGCTTAATTCGATGATCATATGATGATCATGTGTATAGGATACAAGTTAAACTTATGGGTATGTATTGGGGAACACATACTGGACATGACCCAACTATGAGGTTTATGTCATGGTCAAAATGTCATAATTAAACCTCTAAATAGTTATATCATTAGAATCCTAAGACCTGAGATTATTATGATCTTCCACATAATGGAGATCATGTTTGACATATTCAAACGTTACTCTTAACCAAGTAATTATAAAGGATATGATTGGCATGATCGAAACTATGTAGGGAAGTGTAATAAGTCAAGATGGAATTTGTCCCTTTTCATGAGAGATGTCAAGCTTGGGGCCCTCGATGAATGGTGTTGATGAAACGCATGGCCGTGCTCAAATGAATTGATATGATCAATGTCATTTGTATTATCAAACTATTTGGAATCGAGAAAAGTATTGAGCATTGTAAGTTGATCATTGACAATGGCTTACTCTCAATGACATCGTGGACAAAAGGATTGTGATATGTTCTATGAAGGATAAGCGAACTTTGATAAAGTTGTATCATTGTCATGATGGCCTGCTAGGGTCCGCTCATGATTTATGAGAACAAAATGTGTTTGGACTCATTGCCAACTTGATATAATCATCTGGGGTCACACACAATGGAACGAATTGTTAAAAGGCAAAAATGACAGATTTTTAGTCTGGCACGACCGTGCCGATTATAAAGCACGACCGTGCCAATATTCATCAGCCGGGGATGGAAGGTGCGGATCAATTGGCACGATCGTGCCAAGTTTAGGGCACAACCATGCCAATGCTGTCTGGGCCGAAAATCTGCTGCTTAATTGGGTGACGGGATTTAGGTTTCCTAGGTCCTTAAGGGTTAAGGACTAGGACCTATATAAACATATTTTCACCAGCCATTAAGAATATGAAACCTAGTTGTTTGGAGAAGCAATATTCTTGATAAAGATTAAGAATCAAAGATCAAGAATCATAATTTCATATAGCCTATTTTGGATCTAGCAGTCCGGATCAAGAAGGAGTTCTTGATATTCGTTCGCGTGTAGATATCCATAGAGGGTGATTGCTTAATCATCTTCTAGTTCGTGTTCATGTGGATCAAGACTTGAAGAAAAGCTTGGAGAAGATCAAATCTTGAAGAACGAAATTTTCAAGATCCGAAATTTTAAAGCTCCATCACAGTTAGTATTCTAAATTCAATCTTGTATTAATTTAATCATCTTGAACGGATCTAGGCTTTTGGGTTTTATTCTGCTGCGCATGATTGTGCAAAACCCAACAGAATAGTAGTGGGTAGTTGTTGTAGGCGTGAAAAGTGAAGTAGGAGAGAGAAGGTGGGGTAGGTAATAGTAGGTTGATTGGTGTTGTGAGTATAAAAGTAAAGTATGAGATATAATGAGTGAGTTAAATTGTAAAGATTCTTTGTCAGTTTAGGAAAGTGTGACTTATCAATGGGACACACAAAATGGCAATTTGTGCACATAGTTATGAGACGGAGGGAGTATACACTATTCTATTCATTAAAAGCCAATATGATTGATGTCTGATACTTTTGTCTACATGTTCATCGTGATTAATCTATGCTCGTCGGTGATCCAAGAACAATCCAAAGCAATATAAAGTCTGTCAATCTGAATCTGTGATTGCCGAAGTCTATCTGTCTGTGCTAGCAGTAGCAATATGATTAACTGGTATCTGAATCTGATCAGGATTGTGTGAGATGTCAGATCTGTTCTAGTAATATAGAAGGTTGGTACATAATTTGAGATATGTAATCTGTATTTTGGGCATGATATTATTTGGATTATATAGAATTGAGAAGTCGGTAAGGTATAGTACTTGTTAGTGGTGATGTAGTTGTAAGGTTTAGTAAGGTCCCCACGATAGTGATTGCAACTGACCTTATAACCACAGGTAGCGATTTTTTTCCCCGCCCAAATTAGACTTAACTTCTCAAAATTTAATTAAAAAAATTGAGTTTATTTAGTATTTTAAATTTTACTTTACTCTCTCTGACACTTCAAATTATCTCACTTCACCCCTTTGGTCAAGTGCATGTTAAAAGTCGAAGAGAGAATTTTAAAATTAAAGTATCAAATAAATCAACTTTTAAAATTGAAGTGTAAAGTAAAATTTGATAAGTAATACTTAAAAGAGAAAAACGTAATTTGATTTATATTTTTCAGTTTGGGGGTTAGGATTGGGGGTGAGGGTGGGGGTGGAGGGTGATGGGGGTGTCTGTTTGGGTGGTTTGTTTTGTTTTGGTTTGGGGTGTGGGTGTGGGTGTGGGTGGGGGTGCGGGTGTTGAGTAAGTGACATTGTGACAAAACCCTTTCGAAAAGTTTTTTTTTGTTTGTTTTTTAAAAAGTGTTTCACCCTCCGTCCCAGCTCAATGTGCACTGTTTGACTTTTCAGGTCAACTTGACTGAACTTTGACCTTCATTTTATGAAAATCTATACTCCTTCCGTCCCACTCGAATTAGGATTCTTGGTCAATCTAATTATATTTTGACCAATAAAATTTGAAGAAAAATAAATATCTTAATAAAAATCTAAAAATAGTTATTGAATATATTAGTAATCGTGATACAATAACAGTTTTTAATTTTTATTAGCATCATTATTTTTTTTCAAATTATTGGTCAAAGTAGGATCAGATTGACCAGGAATCCTAACTCGAGTGGGATGGAGGGAGTATATCGCTATGTAATTTTGAAATATGTTATTGATACTATTCCTAACAATAAAACAATAAAAAAATTTAAAATTGCATAATAATAGCTAGATTTTCACAAAATTATGATCAAAGTTCGAATGAATTGACCACATGAACAGTAAACGTGCACATTAAGCTGGGACGGAGGTAGTACATTTTATCACATTGTTCAAATGCTTAGACTATTACATACTCCCTCTGTCCCACCAAAAATAAGACTTCTTTCCCTTTTAGGCCGTCCCAAAACAATTGAGACTGCCCAAAATGGAATGTTTTAATATATTTATATTCAAAAACCCCACCATTTAACCCCATTCATTAGTTCAATTCATTTTCCACCACTCATTTTATTCAACCAACTAGGGATGGCCAAAACCGGTTCTGGGCCCGGTTCCGGTTCGGCAAAAGGGTGACCCTGAACCGGCCCGCGCTTACCCCGGTTCCGGTTTGGCACAATCCGGTTCCGGTTCGGTCCGGTTCCGGTCCCCCCCCCCCTTAAAATTATTGAAAAACAAGGGATTTTCGGTCCGGTTCCGGTCCGGTTCGGCATATATGTGACCCTGAACCGGACCGGTCCCCGGATGCCTTGCGGTTCTGGTTCATCCGGTTCCGGTTTTCTCCCCGGTTTGCTCCGGTTCCGGGCTTTTCCGGTCCGGTTTTCCGATTCCGGTCCGGTTCCGGTCCGGTTTGGCCATCCCTACAACCAACAATACTATTTACCCCACTCATTCTCTATCTTCATTTTCTACCACACATTCACTACTTTCTCTTAATTATTGTGCCCACTCCTCTAGTCTTACTTATGTTGGAACGAATAGAGTAGTTCCCTAATCTATTACTTAGCATCCTTAAGCAATATAATTCCTAAACTAGAAACTTGGGTACAAACTTACAACTAGAATGATTCTCCATACTTTCCACAGGAGTCGAATCCAAGACCTCCATTATTAAAAGAGGGTCCTTAACACACTCACACGTACCGCTTCGCAAAAAAGCCTTTTATCCCTTTCATCCCTTTCGAAAAGTTGGATGAGTCGAAATGAACAAAACTATGTCCTTGCAACCCAGTAATTTGCCAACTTTTGGGTTGTACCACAATAACTCAACTCAAGCTGGAGGGGCCACCCCCAAAAAAGTCAACATCCCATAACATGTAATGTAATCATACATGGTGAAAACATCTTAAAGGTTACCCACTCATTTTGTCCTCAATTGCTCATACTTTAGTACTAGCTTTTAAATTTTATCTCAATAAACATAAATATAAACATAAATGTCAGGTCTGATTTGTTAAATATTTTCAATGTGTCATGTCTGAGTTATTCAAAATTGTATTATTAAAAGTTTTAAAAATACTAGTTTTAATAAGATACTAAAATGAAAATAAACATTTTGAGACCGAAATACAAATAATGGCTAGATATGAGTAATGCTAAGTGAAAAAAAAAATCAAGAAATATTAGTTTCAGTCGTAAGTACCATTGGTTATGAGTGATTGGATATTTAATTTATGAGAATTGCGGTATACTCTTTTCGTCTTATTGAAAAATTCTCATTTTTTAAGTAATATGAATCATGAAAAAGTGTTATTAAAATTGATGTTGTGAGTATGAAGGAGAGAAAAAGTAAAATAGAAACAGTGAGTGAATATTTTTTATGAGTATGGAAAATGGGTCCCACTAAAAAAGCAGGGCTAGTCTCCTAAAAAACGCGCTTTTTTAGTGATTGGAAAAACATGTTTTTTTAAAAAAACGTGCGGTGGCATTCTTGTAAGTAATAAAAACTTGTCAACATCATCTCGCACTCCTCAATACACTATCTGGACCTTTGTAACACATCAATTGGTCATCGTAAATATTGTCATTGGCTATCTTGGAAATTCCTTTCACGAAAAATCTTCTGGCTATCACTTTCAAAGGTTCTAGCTATCAGTTTCAAAGGTTCTTTTCAGCATTAAAGGTTCTTTTAAAATGCTCACTGGCTATAAAAAACAATACAACTGACTATCAAAAACACTAGAATTGACACTAAAATACAATCTCACTTGCACTAAAAAATTCCAAATTTTTATTTTATTCTAATTTTTATTTAATTTTTTCACTGGTGATGAAAAACACATGAACCGGCACAACAAAACACTTGAACTGGCACAACCAATTTGAGTGAGAAGTATCGCCAGTTCATTTTATGAATGTCAGATGTAGCTTATAAGAGTGCAAGAAGGTTTTTAAACATTCCGATTATTTACAAAAATGTTACCGCGCGTTTTTTTCAAAAAAAATTACATATTTACAAAAATGCCACCATGCTTTTTGAAAACAAGTTTTTCCTGTGAATAGGAAAAACGCGTATTTTTTTCAAGATTTTGGTAAAAAAAAAGTATTAATAAACTTTTTTGGAAAAAAATGAGATTTTTCGATGAAACATCCAAATAACTTTTCAATGGGACGGAAGGTATACAACACAACATCCAACTACTTATTCTCAATTGTAATTGTAATCAAAATTTAGTACTCCATCTGTTTTATAATCGTACTAGTTATTTTAGACTTGTGTACACATATTAAGAAGCATTACTCCGTCTGTTCAAATTTTATTTTAAAGAACATTATAAAAATTTCTAATATTTATACTATTTAGTGAAAAGAATTTCATATGTGTTGTTATAATCGTCTTTTCAAATCTTTAGTTTTGTAAATATAAAGAGACTAGCGAAAAATATTAGTTAAAAACCATTTCAAAACAATTTTTTTTCAAAAAGGCATTCATTGGCAAACTTTTAAACTCATTAAGGACAGAGGGAGTATAATTATTACATACAAACTATACTAAATTATCTTTAAATAATAAAGATATTTAGGTATTTATATCTTTTAGGCAACTTCACAATCATAAACTACGGTACATTTGGTAAACAATACTAACTATTTCTAGATAATAACAAAAGAACAAGTATTTTGAAATAATTAAAATCTCTTAAACAACAAATATTTTTGAGTTGGAATAATTTTTTATTTCATTTTATTATACTCAAAGGAAATTAGAAATTAAGTTTAATCAAAATTTACCTATTTATGGTTGCATTTAGGTATAGAGGTGGTCTCCCAAGAGAACAATGGGATCCGTCTCATACATGAGACGGGTCGCCCCATGACCCATGGGCCGAACCCGCCATGTGGCAGCCTCCCAGAGCTCCAATTTTTTATTATTTTTTTATTATTTTTCGGCTTTTCCGTCGTTGGCCAAAAGTAATAGTTACCATAACTTAATGTAATGAATGAATACATATAAAGTAATATTGTTCATAAGTAAACGTAACACCTGTTTTACAAAAACAAAAGCTCGTTTTACCAATTTTTTCAAATGTAATACTAACTATAATTACATGTAACCCAAGCAATATCTAAATGTAATTATCATTTATACTGAAGTGTAATAATGCTTTTGCAAAAATGTAAAATATTGTGTATTTTGATTTAATTTTTTGGAAAGTAACAACTCATATATATGAATGTAATTGTTTGTACAAGTAAATGTAACACTTTAATAAAAAAAATTATAACATATTTCTATATATAATGTAATACTTTTACATGTAACACTAAGCAAGTGTTTTTAGCTCTAAAAATGTAAATGGTTGAATTATTACTTTTTCTATACATATGTGTTACAATTATGTATAAACATTATTACATATAAGTAACACGTTCGTTACATTTTAGTTGTAATAAGTATTACTTTTGGCAAACGAAGAAAACATAAAAAAAAAAACACTGTTACTTTTCTATATATATGTATTACTTTTATGTATACAAACTGTTACTTTATATGTATACAGTCATTACATTATGTTATAGTAACTATTACTTTTAACAAACTGAAAAAAAAACAAAAAAAAAAAAAAAAAAAAAGGCCTATGAGAGGCTGCCACGTGGCAGGGTCGCCCTTGAGTCCTGGAGCTAAAAAAAAAAATGGGCCTATAAAAAGTTGCCACGTGGCATGGGTTGTCCCTTGGGTCATGGAGCCGGGTCATGGGTTGGTTTTGGGTCGAAATGACCTGTCTCATGGATGAGACGGGTCATAGTGTTCTCACATAAGTCTTTGGGCTTTTGGACTCTAGGCCCCCTGGGCGAGATCCAAATGCCATAAAAACCCAAGGCCAGATCAAAATCCCATTTAAACCCACCATAGCCCACAACCCGCCCCAGCCTTGCCCATGCCCAGCCCATCCAACCTCATACCAGAGCCCGCCCATACCCAGCCCGCCCATGCCATGCCCAGCCAACCTCATACCCGAGCCCAGCCCATGCCCACCGTTTGGATACAAAATTAAAATGTTGAGTACGGGAATTGAACCCATGTTAGCTATATGGCAAAGTATTGCTTAACCACTATACAAGCCAATTATTTGTTAAATGTTTTGCAATGTTTTATACTACTACTTCTACAAGACGAAAATAAATGGAAAAAAATAGATTTTCAACCAATTAGTATAATTCTTGATTATTCCCAAAAACATCAACTTTTTATTAAAAAAAATAAAAATGTAATTTAAAAAATATAAAGTATCTAAATATTTATTATAAAAAAAATATGAAAGACATAAAAGATAAATTAAATTATAATTTTAAAATATCGTATTTGATATTTTTCTTATATTTTCATTATTAGCCTCCAGTTAAATCATTTATTTACATAAAATGACACAATTTTAGCTTTTTATTGCGGAATTGTCATTGCATTCCTATACCTAAGAGTATAAGACCCGAATCATAAAACTCTTATATTTTATTCCCTCATCCACTTTATATTTACACATAAGATTAGAATGAGTCTATTTTACAAAAAACAAAAATGCACTTATAAGACCTTTAAGAGACAAATAAGTCTGATATGAGACCTATAAATGGTCTCATAAATCTGATATTAGACTTATGAGAGCTATTACAAGGTCTCATGTCAAACATATGAGATCTATTTTACAAGGTCTCATAAGTCTATAAAAAGTCCATTTTACAGGTCTCATAAAAGACTTATGAGAGCTATTTTAGAAAACAAAAATGCACTTCTGATATGAGACCTTGTAAATGGTCTCATAAGTCTAATATCAGACTTATGAGAGCTATTTACAAGGTCTCATAAGTCTCATATCAGACTTATGAGATCTATTTTACAAGGTCTCATAAGTCTGTAAAAAGTCCATTTTACCGGTCTCATAAAAGACTTATGAGAGCTATTTTACAAAAACAAAAATGCACTTCTGATATGAGACCTTGTAAATGGTCTCATAAGTCTAATATCAGACTTATGAGAGCTATTTACAAGGTCTCATAAGTCTCATATCAGACTTATGAGATCTATTTTACAAGGTCTCATAAGTCTGTAAAAAGTCCATTTTACAGGTCTCATAGAAGACTTATGAGATCTATTTACAAGGTCTCATATCAGACTTATGAGATCTATTTACAAGGTCTCATAAGTAGTTGTTGTCGGGCCCCAGACCCGTGGTCCTACTTGGCCCCACGCTCGGGACACGAACGGAAGACGTCATAAAACATTTTAGGAATTTTTTTTCGAAATATACTTTCATAAAAGTTTAACATAACCAACACATGAAGTTCAAAGACTTCAAACAACTTTCAAAAGGAAGTACTTAGCCCGAAGCTTACAAACTTTGTTTACAAATACACAAACACCAACATTTTCGAAAATATAAGTTTTAAAGGATGAAGAAGTCACGGGTACTCTACCCCAAAGGTTATACATTTATGTAATGTAACCTTGACAAAACAAAACCCAACTCTTACCACTTCAACGTCCTCCCGTGCAAGATCATATTCCCTGGACTCACCTTTATCTAAAACAGTAAACAAATAAGGGGTGAGAATGAATCTCAGTAAGCTACTAAAATGCAACTACGTTACATGCTGATATGATAATCATAAAGAAACAATATCAACAAATAATCATGTAGCATATAGCATATAGCACATAACATGAGAGGCTCCCTATCACCAACTGTCCCATACCAGTTGGAAATAACGACCAACTCATCATACAACACATAAGTCGGAAATAAACACTCATACGTGGATACTGTGAGCCAAGGTTCTCGAAACAACCAAAACCATCTGAGAAAACCAGTTGAGTAGCATAAACAGCTGAAGCCGGGATCCAGTACTCGAAACGAACATAACCATCAGAGAGGTATCAACTGAGCAGCACCAAAGGGCTGAAACGGGTTCATGAACCAAACAATAACAACAACAACAAGAGGGAAAAATGACACCAAGTCATAACCCAAAGTGCCCAACCTTTGGCAAAAGGAACGGGGTTTAAAAATGGGAAACCAATGATAGAAGCCTTACAATGAACTTGGCTCGTGTGCCATTGTAATCCCTACCACTGCCCGATATCATAAACAATGGGAAACCAATGATAGAAGCCTTACAATGATGTAATCTCTACCGCTGCCCGACATCATAAGCAAGAAGTACCAGCTGGACTTTACACGAGAGCACAGTAATGAATACTTGCTTAAACAACAACCAGGGCAATGATTCCAAAGTAGGGAACCAAGCCAAACACCACACAAGATGCACACGAAAGAAACACTCATAAGAGTTCACAACATTGACATTAAGTCACAAAAATCTTACACACACTAGAACACGATCCTCAACAACCAAGTACGTTAAATTCATTTCTCACACAAGGGATTTCAAAATAAGAAACCTCACGAAAGCATCATAAAGATGTAGAACACCCAAAATGAACCTAAACGGTTACATCAATTCAAACTTGATCACAAAGGACCAACTCTACCACAACGGACTATTAATACTCTTTTTGCTATTAAACCCTACTGGATTTCCGTAATATAATAATCAGAACCCAACTGAATAAACCAAACCATCGTGTAGTACTCGAGAAGAGCTTTCTAATGATAGTTTACACGATCAAAACGGAGTCCGGATGACGAAGTTATGGCCAAAACCAAAATAAATTATACTCCATTCGTTTCACCGTCTCACAAGTATAAGTATAATTTTTCTAATATACTCATTTAGGGATACTTTCATTCATTTTCCATCCCACAAATAATAGTATAATTTTTATAATATACTTATTTAACATTTAACTCAAGTTAATATTTTACCGTCCCACGAGTAGGAGTATATTTTCCAACACTTATACTAACATTCTTAGGTATATAAACATACCCCATATACATCCTTGCATACAAACCAAGTCACTTACCCAGTATAATTATACTCCCCTTTGTCCCAAAATTACAAGTATCACAAAATTCACCCAAATCACAAAATTAACAATTACAAGTAGCAAGTATAACATATATGACAATTTTAACATTTAAAGGGGAATTAGTAACTTACCTATTCCGAAGAAAGTATAAATGAAATATTTTCTGATCGGGTAGATATGGCCTACTCAACGCCCTCAAATAACTAAAACCGGAACACTAAATAATTGTTGAACCTGATGAATAAACCCAATATGGTTCAGCGAACTAGGAGAACAAAGATAGCAATTGTTTTATTTTCATATCAAACGAGCAAATTGATCTCTTTATATATTTAGAGTCAAACGGTGAGTAAAAAAGAAGTCAATCAACTTATTACACCTCAAGGTTATGCCATGTGAAGGTGATGCTTGCTGTCAATCCAACATAGCTAGTTTACACCTCAAGCTAAAACTAAGTTGCTGATTACAATCTCATTAAAAGTAATGGCAAGTGGCCCACAAAATTCAAAAATCCAAGTTCCATCCGTCCCATACATTTTCTATATATATATTTTTCTGATCCGTCTCAAATCGTCGTACTTAATTTCGGGGATGTTACAGTTGTTGTCTTATATCTTTTAGGTATAGGACCAATGTAGTGGTAATTATGTAAATAAATGCCTAAGCTAGTATTTTAGTAAATAATAGACTTAAATGGTGTCATTAATGTAAATAAGTGTCTTAACTGAAAGGTAATAATGAAAAAATATACAAATTCTCAATTATAGTTTCATTTATTTTTAGGCCTTTCATAATTTTTTTAATAAAAAAATTAGTTTTTATATATATATATTTGTTTACAAAATATGATAGTTTTTTGAATATTTGTGATTTTCATTAATTGATTATAAAATCTCTATTTTTTAAATTTAGTTTCATCCAGATTAGTTTTAGTTATATTACATATTGTAAACTATGACCAAGTTGTGGATTGGGTTAGTGGTTAAGACATAGTTCTACCAAGAAGAAGTCTTGAGTTCGACCCCTATAAGCTTCATTTTTTATTTTTAATTAAAACGGACGGGTTCTGGGTTCTGGATCCGGGCGGGTGGATCCGTAGCAGGTCGGGGCATTGGGCCTGAGTGGTCAAGTGGGCCGGGCAGCTTGAGTGATGGGTTTTCGGGCTTTTGTGGAATTTTGATTTGGATATTGGGTGGAGGTGGAATTTTGAATCTCAGATGGACTTTTATGGAGAAAAGATCTGGGAGAAGGGGCCTTAAGGAATTATTCCAAGTCTTTGTCTTAGGTAGGGATGACCAAACACGGTTCCGGTTACGGTTCCGGTTACGGTTCCGGTTCGGAACCGCCGGTTCCGGTTCGGCTTTTATGTGAACCTTAACCGGCCCTTGGTTACACCGGTTCCGGTTGTCACAATACGGTTCCGGTTCGATTCCGGTCCGGTTCCGGTTCGGTTCCACGGTTCATTTTTTGATGGTTTTTTAACGGTTAATTCTGATGAAACTGTTAGAAATCGGTCAAAAACACATTTTTATTATTTTCATTCACTAATTTTGGCAAAAAAAATCAGTCAAAACACAACTTTTCTTGTCAACTTTCCATTAGTAACGGTTAATTCTAATGAAACTGTTAGAAATCTAATGATTTTGATGGTTTTTTAACGGTTTTACTGACGGTTCAGACGGTTCGGTTCGCGGTTTGGTTGGGCGGTTCGGAACCGCCGGTTCACGGTTTTTTGGGGGGTTGAACCTTAACCGGCCCTTATCCAAAACGGTTCCGGTTCCTACGGTTCCGGTTTTCGTGGCGGTTCATGGCGGTTACGGTTTTTTCGGTTCCGGTTCCGGGCCGGTTCGACGGTTCCGGTCCGGTTTGGCCATCCCTAGTCTTAGGTATATAGGCTACTTGAAATTTGACAATTTGGTCGAGTTAGTTGAGCTACAATCCAAACTCCAAAGGCCATTTGTGTGCCGAGGAGAAAAGATTTTAGTAATTCGTAATTTCAGAACAGAAAATCAGAAGACATTTGAATCATGTACGCGTTAAATTTCAATGATCCTTGTTAGATTAAGTAAAACAAATCGAAATAGGAAAATACTCCCTCTGTCTCTGAAAGATAGTCTCATTGATTTTTATGGTCAACATAAATAAACTTTGATCAAACATTAATATTGATCTACTCATTCTAGTGAAATTGTAAAAATTGTAATCGAAAAATCATTAAGTGATTATCAATAACAATTTTTAAAATTTCATTGTAATCATTAGATTGACATCAATGCTTGTTCAAAGTTCATTAAGTTGACTATAAAAAGTCAAAATGAATGAAACTATATTTCTGGAACAGATGGAGTATTTATTAGAAATTTCAAATCAAATATCTCAAAAGTGGAAACATACTATCTCATCCCATCACAATGAAGAGTGTAGGTGAATTGTACATTACTTTTTTTTTTTTTATATATATACTCTCTTCCAAAAAGTTAATCGTTTCTACAAATAAACTTTGAGCAATAATTTAAGCTATTTTTAATTACTTTTTTTAATATACTCTCTATACCAACTTTTAGATTCTCACAACGAAAATTAAAAGTAACAAAAATTATTGCTCAAAGTGCATTCGTAGTAACAACCAAAAAAGAATGACCAACTTTCCGAGACATAAGGAGTATACATAAATAACAAGTTCAATTGTATTAATAAGAAGATAGACGACACTCCACAAACACTGGAGGCTCACCACAAAAAATTGAGCTGTTCATCGCTTGAAATGTAAGACTTTTCATTAAAAAAATAACAGTGAAATCTTAAAAAAGTAAATATTTTATTGAAATATGTAACAGTAGTTTTGCAGAAAAAATTTAATATTGATAGTATTTTATTTAGAGAAAGTAATAGTTGAAATATAACAGACTATATATATGGGTTTTGTTAGGATACCCTCCTCAAGGTAAGTTAACAACTAGCCCATTTTTCATTGTCCAAAATATCCTTTTATCTATAGAAGAAAACAATTATCTACGAGGGCATTATAGTCTTCCTGTATAAAAACCACAATATGCAAGTCGTCTCTCCCCCTTCTTTGTTCTACACACCTATGCCCGGGTCATCGAACCGCCGGTTTGCCGTTTCATGAACCGGCGGTTCGCCGGTTCGTAAAAATCATAAACCGCTATAAACCGTATATAGACGGTTCACGGTTCCGGTTCTTGAACCGCCGGTTCATGAGCCGGTTCACGGTTCATCCGGTTCACCTTCATTAGCAATATTTTTTCCACGGTTTTGATCCATATTGACACCAAAGGATGAGAGAAAAAGGGCTTAAATTGAAGAAAATGACTGAAAAATGGAAGAAAATGGATGTTATAGGCTGAAAATTAAAAAAAAATTAGCAATTTCCGTCAGAAATTCAACAGAAAAACTAACGAAGTTCTTAAGAATATTGTAGAGAGATATTAATAGTGTAGAGAGAGTGTTATTGAGCTTGTTTGAAAAAATAGTGAGGGGGTATTTATAGTTAGATAGGGCTGGAAAGAGAGTAAAAATTTTTTTATTACAAAGAGGTCACTAGCCGTTATGTTTCAAACGGCTAGTTGGTCAGTCTGTTACTTACTCTGCGCATGAAAGGAAGTGGAGTGGGCAGTCAGTCACTCTGTCACTGGGCATTGGGCTTGGGCAAGGCTGATTGGCTGAACTAGTGAAGGCCCAACGGTAATAATTATTACCGCTGCCTTTTAAATTCACGCCAACAACACAGTTAGGTAGTCAGTCAGCCGGTTTATAAAAAATAAAAAATAAAAAATGGAGTAAATATCTGGATTACCCGTCGGTTCATGAACCGCCGGTTAACCGCCGGTTTTCAGAGGGTAACCCATAGTTAACCGTGAACCGGCGGTTCACGGTTAACATTTTGACTTCCGGTTCACGGTTCGCCGGTTTACCGGTTATTACCCGGTTCATAACCCGCCGGTTCTCCGGGTTATTTGACCCGGATGGGCATGTCTATACACACCAATTGCAAGTATGTCACCAAATCCACCACGGAAACATACTTGCAGATATGAGATATCAATTAACTGGAGTTTTATTAACTAGCAGTCTTTCGACCTCCGATCCATTCAATCTCCAATTCATAAACTCATTTGATTTTTCCTAATAAAAATGTACTCAACTCTCTTTCTTGGAGTAGGCCTGATTACTTTCAATTCGGGCTCTAAATCTGCGAAATTGACCATGGGAATTCGGGAATTCAAGACCCGGATATTTTTCGAACTGCAAATCCCTCGTTGTAGCTGAAAATGATGTTAATTAAAGGACCCGACCGGGCTGTTTGCAATACCCGACCGGGTTAAAGCATGAAGACCCCGATCGGGCTGAGGCAAAGGGATGGCATATCTGAGTATCTAGTCTTCTAAATAGAATAGGAGTTATTTTGGAAATAGGATATTGATGTGTTTAGGAGTTTATTCTTGTGTTTAGGAGTCTTGGAGAGAAATACATTCCAATAAGGAATGAGACTCTTTGTACTATAAAACCAAAAGAATTGTTTGTGAATAAGACGAGAAAAGAAGTTCATGAATTTGTTCATGGCATCAGAGCTAATCTGATCCAGGACCAAACAAGAAAAGAAATCATATCAACCATGGTGGAAGGCACGGCTGAGGTTGGGAAGAACACATGGGTTCGGGCAAAGATGCAACTCTAATTTCTCCATACTATTTGCATCCGTCTGATCATCCGGGAATGATAATTTCCCACATTCAATTGAAGGGAGTTAACTATGAAGAATGGGCACGATCCATGAGGAACGCGCTCAGGGCGAAACGAAAGATTAGATTCGTCAATGGGACGGTGACCCAACCAGAAGAACGGTCTCCAAAAGTCGAGGATTGGGGAATTGTGAACTCCATGATCGTGGCATGGATATTCAATACGGTAGAAGCAACCTTGCGCTCCACAATATCATACGCTAACACAGCAAAAGAGTTGTGGGACGATCTCCGAGAGAGATTTTTCGTAGGGAATGGAACGAGAATCCAGCAACTTAAATCAGATCTAGCCAACACAAAGCAGGCCGGACAAACTGTGGTCACACACTATGGAAAACTCAAGATGATGTGGGACGAACTGGTAGATTACGAACCAGTGTTAGCGTGTACGTGCAAGGGATGTAAGTGTGGAATCACGGCTGAATTGATAAAGAAGCAGGAGACTGAACGTGTTCATCAATTCTTGATGGGACTGGATGATGCAATATTCGGAGCAGTGAGATCGAGCATATTGCGCACGGATCCTATACCAAGCCTGATGCGAGCGTATTCTATGATTATGGAAGAAGAACGCCTTCAAGATATTGCAAGGTCTAAAGACAGCAAGGAAGTTGTGGCTTTTGCAGTCAAATTCGGGTAAGGACCAAAGAGCACAGGAGGACCAATGGTGTCAACAAGAGACAAGAATGCGACATGTACCAATTGCAAGAATAATGGGCATGAGGCAAAAGAATGCTTTAAGTTGGTCGGATACCCAGACTGGTGGGGAGAGAAGTCACAGAACGGCAAGGGATTTAAAGTAAAGGGGAGCTCGAGTAACACATAGCGAGATAAAGGCGAAGTGCGTAATAATCCACCTCAAGCTAATGCCGCTAGAGAAACAACGAAAGGGGAAGCTCATGGCGGGAATATGGCCGAGGCAGTAAACGTAGGGAACTTGCTGGGACTAAGCAACGAACAAATAAGCATGCTTAAGAGTTTGTTGAACACCGACAAAGCCGAAAAACTTTCTGGTAAGAATTGTGAATGGTTACTTGATACAGGTGCATCACATCACATGACGGGAGATATTGAACTCCTGCAAAACGTGGTCGATATTACGCCTTGTATGGTGGGTATGCCCAATGGTGCTAGCACTCATGCGGTGAAAAAAGGATCTCTATGTCTTGGATAAAGTGTTTGTGTACACAATGTTTTGTTTGTTCCTAACATGCAATGCACACTCATATCTATATCTCAACTTGTAAAACAACTTGATTGTGTAGTTATGTTCGCTAATAGGTTGTGTGTGATACAGGACCAAACCACAAGTACTTTGATTGGTGCGGGTGAGCAGCAAGATGGGGTCTACATCTTTCGCGGAGTATGCACAGGCCAATAAAGTCAAGGTAGAAGATGCTCGTGATTTGTGGCACAAGAGACTAGGTCATCCTTCGCACAAGATGTTAAATTTTGTTCCTTCTTTAGAAAGTTATCATAGTAGTAATGATATAAAACCTTGTGATATTTGCTTTTGAGCAAAACAAACTCGTGTTAGTTTTCCAATTAGTAATAATAAAGCAGACATTATTTTTGATATGATTCATGTTGATTTATGGGGAAGTTATCGTACACGCTCATCTTGTGGTGCTACATATTTTGTAACAATAGTTGATGATCATTCTCGTGCGGTGTGGGTTTACCTTCTTCTTGACATAACCGAGGTACCACAAATTATTAAGAATTTATGTGCCATGGCAAACAGACAATTTGGGGGGCAAGGTAAAAATCATACGAAGTGATAACGGCACAGAACTCCGTCCGTTGAAGAGATATTTTGAGGAGGAAGGGATTCTCTTGCAAACATCGTGTGTGGGAACGCCTCAACAGAATGGACGGGTCGAAAGGAAGCATCGCCACATTTTGAACGTTGCTCGTGCACTGTGGTTCAAGCTAATCTTCCAATTACATTTTGGGAGAATGTGTGTTGGCAGCCTGTCATTTGATTAATCGGACCCCGAATCCGGTTCTTAATGGAAAGAGCCCCTATGAATTTCTTCATGCCAAGCCTCTGAATCTGACTTTGCTTAGAGTGTTTGGATGTTTGTGTTATGCACATCACCAAAGACGCGACAACGACAAGTTTGGATCTCGTGGCAGGAAGTGTGTTTGTTGGATATCCGTTTGGACAGAAAGGCTGGCGGGTATATGATTTGAGCACGGGCAAACTACCAAGATATGCAACGTAGTTTCCGATTTTTATCAAATAATGCAACCTACTAACTAGTGGCAGATATATGAAACGTACTTTACTATCATATAATGCAATGTACAATTTTTTTTCTAACGCCGTTAAAAATTCTAACAGAAGTATGACTTTCGTTAAAAAAAAACTAACAAAACGTTTCTTTAATAATCCAAAAAATGTAAACTTTCGTTAAAAAACTAACAAAACGTTTCTTTAACATTCCTTTCAATGGGACGGTGGTGGGTATCTCATCACTTTCTCATGTTTCCTTTTCATTTTGAGTTAGTTTCGTTAAATATATAGCTGAACTCGTTAGAAATTTAATGTGTTTTGAGTAGGTTGCATTATTTGATAAATGATAGTAAAGTACGTTTCATATATCTGTCACTAGTAAGTAGGTTGCATTATTTGATAATAGAGGCTTAGTACGTTGCATCAAGCACTAATTATTCCATTTGAGCACAAAGGAATATTTTGTGTCTCGAGACGTGGTTTTCTTTGAAGACATATTTCCATTTCAGACGGATGAATCCGTTCCTGAAACGTTGTTTCAATCAGACTGGGAATATGGGGTCGATGATGAACAGCCTCCAGCAACCCATGAGTTGGGTAAGATGGATTCAAACTCCAGGGGGAGTACAATCTCGAGTGAGGAAAATCTTCCGACAAGTTCGAACATTGAGACTAATGAGAATGAGGACAATACAGATCCAGCATATGGGCGTGGTCATCGTCAACGTCAACTCCCAACACGCCTCTATGAATATGTGTTGCATACCGTGCGATGTAGCCCCGATCTCTCCACTTCTGCTGCTCCCTCATCATCATCGTCAGGTACTCGATATCCCATAACTAATTTTGTAACATGCAATCGTTTTACTCCCAAATATCGTGCATTTTTGGCTGCTGTTACCACAGGCATTGAACCCACTTCCTACTCGGAAGCTGTTAAAAATGAAAGATGGCGTGAGGCCATGCGCCAAGAAACTGATGCTCTTGAACAGAATGGTACGTGGACATTAGCCACACTACCATCCGGCAAACGAGCAATTGGGTGCAAATGGGTTTACAAGATCAAGTATCGTTCTGATGGTATGGTGGAACGGTACAAAGCTCGTTTGGTCATCCTCGGAAATAGACAGGTAGAAGGAATCGATTACCACGAGACATTCGCTCCGGTAGCTAAGATGGTTACTGTTCGAACTTTCCTCGCCGTTGCTGCTGCAAAACTGGGATTTATACCAAATGGATGTACATAACGCTTTCCTTCATGAATTTGTTCATTAAAGATGGTTGGAAAGGAGAGATGGGGCTGACTTTGGTGATGACGATACTTATGGGAAGTTGTTGAGGTGATAGCGGTGGTGCTGGGTAATCTGGGGTTAAAGATGGAGGAGTTTTTCGTAATTAAAGGACCGGAGTGGCCATCATTTAGCGGTGGTTCGTTAGAATCCTTAGCAGGTAACTCACCGGACATGGTGATCTGGTGTGTAGAAGAGAGAAGGGGGAGAGAAGTAACTAAGTACTGTATACACTAAAGGTATTTGATATTGAATTACGGTTATACCCTTCTAAATAGTTGTTTCATTCTATAAGTTAGAAGGGTATTTTGGACAGCAAAAAATGGGTTAGTTGTTAACCTACCCTTGAAGAGGGTATCCTAACAAAACCCATATATATATATATATATATATATATATATAATTTATTGACAGATAAATATAACAATTTTATAGATTAAATATTACCCTCTTTCCTTTAAAACAAAAGTATAAGATTTCATGTATATAATCAGTTCCATCTTCAAATGTTACTTTCTCTTTAAAAAAACAATCTAATAATTTCATTTTTTTATTTTTGCAAAACTACTAAGGCCTCATCTGGTAGAGCGATGCGTCTAAAGTAGAATGAAAAAAAGTCAGTTTTTTTACTAATTAAGTGTCTCAATGGAGAGTTTTTATGCTGAGCTTTTTAAAAATATTGGCCCATTTTAGCCGCTCAAATTAGTAGCGTACAAAAAGAATCTCCGTTTTGAAAAATCTTCATTTTTAAAAGGGATTTTTACCAATAGGTCCCTAGGAGAATGTGGTATTTACCAATAAAAACACAACATTTCAAATTCTACCTTAGGGTCCTTAGGTTCAAATCAATTTTACCAATACATCCCTCATACATTTTAAATGGCAAAAATACCCACAGCCCAAATAAAATACTCCAACACCTCTAACCTTTGACCATTTTGACTGCCACCTTTACATTTGACCACCAACGCCCGTCGCCGCTGACCACCGCCAGCCACCACCACCATCCCCCACCGACCGCCGGCGAGCCGCCGCCGACCACCATCACCATCCACCACCGACCGCCGGTCACCACTACCGACCTCCGACACTGCCGCCGCCGGACCTCCACCCGCCGCAGCCTGCTGACGCCCTACCTCCGACCACTGCCGCCGCCGCCGTCGGACCTCCACCCGCCGCCGCCTGCTGCCGCCGCCACCCTACCTCTGACCCATGCCGCCGGAACCATCTGCAACCCCAAGTATTATAAATAAAAATTATTTGCTCTTGGGGGGATTTGAACCTAAGACCTCTTGGTCTCTACTAAGACTCCTAACCACTATACCAAGCTTCTCACTTGTTCTATTAATACACTATTATATATTTAACACTACAACCTCACTTTTTTTTTTTTTTTTTTTTTTTGGTTAGGAGTATTAATTCTTCACAATTGAATAATTACTCATTTTAATTTAAAAAAATGAGATAAAATTTATTTCACAATTGTTTAAAGAGCATTTGACAACACATAGTTCTGAAAATGAGTATCCTTTGTAAAATCTATGCAATGAATTTCTTATTTGTTACACTCAACTCATGTGTTAACAACTGAGAAATAAATTTACCAGTTCTTAAATTAAACTCGTGTGTGAATAAATAAGAAATGAATATCTCATTTATTATTATATTAACAACAGAGAAAAATTTATAATTGAGAAATGAATGTACCAGTTCTTGTACTCAAATTCATATATGAATAACTGAGAAATGAATGTCTCATTTATTATATAATTAAACCGATAAATTGAGTCATCAATTATGCAATATAAGAGATGATTTTATCAGTTTTACTCAATTATGAACAACTGTTAAATGAATGTCTCAGTTATTATATTCAAATTCATGTGTGAACAACTGTGAAATGCATGTCTCAGTTATTATAATGATTGTGAAAATTGAGAGATGAATTTATCAGTTTTTAAAATGAAAAATGAAAAAATGACACAATTGTGAAATCACACAACTGTGAAATCACACAATTGAGAAATCTTACAACTGAGAAATCAGTTGAAAAATGATTTTACAAGTGCAACATGATTAATTTTTTTTTTTTTTGTAAAATTGTGAAATTAATTGAGAAATGAAAAATGATTTTCTCAAATTTTTACTAGTGAAAAATGAGATTTTTATTTCTAAAATTTGAATTATGTGTTGAGTGTACTTGTTTGATTCGATTTGATGACACGATTAAAACGGTGGTCTCAGATTATTTTTTCAATTTTTAGATTTTAAAATATTACATTTTAAAATTTTGATGAAAAAAAGGAAGAGAGAGAAAAAGTTGGAGGAAGAGAGAGAAAAAGTAGGAGGGAGAGGGATAGAAAACGTGAAAGAGAAAAAACTTAAGCTGATGAATTTGCTTCTTTTTTTTTTTTGGAACTTTGGTATCTCAAAATTTACTAGTTTTCAGTTAAAAAAAAAAAAAAAAAAAAAAAAAAAAAAGAGAAAGAAGAAGGAGAGAGAGGATGGAGCGCTGGGAGAGAGCTGGGAGAGAGCATGGGCATTTTGGTCCAAGAAAATTGCAAGGGACTTATTGGCGAGTTTCCATAATGTCGGTCCTTATTGGTCATTTTTGTTTGGATGAGGGACTTATTGGTCAAAACCTCTTTTTAAAACTGTGCACCAGACGAGCCTTAAGTTACATTATCGAATTTTAGTTGTTACATTCAACCCTGTAATTGATAAATCATTAAGTGTTTTACCAATAATTTTTTGCTCAAATGAATGTAACAATTTTTATAACAAATAGTAGCAGTAGTTTTGTGGTCAATTTTTATGTTATCATCAATCTCTTTTGTGCAAACATATGGTTATATTTCAGAATAAAAAATAGTGACATTTCAAAAAAAAAAAAAAAAAAACCATTACATTTCAGAATAAAAAATTGTAACAATTGAGAAAAAATACATTCATTTTTTTATAAAATTAACAATAGTTTTGCGGTCAATCTTATGTTATCCTTAATTCATTTTCTGTAAAATTCTGATTACATTTCTGAATAAACACTATTACATTTTTTTAAAAAAAAAATGTTACTTTTTTTTTTTATTGTAAGTGTTACATTTGTTGACGAAGAATAATTTGGCTGAAAAAAAATAGTTTTTTTTTTGTGGGTGGGCGGACGTGTCGGCCCATGGAGGATCCGTTTCACAGCGTTAGACGGTTTCACATTAGACCAACCTTTTAAGAAATCTCTCATCGGATAATATTTCACTTTGAGTTCTCAACATAGAAAATCCTGGTACACGAGTAAACACCCACCAGACATCCCTAATTACTCGAAACATCCTTGTACAACAAGAAAAATGACATCCTCTTTGTTTGAAATGATGCATTCATCATTAGAATTGAATTGTAATTGCACGATACAGAAATGAACAAACAAACCAACAAACAAACAAGCACGGACTCTCAACGATGGAGAGAAATCAACTTCTCTTAACACATAAAAGAAATCAACGGCTCATAATGAAGGAGAAATTTATTAATATGACAAAGGAAAACTTAATTAAATTTGAAGAAAAATTAAAAAAAAAAAAAAAACTAAAAATATTTCATACTTATTAATTGGTATGACAACTAATAAATATGAAATTTGAGAATTCATAAGTTGTTCAGATCAAAATGAGAAATCACCAAAGAGATTGAGAAGAAGGAAGTAAGAATTCAGATGAACAAGAAAGAAGCAGAGGAATGACTTTTTTTTTATTTATTTTTTTGAACAAATTACGCTATTATGTTATTAAGAAAGTAGGCTCAGGGCCTATAAAGTTGTGGTACATTTTCCTAGCAAAGGTCGCATTTTTATGCGCTAAATGAATTACATTCCTATCTACTTTACTAACAATAACTCTATTACATTGCGTTATGAGATAGTGAATATCCAAAAGATAGACTCTAGTGAAACATCGTTGCAAGTCGGGGATTGGATGTAATCTCGGGCTTGCGTTGAGTCCGTCAAAATCAAGATGTCCAAGTAGGAGTTGTGCACTGTCCACTCTATCCCTTTCCATATCGCTAAACTTTCTGCTTGAATGCTTGAGGTCGCCTTACAAGAGATGCTACCTACTGCTATTCTTCCGGTGATAGGGTCCCAGAGTTCCCAGCCAAGGCCCGCCCATCTAGTGTTTTGTTTCCAGGATTCATCCGTGATTAAGATCTTGAAGTTACTTTGAATGCATTTGTTGAGGTATCCTTTGAGAGTCTTTCAATTTCACGAATCAAGACTCAGGGGGTGATTATTCTGAACATTCTGAATGGGTGTTGGATTGGGGGATTTCTTTATGGCTAGAGAGGCTTTGATTTTCTGGAGGCCTTGAAGAGCTAGAGGAAGGGCGTCATTGATGGAGGGGTAGGCATTATTAAACACAATGTTATTCCAGTTTACCCAAATTTCCCCAAAAATAAGAAACACTAATGTCACTTGAGGGGATTGGTTTAAGGAATGACTTGTACATTACTTTTTTTTTTTGAAAGAGACTTGTACATTACTTAAAGTATGATAAAATTGTATCAAGAATATATTTTTATTTAGAAAATACTATTCTATCTGTTTTAAAATGCAAATCGTTTTAAACTTTTTTTTAACATACTAAGAAACGTAATTAATAAATATGTTCACAAAATTTGGGTCATAATTTGAGTTGTTCGTTATTGATTGAATACTTAATTAATGAGTATTAGAGCTTACACCAATTAATAAATTCTTTGATAATAATAAAATATTAAGTATTTTAAAATAAAAATTAATTCTTAAAATAATATGTATTTTGATATAAAGGGAGTAATTAAATATTTAATTATGTCTTTAAGAGTTTGATAATTTTAACACAAATTAATAAATATTATTTAAAATCTTATAAACAAAATTTGAGAGCATTTTATACCTTTACATATTAACTAGTTAGTAACCCGTCGATATTCGACGGGCACAAATGAACTAATTAATAAAATATAGCTTAAAATAAATATTCTAAATAAATACTCCCTCCGTCCCAGAAAGATGGTCCACTTTTGATTTTTGATGGTCAATATAAGTGAACTTTGACTAAATATAAATTTCAATCTAATCATTCTTGTGAAATTCTAAAACTTGTTATTGATTAATCATCAAGTGATTTATCAATGACAAATTTTAAAATTTTATTGGGATGATTAGATTGATAATAATATTTAGTCAAAGTTCACATGTGTTGACCATTAAAATCCAAAGTGGACTATCTTTTTGGGACAGCGGGAGTATAAAATGTACTTTTATCCCATCATTATGGTTGTTCGGGTTTTTTCTTTGACTAACCCATATAATTGACGTGGTCGTAACGATATTCATATATGTCAATCTAATAACAAAAACTTGTGTAAGACGGTCTGACATGTGAGATAGGTCTCGTTGAGAGAGTAAATGGGTAGGCAACTTCCTCTCTTGTCGAGATCCGTCTCACACAAGACTTCCTTATAAATGATAATGTCGTAATGCTATACATATATGTCTATCTAATACGCTAAAAATCATATGTATAGTCACTCTAGTGTAAGATAAGAAAAAGTCTACAAAATTTTGGTGGAAACCATTCGATTTGATCTTCATTTATGTTTTATGTTAAGACTATGCAGCTTGTTTAAGAAATCACAAAATTATCGAAAATTTGATTTAGGAAAAAGTTTTCCTCATGTTTTTGTGTTTCTTGAGTCGTTTCAAAGTAGCACGATCTTCAATGAAATATTCATATGTTTCAACTCCTCATTCCAATTTATCTATCAATCTCAAAACATTTATTACTAAATTGAAAAAGGCTTACAAAACAAATTTTTAATTCGCAAATTGGACTTGCGAAATCTTAACATAAGAGCGTGCTTGTTAGGATTTTCGGTTATTGAACACATTAAATCTCATATGACCGCTAATTCTGTAAAATTTTTGCGTAAAACTAATTCTCACCAGCCACTTTTTTCGATCTTTAGGATGTTTTGTAAAATATTCATTTTGAGACAAAAAGAGTAATACTTATTCACTTGATTATTGTAAAGCTAATGTAAATACCTTTTGCCTAATAAAAAATTGAATATTTCTTGCTCGTGGCAAGAATACATACAAATACTTTTAATTTCAAAAATCAAAAAAAAAATTAATAATTAGGAAAGGAAAAAATAAAAGTAACTCGGGTTTACAGTTGCGACTATTGTCGTAGTCTAGATTCTTTGGTGACATGCAATAAATGTGAAGTCATTGTGTACTGTAAATAAATGTGGTAAATATTTAAAATTTGTAATGAAAATATTATACCTTTAATTTAATTTAACTTAATTAACTTAAACGACTTAAATTTGATTATTTTTTTTTTTGGTTTTTCTATATTCACAATATTATTACAAATACAGTAAAAACTCTATAGAGTTATTAATTTATCGATAAATTAATAATTATTAATTTAAAGATTTTTTAGCCAATTTAACAAATTTCATATTTTCATTATATGTACATAATAAGTTGAAAAATATTGAAAGTTAATAATAATATTGAATTCATTGTACACTAGAATAACTATATTTAATGTATTTTTGAAACAAATATAATATATAAACGATATGCAAACTTTAATCTATTCAACCATATCTTAGAAGAAATTATGAATCGACAATCTAATTAATTACCCAGACGCATATTCAGATGTTCAAAACTTAGAATAAATTGCGGTTACTATCATTGAGAACAATGTTGAGGATGAAGCTGGAGATGATAAGGTGCATTTGGAACCTATTACTCGAAAGGAAATAATTTTGGAGTCTAAACTTTTTAAAACTTTATGATACAATTCGAAAATGATACAATTTGAAAACGCATTATCATAACCAGTGGATGCATTAAGAAAATAGAGATGAAGTATATTTGAATTCTAGAAGAAAACAAACTATAGAGTCATATTTTCACTAAATGTAATTTTTTTTTTTAATTTAAAGAATTATTAATTTATGATTTTCGTGGGACCTATATTATATAAAGGGGTCTCTTGGAAAATTATTATCTTATTATTTTTATCAATTTTTGTAATATTTTACACTGGCCCAAGTCAGGACCGGATAAATTTATTATTTTAGAGAGTTTATTAATTTATCGAGTATTAGTTTAAAGAGTTTCTACTGTATACACATGTGTTTCTATGATTCACATCTCGTTTTGTCGTGCTAACTCTCCCCATCAGACCATTTTTCCTTTAGACGAAGACATAAAGTATGATCAAATAGCATAGTTGATGCATTTGATGAGCTTAATTTTCAGCAATTAGATGGCATCATACAAAAAAGCTAATTATATGACTGCCATTTCTCCGGTCCAGTATGAAGATCATGTTAACATATACTCTCCCTCACTCTTAATTTAAACTTTTGCCTTTTCCATTTTAAAATGCATAACTTAAAAAGAAAAGTTTTTTGTACTTATTTATTTGTGTACCCCACATGTCATACTCACGACAATTATCCACTAACTATTCTTTACCCCATTTTCTCTCTCCTACCAAACCATCTATACTCACATCACATCATATTTTTCACATTTTTCTTTAATTTTTTTACTAAATAATTTTTTGAAATTTAAAATAGAATTGATGAAGTATAAGCATCCAGTATCCTTTATAAAGAATTTTCAATTTATTTTCAATAAATAAAATTATATTTTAGAATGGAGAGAGTGTGTATATTTCTACTATTATTATTATATTTACCCTATACACTAACCGATCACAATTCGCATTCACACATTTAGTTAGTTGTGAGCCCCACGAACAAATCTCATCTCACTTTTAATGTTCATAATCACTTTTCTACTTACAATACTTTTTATTATTTATAATATCTCTTTAATATAAGTTTTTTTCTTCAGTAATCTCTTTAATATAAGTTTATTTTAATCTTTTGCACATTTTTATAGAATGAACAGAGAGTGTATATTTCTACTAATTGCCACTGAGAGATATTTCATATTTATGCTTTCTAATCAATCTCATTGGCTCGGTTTTATGCCTCAGATTGTATCAACCAATCATAAAACTTGTTATTTTATCTTTTACTCGATGCATGTCTCTCAAATATTCACTCTCTCTTTGATTTGGATACCAGAAAAGGACAATAATCTCTCACTTCTTACAATGATTTAAAATTGGAAAAGTGAAGCGATAATATTTTCGTAGCTTATTATTCTTAGGATATAGTAGGGACTAAATACCATCTACTTCATTAGACCAATATTCTTTAAAAAAAAAAAAAAAAAAAAAAAAAAAAAAACTTATTTTTCAAATAATCCCTGAAATTGTATCAACAATTTAATTTTTTTTTTGACAAAACTGCATTAATATCATTTTCTTATTTTTTTAAATTTGATTCATATTTGAGATAGATTAAAAAAAGAAAAGCATGACATTTTTTTTCTAAGGCCTTGATTTTATCAATCTGAAAATTACCTCAGCCAGATTTGAATACTTAATTATCTCTGAATTATTATCAATCGAAAAGTTTCTCTAATCCCGAGTTAAACAAAACAAAATGTTCAAATGAAAGCCAAAATAGTTCAACATGAATTTGGATCTTAACATTGTGATGATTTAAAGGATTATCATACTACCGATTCAGAGAATTCATCATTCTTATTGCACCTACATGGTTATAAGGATTTGTTCATATATTGCCAAGAAAGCATTATACCTCATAAAACTTTTACATTTTCTCTTTCACGTTGGACATTACATCTCCAGGTGCCCCTCCGTCCCGTTGCCGTGTTCTCTTCTCAACACTGAAAGCCTGCAATTTAATTTATAAAATTATTATCTCAATCTTAAAACAAAATGCTTCTATAATGATATCCAAGTTTCAACAAACCTGCATATAGACAATACATATGCAGTAACACAAAAATAAAATCATTAACTAAAGGCATACGAACTGTCAATATTGTGACATGTATTTCAAAAATCCATGATGAGATTGAACCTAAGATGAGCACCAATGATTTACCAAATGCATAAACGATGTATGGTGGTTCTAGCCTATCCAAACTTGATTTTAAGCTAAAAGATATTATTAGTGAAATTGAATTTTCCTCTTTATTCTACATATGCATGTTCACGATAATCCAAATTTAAATTCAAAATTTAAATTTAAATTTGATACCAAATTTGTTGCTAGAATTAGAATTGACATGATTTTTTGAATATTAACTTCCTATCAGATTCTATCCATTTTAATACAAATTTGTATTAGTATACTCCCTCCATCCTATTTTAAGAGTTAAAATTTCCTAAAAGGGCGTCTCATTTTAAGAGTCAAAATCCTAAAATGGAAAGTGGGTCCTATATGTCATACTCACAACAATTATCCACTAACTCTTCTCTACCCCACTTTCTCTCTCATATCAACCTATCAATACTCACAACACATCACTTTTTCCTTAATTCTTGAACCCAACCATTTTTTGACTCTTAAAATGGGACGGAGGGAGTATGAATTATATTTCAACTCTCAATCAAATCAATCTGCTTTAAATAAATCTTATGATAGGTAATATATGAAAAATTCAAATCCACTCAAAGATAAAAAGCTTTCAGATTGAAATGCATTGAATCAGCCTATTCATAAAGTAGTTTTTTTTTTTTTCCTTTTTTTTCAAAATCATAACATTTGTGTTTATGATACCAAGTTATAATAGTCATATTAAAAGTAAACATTAAATTTGAGGTGGATAAAATATATATTTTATTTCTCATTTGAAGAAACTGAATACAATTGATGGATAATGTGAATTTAATTAGACAATTTTGAAGCAGATACAAAAATCTCAAATCATTGAAAATTATGTTTAGAGAGGCATGTTTTGTCTTAGAAAATTAATTCAATTATGGGAGGGGCTATTGCCACTACATTTTTTCCTTATCCACTACATCATTAAAGTTTCAATGGATTAATCAACATCTTGACACAAATGCCCTTAAATATACCTTACTTACAATTGGAACATTCCAAAAATTATCTTCTTCTTCTTCTTCTTTTTTTTTTTTTTTTTTTTTGTAAATTAGTGAAATTATGTTTATATATATGGATCTAAAATCAATAAAGATTCTCATGATGAGAGAAACGAACATTTTATGCACAACATCAGAAAATAAATTTAAACTGCTAATCACAGATAAATCTAATGAAAAATGTTACTTCCTCCATGTGTGAAAATAGAAACTTCGTTTATTGAAAATGTAACGCATTGTGAAAATACAACTTCATTTGATTCAAGCTGTTATTTAATGATACTTCCTTCCATGTGAAAATGAATGTCTATTAAGAGACAATTTATATTTTAGAAAAATAAATGATGAAAATGTATTGTCTCACATTTTTTATTTTTTTTTTTTTTTTATGTATATAATGAAATATAAATATTGGCAAAAGTTATTTAAGAGAAAATTTATTTAGAAGAAAAATATTTACTATGGAACAAAATTTTCTAGAACTTGAACATTTATTTTATGACGGAAAAAATATTTTTAAAAATGTTTGACATGTGAGGTAAGAAAAGCTAATGAAAAATTTGCAATCAATAGTGAGGGATGGAATTAAGTTAGAACTGAATTTTAAGAGAAGTAATTCACATTTCAATTATAAAACAAAACAAAGTTAGTACCGTTGCTCAGATATGAACAAAATGAAAAGTTAAGGTGGAGTATCAGATGGACAATAATCATCACCTTAATTAACTCAATCAAAGATTAATACATGTAGTGATAAAATTAAATATTCTAGTGAAAAATCACTTCCCAAAAATAGTTAAAATGGATGAAGGGCAATTATGTCATGACATCAATTAATTTTTAGAAAAAATTATGTCTGTAGTGGATAAGCAATTGCGTAGTGGCAATAGCCGCTCCCTTCAATTATATATCAAAAAAAGGAAGTATATAAAGGGCAAATTAGTCAACAAACTTATCAATTGATCTAAATTTTAGGACATGTAGTGGATTAGAAATTAATTCCATTATAAATATAAAAAAAAAAAAGATAAGTATATAAAGGGAAAATTAATCATACCTTTAAATCTTCTTGAATGAAGTTTAATTCTGTAATTAATAAATTCAAATATTTGAATTTCTAGCTAACTTAAAATATGGTTTAATCAATTACATCAGGATATGGTTTAATCAATTACATACATTCCTTAATAAGCTTCCAAAATTTGAAATTTATATTTCAAATTCATTATACTTTTAGTGCAAGGCAGCCGGATTTTTTATAAGTTTTTTTTGTTTTTTTTTGGTTGAAAGCATCAAAATGTTGCTGACCAATCAAATGTCGCCACGTGGCTTTATGACGTGGCATTATGACGTGGCGCGTTGTGAGACCTGAATGTTCCTGCTTTTATATATTATATATAGATTGTTAAATTAATCAAAAGCCGAAATAGTAGGCTGAGAGTCCAAGAAACTGAGAAAGTGAGTGTGAATTGTGAGTTTGTGGTGGGTGGGCTCGCAAGGACCAAGGACCGACAACGTATTTTTTCTTTTTTTTTCTTAAATTCTGTATCTCGTACTAGAATATGAAAGTCATGATTGTTGACCATTGTCCTAGCTAGCTGTAAAGAAAAAAAATGTACTGTATTTGACAAAAACTTGTACGGTAACACCATTACCCGTTTCATAGTAGAGACGGGTCATTTTTGACCCTTGATCCAGATCTTTTTTTTATTATTTTAGTTTTTATATTTATTTATTTTTTTCAGTTTGTCAAAAGTAATACTCCATCCGTCTCAGAGTAAGAGTCCTACTTTCCATTTTGGTACGTCCCAGAGTAAGAGCATATTCCTAAAATGGCAAAGAATCTTTACTATTCACCCCACTCATTCTCTTTCCTATTTTACTTTTATACTCACAACACCAATCAATTTACTATCTCTCTCACTCATTCTCTCTCCTACTTTACTTTTACACTCACAACATTTACATCACTTTAATATTTATTAATAAACGTGCAAAATAAGGGGTAGGACTCTTACTCCGGGACGGAGGGAGTAGTTACTATAACTAAATGTAACAAAATGTTACTTATATGTAACAGTATGTATATAAAAGTAATACATACTCCCTCCGTCCCATCTTAAACTTCAAAAAAAAGTGGGCACAAGAATTAAGATGAGAATATTTATATTATAAAATATAGATAGTGGG